>CM033397.1:22184747-22508394 GCA_019426215.1 Buddleja alternifolia | reverse complement strand
TAATTATATATTAACAAGAAAATATTGTCAAAGGATATAATAATCAGTAGGCTATATTAAGCTGCAGAGACAATGCCTGAGATGAGTATGCCACCTTTTTAATGGATTTGAGTTATAAAATTGATTTTAGTCCTGGTTCTGAGCCAAGAAAACTATTAAGAAAGAATTAATCTACCCCGATGGGAATTATTTAGAAATTTTTTTTGAAATTTTAATTTAATTGAACAAAATTATATACAAAACAATTTTATCATACTTGTTCTGAAAAAAATTCTTTAATACCTTTTTGTCCCTTGGTATATGTCTACTTATATAAAGCAATATATTTCTGTTATAGAAAGAAATTATAAACTTTTAAATGGACAAATTAATAAAGATATTTATCCTCCTTGTCAGGCTTTTCAAATGGAAAAAGAAGGAAACCTTTGTAATTTTTGCTTTTTTCAAAAATATTGAAAATATACATTACAAATTACATGTAACACATAAGTTCTTATAAACAAAACATTATGCTAACATATTTTAATGTTCTGGGAGACACAAATCCTCTTTACATGATAGAGTCAATAAGATCATAAATCTTATAGATAACTCAAAAATTCTGATAGATCTTGAATTATTGATACTGTTCATATCGCTACTCCAAGCATACAACATCCTCCTGAAATCAAAGATTTTAAATTAAAATCTGCATCTGAATTAGAAATTTTCTTAAAAGAAAAATTTAGCAAATTAACCATTAATACGTTAGAAGAAGATTTTGCTAATACATTACAAAAATCTCGTATTGATGAACATATTTAATAAACTTGCATCAAAAGTTGAAAAAATTATTAAAAGACAATTAACAATAAATACATTAGATGAACATTTAGAAGAAAGATTAATATTCAGGAACAAATCAATAAAATCAATACTGAAAAATGGCATCAAACCCAGTTCAAAGATAATATTATTACAGAGACCTTCTCCTATGGATGTTTTACATGAAACAACAATACGTTCTTAACAATAGTTATAGTGGAAGAAATATTTATGAATGGAATCTTGATGGATATACTGAAAACCAGATTTATAACGTTGTTCATAGAATGCTTATGTATTCCACTATCTGTAAAAGTAATGGTAATACAGATAGAATGTAGCAAATGATATTGCAGGGTTTTACAGGCCAACTAAAAGGTTGGTGGATCATTATTTAACGCAACATAAACTAACGAATGAAATTTTAAATACTGTAAAACAAGAAGATAATCAACTAGTTGAAAACTCAGTTTATACCTTAATTGTTAATATTGTTGAACATTTCACTGGAGATATTCTGATAATAGTGAAACTATTAGAACATTATTACAAATCTTAAGTGTAAACACTAACAGATTTTAGATGGTATAAAAGATACTTTCCTAAGTACAGTCATGGAATTACCTGAGAGTAATAGTTTGTCATTGGAAATCTAAATTTATAGATGGATTACCTCACTTATTTGCGGAAAAGTAAGAAGAACATTAAGAGGTAATTAATGTCAATCCCTTATGATAATTATACTTATGAAAATTAATTGGTACATGTATTCAAGAAGGATTAAATTTTTGTGATGAAATTAAATTAAATCAACAATTAAAAGGACAGAATCTAATAGAAAGAAAACATTAGGACAATTTTGCAGTCAATTTGGAATGGATTTACCTTCAAGTATAAAATATGAAAGGAAAGAAAAAGGATAAACAAGTGAATCATCCTAAAAGAAAGAGAAAATATCTAAAAGAAATGGGAAAAAATTAAAAGAAAAAGAGGAAAGAGAGAGAAAAAATAAAAATATAGAAAATTTATTGTTTGCCGAAAATGGGGTAGAACAGGTCATTACGCAAGAAATTGTTGGACCAAAAAAAAGATTTATAATCTTCAAATAGATAATGATACCAAAGAGAAAATATCAAAAATATTATTAAATTCAGAAAATTCTGATAATTCAGAGACAGAATCATATTCTGACCATAGTAGTAATTCTGAAAAAAATTAAAATTCTAGATAATGAATCTATAATATTTGAATCGAAATCTACATCGGAGTCAGAATGTGAACCTTGTCAACAAGGACAACCTTGTATTAATAATATTGAAGACAAGGACTATTATAAAGTTTTATCTCAATTTCAAGATATGGAAATAAATGTTTTAGATAGTCATAATATTTTTGAGTTATTAAAACATATTAAAGATTCTGATTTAAGATCAAAAATAATTGATCAAATAGACAATACTCCCAGTACTTCTAGTGATACTAGACAGATTAGAGAAGAAGCTATAATTTCTCCTGAACCATATTCTATGTCTGAAGTTTATAAAATTCTCCAAGAAAGATAAGTTGTTACAACTCCTACATCCGTAAATGATATTCTAATAGAAATAAATCATTTAAGAAAGGAAATTGATTCCTTAAAACGAGAAAATAAAATGCTTGATAATAGAATTGCAAAATTAGAACTTAATTCTGAAACAAATTCTCTTCATCAAGAGGAACATATAGTTAATTTGAATAATTTTCAATTTTCAAATGATAATTTTTTAAATACTCTTGAGCAAATAATTTCTCAAAACTGGACTGTAAAAATTACTCTTTTAATAGATAATTATTTCTCAGAAGAATTTATTGCTTTAATTGATAGTGGGGCATATTTGAATGTATTCAGGAAGGACTCATTCCTACTAGATATTTTCAAAAGACAACTCATTCTTTATCCCACGCTGGAGGACAAAAACTAGATATCATTTTTAAGCTTCCAAAAGCTTTTGTGTGTATTGATAAAAATTGTATTCCTACAAGTTTTTTACTTGTTAAAAACATTTCAAATCAAGTTATACTGGGTTCCCCTTTATCACAAAAATTTATCCTTTTATAACTGTAAATAAAGAAGGAATTATAGGTACTTATAATAATAAGCCTATACATTTGAAATTTATAACAAAACCTTTTACAAATTTTTTACATAGAATGTATGAACATATCAAAGCTAAAGAAAATCAATTAAATTTTCTTAAAAATGAAGTTACTATTTTAACTATTGAAGAAAAACTTCAAAATCCTAAATTACAGGATAAAATCAAATTTCTTCATAATAAATTTTGCTTAGAAATTTGTAATGATCATCCTAATGCTTTTTTGGATAGAAAGAAACATATTGTTGATCTTCCTTATGAAAATGATTTTGATGAAAAAAATATTCCTACTAAAGCTAGACCTTGTCAAATGAATTCTGAATATTTAGAATTATGTAAAAAAGAAATTGAATCTTTGCTTAGTAAAAAATTAATATGTCCGTCTCAATCTCCATGGTCATGCACTGCATTTTATGTTAATAAACATTGTAAACAGGAAAGAGGAGTTCCTAGACTAGTAATAAATTATAAACCCCTTAATAAAGTCCTAAAATGGATAAGACACCCAATTTCTAATAAAAAATATTTGTTGGATAGATTATATAATGCCATAATATTTTCTAAATTTGATTTAAAATCAGGATATTGGCAAATTCAGATTAATAAAGGTAATAGATGTAAAACTGCTTTTAATGTTCCTATAGGACATTATGAATGGAATGTTATGCCTTTTGGATTAAAGAATGCTCCTTCAGAATTTCAGAAAATAATGAATGATATTTTTACTCCTTATAGTGAGTTTATTATCGTATATATAGATGATATCCTTGTATTTTCCAAGGATATAGAATCTCATTTTAAACATTTAGATATGTTTAGAAAAATTATTATTCAAAATGGATTGATAATATCTAAACTAAAAATGTCTTTATTCCAAACAAATGTTAGATTTCTTGGTCATAATATTGAGAAAGATAATATTATTCCTATAAATAGAAGTATTGATTTTGCTTCTAAATTTCCTGATGAAATTACAGATAAAACTCAGTTACAAAGATTTTTAGAAAGTCTGAATTATATTTCAGCCTATTATAAAAATCTTGCTGAAGACAACTATTTTATATGATAGATTAAAAAAGAAACCAAAGCCTTGGTCAGAACATCATACTAATGCTGTAAGGAATATAAAAGAAAAGGTTAAAACTTTACCTTGTTTAATGTTAGCTAACCCAAATTGGGAAAAATTGTAGAAACTGATGCTTCTGAAATTGGTTTTGTGGTATTTTAAAACAAATTAATCCCATAACAAAACAAGAAAATTTTATTAGATTTCATTCTGGAAAATGGAATAATAGTCAAAAGAATTATGCTACAATAGCCAAAGAAATGCTTGCCATAGTAAAATGTATATTAAAATTCCAAGATGATTTATATAATCAACATTTTGTAATCAAAACAGACTGTAAAACAGCTAAATTCATGTTTCAAAAAGATTTTAAACATGATATTTCTAAACAAATGTTTGCTAGATGGCAGACACACCTTGCTCCTTTTGATTTTGAAATAATGTACAAAAAAGGAAAAGATAATAATCTTCCAGATTTTCTGACTAGAGAATATTTATCATGAATTTTGCAGGATCAAGATTTTCAGAATATTCCTCTAGACAAACAATGTCAAAATTATATGTTCACAATTTATATGGCTGTTCAGTGTATTATGTTCTTCCTCATCATCGACGTTATTTAGGAAGAATTGGGGTTCCTGATCCAATCAATGATCCTTATTATCTTAAAATATATGGACATCCTAATAGTATTCAAAGACTCCAGATAAGAAGATATTATCTTATGAAAAGTCTTAATTATTGGGAAACTGAAATAAATTCTCCTGAATTCAAATTGCAGAGCCTAACATATAGAAATTGTGCCCTAAAGCACAAAAATCAATGTTTATTATGGGAGCTGCAATTTGTAAATGGCTTGTCAAATAGACTTGCTGCTTAAAAAACACCTTTAACATGTCAGGAATGCAAGCTCAAGGAAGAGGACTCTCCTCTTATAGAGGAAGAGGTAATCGAGGCAAAGGTCAGAATAATATTCCGACTCAACATGGAAGAAGAATGCTAATAGCATCTGATTTATCATCAGAGCAAGATCCTTTATATAAGGAATTTCTTGAATTCAAGAAACAAAAAGAGGGTCATACCCAAGCTTCTCCCTCATACTAAAAAATTGTGGGGAATGAAGATGATGAAGCAGATGTCCATAATATGGGTTATATACAGAATGATAAAAAAAAAGTAATACTCTTTATTACTGAAAATGATTTAACAAGGGATAATAAGCCCTGGGACTTGGTGGAAAGATATCTTAACACTAATAGTGATACTTTTGGAAGTTATAAATCCTACAATATTATGAAAATATTCTCCAAAATGGAGGGTTTTGTGAAATCAACCATTATGGTTCCAATAAAGAAGTTTATAACTTCTCCAAAATAATAATTAAAAGGATTATATCCATAGAAGAGTGGGGAATATCTCCATTCAAAGAAAAACAATTCTATTTCAACAATACTCCCATTAAATATAATTATTGGGATTATGTTAAAGCATTTGAAAAAGTTTTCTTATATGAAAATCCGGGCCATAGTCATACTTGGTTCGTTAAAATATGTGGGGAAGTTTTTAACTATCCCATACCAAATTGGTGGATTTTTTATGGTCCTAAAGCAGAAATTCTGCCAGATATCCTTATAGGATTATTCCAGGAATGGAAACAATATTCTCCAAAACTTTTAGAAATTTCTCAGTCTCATAGACCAGAAAGAATAGAAACATTTCACTTTTTATTGAATTTTCAATCCCATGGATTTGGAAATGGTGTCCCAAAGTGGAATATACTGAGAATCATATCCCAGCAATAACAAAGGTATCATATACCAAATTTTGGAACAAAATGCTATTAAAAAATCATGAGGATAATTCCTTGAATTGTCAAGACACTATCAAAAAAATTACTGACAAAATCAAGTTGTATAAAAATCTTCATGAAAAGAAACAGCAACAGATGCATGCTCCTAATATTGCAGATATTTCTCAACAAATCAAGAAAGCAGCCGGAACAAGCTCAAAGGTCCAAATTATTGAACAATATCTCAATAATATGAAGAAGAAATTGATGGAAGACATAGAAGAAGAGGACAGAAGTGATACTTCCATGACCTCTACAAGTAAAAATAATAATGAAGATTTAATGAATTTCCAAGACGCCTAGGACCCTGATGATGTTTCCATAGAAGACAATCTTGATCATATCATGGAGAAATTACAGGAAGAATCTTCCCGAGGAAAAAACAAGAAATAAAAGCTGATCAGAAAAAGAGTACATCCTGCTTATGAATAGTAAAAGAGTTCATAACAGTAATAGTACTGTTTCAATAGTGAAATTACTGTGTAAATAGTATAAACTATTTTAAATTTTGGTTTGGGATCCGCCGCCTCAAATTCTTATAAATGGAGGGGCTGACCTTTGTATTTGGAAGCCTTAGAAAATTATTAGCTAGCTTTCTCTCTAAAATCCCTCTCCCTCACTCGCTTCAGCCTCCATCTCCGTTGTAAAATACCAAGTTCTTGTAAATTACTGAAGTTGCTGTAATAAAAAGAAGAGTTTATCTTGTAAGTTTTCTTATTTATTTCTCTTAAAGTTTAATTATATTTTTAATTTGTGTTAAAGATGAGCTTTATAGGCTAAATCCTTTTGTGTTAAATTATATCTAAACTCTCATGATTCTTCTAAAAAACATGGATTGATAATTCTAAAAAGGGATTTCCATTATGGTATGGACTCTAATGGGTTAATTTAGTAAACTAGCTGAAATTGGATCATTGAGAATGATGTTCATATTGTTGCCGTGTTTGCCGTGATGTTTGGCGTTTTGGGCTTTTGTATGAAAATTCTTGATAGTTTAATTTCATTGACGGATTACTAAATTGTGAAAATAGTTTGTGAATCTGTGGTAACCCTTGCAAAGGTATCCTTGAGAGAAACTGGGGGTTCCTCGATTTACTACTCCCTACATTAGGTCCAGTAAATCCTCCTATTATTATTATTATTATTATTATTATTATTGTCGTCATCGTCATCGTCATCGTCATCGTCATCGTCATCGTCATCGTCATCGTCATCGTCATCGTCATCGTCATTATTTATTTATTTAAAAGCATGCACTTCTCCTTATTTGTGCGAAAGTACTGACGCCTCCCATATCGTCTCATAAATATGTCCTTCCACTAAACCTTTTAGTGGAAAAATAGAGAAATGCTATATACCACTTTTTATATGTCACCGATTTTTCACCCCCCTTTGTTTTGGTAAGAAATTACTTGCAATTAATTGATTTTAATAGATTTAAAAATAGATACTTTCTAAAAAAAATAGATTTAATATATCCATACTTTCTAAATCAAGGGACAGTGAAAAATCGGTGGTATAAAAACTGTGGTTTATAGCATTTTCCGGAAACAGATGAGAGTAAACCAATTTTATTTTACTCTCCAGTTGATTTAGTAGTGGAATTGACCATTTTTTCCTAGTCATCTTGCGTTGTGCATACGAGGAGAGAATTGCAATAAAAAAACCTAAAGGGGGAAATAGTTGTAAATTTAGCAAGATGTTTTTTCTCACACAAATTTCGGAGACCCATTTTCTCTAAACATACATGGGCCTTTGATCGTTAATCGAACATCCATATCTTTTCTGTTAATAAAAATAACAATGAAGAAACTAAATAATATAAATAAAATAAAAAAATTTAAGTTGTTTACCATAAATTTTCTTATTTACTGTGTTCAAAATTAATAAAAAATATTTTATTAAAGAATTAAAGCTGTAAAATAGTAATCCCTCCGTCCTGTCCACTTTGACCTTTCTTAGAAATTATCAAAAGTCTATTGTTTCCCAAGCATACCATTTTCATAAAACAAAAGGCAAGAATAACATTAACTTTTAAAACATGTCATGATTTTAAATTAATTTATGACTGTTGTCTATTAGCCATGTATGGAACTATCTTTCTTTAAATGGAATTACAATTCTATAGTAAAATGGAATTAATAAGATATTATTCAATTAAAATAGAGAGCAATATAGTCAGATTACACAATAAATATAAGGCAATGATATTGGCACTCCACAAGTTACTATTCCAAGTTTAATTTTATTACTAAAATATGACAACAATGCCCATGAATTATAAAAACATTATAAACTTCAAATTAAATTCCAAAAGTATTTTTATGCAATCAAAACAAGTTACTATTCTTCGCCATTTTATTAAATATTAGATAATAGATATTAATTTAAAAAATCAAATAGTTTTAAATATTTATATGGAATGCAGCCCATGAATGAAAACTTTAGACCATCATTAATAATATAACATAGTAACATATGTCAAATTAGAAAAGACAAAGCATCGAATTTCAAATGAAAATTATTTCATTTTTACTGCATATTAACACCAAATCATCAATAACTTATTATAGTAGTAAATCAAGATTTAGGCAAGTACAACCCAGATAAACCTTATTATAGTATAATATATATATATATATTATATTTAAATGTCCAAATAATAATAATAATAATAATAATAATTTGTTCCTTACGTATGTGGTGTTTGCAAACTTAAAAAAAATCAGTGGTTGATAGTATTTGCAAACACAAGTGAAAAGTGAAAAAAAGTTGCAGTTGATTGTTTGCAGAATAAGTGATTAAAAATGATTAATACATCTAAAGTAAAATTATTTTAATTACAAAAATATCATAATTAGTTTTAAGCACCTTTTTACGATGGCTTAGATTATAGATTATTATCACTTAAGAGAATTAGAATCAGAAGTTAGGTTTGCAAACACTACTAAATAATTTATTTAAGTTATAAGTCTGTTAGAAATTTCATGTTAGATGTTTTGATGATGACAATTAGGATTTTATGTTAGACCTCAAAATATGTAAGTTTGATTTTATTTAGAAATTATGTGTATAAGCTTTGAAGCGTTAGATTTGTAATAGGCTTTGCTTTAATTTGTTCTAGATTGTTAGGCTAAATATTCTTTGACTGAGCGTCTGATGATTTCTGAGTGAGTTTATCAGTAGTTTAGTTTGAAGACTCAAGCGCTTGAAGTCTAAATGAAGATGAAGATTCCAAGCATCTAGAAGACTAGCTATTTCAAGCGTCAGTTTAGGATAGAAGTAATTCATAGATGAATGAGCATCTATCAATGACTGATTTCACCTGAATTTATTTTTAAGCCCAGAAGGAGTTTTAATGCAAATATTCTCAGTGCATTAAGTGCCAACGGGCATTTAATTCAAATGCATTAAATGCTGATAAGAGCATTAAATGTGATAAGCACTTTCAGATGTACGGAGAAGCCACCCTATTGGACTGTCAACTTTCACAGACTGCAGCACCAACTTTTGTGCAGCAGATTTTCAGGAAAAAGGACAAAAAGTTGTTCACTCTCGGAAGTGAGAGACACGTCCCTGTGCATGTGTCAAATGGACAATTTTTCCAAGATTACCTATAAATAGGACTTCAACAACAAGCCAAAACAATCTGATCAATTTCAAGCCAAATTACTGTTGCATTGAAGTCTCATTTCTTAAACTCTCAGAAAAGCTAGAATATTCAAGCAAACATTCTCTTTGCTTTTCTTCAATTCCTGAGACAGTCAACCAATATCTCAAACATTCTTTTCAAAGAAACCTACATTACTATTGAGATATTTTCAGTTGTTTGAACTTCATCAAAATCAAACAAACCGTTTAGAAAAACCTCATTCAAGCCTCGCGATCTGTGTGAAGTCGAAGTTGGATACTTGCATTATTTCTGGGTAAAAGAAGCAAGGGGATTGAAGTGATTTGGAGCAGAAATCTGTGTGATCAAGGAGCTCAAGTCATCGACATCCATCTCTCCCTAATTTGTAGAAGATTCTGTGTGATTCTTTGAGAATCATTTTAGTGGATTGCCTCCAAGTGATCAAGGAGAAGAAGGACGTAGTTAGGATTACACCACCCAACGAACCTTGTGTCATTTACTTTACAGTCAATTCTCTTATTATCATATCAGTGCATAAATTGATTAAGTAAAACACAATCAAATGCTAAGCAACTAAGAAACTGTTTGTGACGCTAAAGCTTTTAAAAGAGAAGACCCAAAAATTATTCCGCTGTGCTAACACTGATTAAAGAACTGAACGCTTAAACCTATTTGGTTAAAGTATTCAAATCTTAAAATCTAAGTTAACTTTCTAAAACAGTCTTCATCAGACGCTCAGCCGAAGTGTCTGTAGTCCAAAACCTTTTTAATACGAATCTTTTTGAAGTCGAAAAAGACTTCAGGATCTATTCAATCCCCCTCCCTTCTAGACCCTTTCGTATGCTACTTGGGACCAACAAGTGGTATCAAAGCGGTTAAAGTTAAAATTTTAAAATTTCCAAGCATAACAGCTTGTTTAAATCCCTTTCAATTATAGTTGCTTTAAGTTTTACTTATGGCTTTTTCTAAAGTTCTTAAGTTGACCGAGTTAAATTATGACTCATGGAAGGTCAAAGCTTTTACATACCTTTGTTCATGTGATGACGAAATGTGCGATATTATTTCAGATGGACTAATACAAATTCTGAAGGTTATTACCAGAGCGCCTGGAGCCACGGAAGAAACTCCAGATGGCTATGTTGAGAAGCCTAAACAAGAGTGGTCCACTGATGAGCGTCGAAGAGCAAATTTGGACAATGTTGGTCGAAACGCCTTATATACAACTATTGGTGATAATGACAATTTATTTAACAAAGTCAAATCTTGTAATAGCACTAAAGAAATTTGGGATAAGTTGGCCATAATCTATGGTGGATCAGCTCATATCAAGGAAATTAAGCTCTCCATTGCAAAAGAAAAATTCAATAGCTTTAAGATGTTACCTAACGAGACACTAGAGCAATTGGACATAAGATTCACAACTCTTATTACGGAACTTACATCGTTGGGAATGGATGTGCAAAACAGAGAAATGGTGGTTAAGATTTTCAGAAGTCTACCTAGTAGATTTTTGATGAAAACAACAGCTATGAGAGAATCGAGCAATTTGGATAGTTTAACTCCTGAAGACGCCTTTTCAGAGCTCAAAACATTTGAGTTTGAGTTGAATTCAGCTAGTGATGTTGTGAGTAGTCCGGTAATTGAGTCTGGAGCACTCGTAGCATCAATCAAGGGTAAATCGGGTAGTAAGGGAAAAGTTTCAGATATCAGTGATGATGAGGAACTAGCGCTTCTAAATAGATTTAGAATGTTCTTGAGATATGAAAAGAAAGGAAATAGTCCTAAGCATCAAGGACACAGTTCATATCAAGCGCCTGCTCCAGTGCAACAACAGTATCAAACACCTCAGTACTCTGTTCCTACATCCCAAGTGCCTGTTCAATACCAAGCGTCTGCTCAAAATCTCTCAGCGCCAGTGGTCTCAAAACCGCACAATGCAAGGTTAACAAATGAACAAAAGATGAAAACTAATCTTTGTTATAATTGCAAGAAACCAGGGCACTACCAGATAAATTGCCCTTATCCAAATGTATCTAAGCCTTCAAGGCAGGATTACGTGGATAGAAACCAATTCAGGAGCAACCTTTGCCAACAAGGTTTGCTAGCGGAATCAGAACCATCGACCGCACCTGAAGATTTGGAGTCTTCAGAGGAGAGTAGTGATGATGATGATCCAGTGGATGACTCAGCGCTTATCTGTCTCATGGCCAGAGATGATGAAGCATCCCCTGAGGTAAACACTGAATTATCTCTTCCTCTTTCTTATGAAGAATTGCTTGACAAAGTCAAAGAATATTATAATGATTGTCAAGTTGCCGCCAAATTACATCAAAATTACTTTGATATCATTTCATCGCTCAAAAGTGATAAAGTAACGCTCAAAGTAGAGTTGCAAGTTCAGCAATAATGCATTGAGAAAAGCCAATCGCTTGAGAATGAAATAATCCAGTTGAAAAGTGATCTTGATATAATAGTCAAGAGAGAAGCTAAGCTGACTGCTAGATTGCTAAATCAGAACAGCTCGTCTCATCATTGTCTAAAGCGTCAAGAAAGCTAGACAATGTGACTGAGGTAACAAGGTTATTTGGTGAAAAGACCGATTTAGGATGCAATAAATTCGGTAAACAACTAAACAAATCTAATGATACGGAAAACAACAAAGGAAAGGGTGTTTTCTTTGTTAGAAAAGGTTCACAACGTCAAACACAAAATGAACCGAGCGACAATGGTACGAGGCCAAATGAGAAAGCCAAAGCTGACTCAGCCAAGAGTAAGGCAAAGACAAATGATTCACAAAGACGGGTTCGTTCAAACGCTCAAAACGCTAAGGATAAACCTGACAACTATGAGTCAAGCGCTAAGCGTCCCATACCAAAAATGCAACCCAAGCCAGCGCCCAGGAAATACCAGCGTCATTATCCACAACGGTCTGGATCATATTATCGCCACTATGATGACTATGACTATGACTATGATTATGATTACTATTATAAATGAGGATATTATTATACACCCAAACAACACACACAACACAATGTGAAACCCAAGAAGGCCAGTATTCCTACAATGAAGACTAGGCAAGTATGGGTTCCTAAAGTTCTAATTCAAACTAATAATGCTACTAATGTTGAAGGACCCAAGCAACAATGGGTACCTAAACAGAACTAGAACTTCCCTTTTGATTGCAGGTACCTAGAGCCAAAGCCGATACATCTGTTTGGTACTTCGATAGTGGATCGTCAAGGCACATGATGGGTTCCCAGGATCTTCTGATCAACTATCAAGCTGCCAATGGTCCTCAGGTTGTATTTGGTGACAACTCCAAAGGTAAAACCAAAGGTATAGGTACTGTGCATAGGGGGAATATCATGATAAGTGATGTTTATTATGTTGAGGGTCTAAAGCACAATTTATTAAGCATAATTTAATTTTGTGATAAAGGCTTTGAAGTCATATTCTCAAGTGACTGTTGCTATATAAATGACGCTAAGACTAAGTCTACTAAATTGAAAGGTAAAAGGACTAACAACGTATATTTGGTAGATTGGGGTTCAACAGTTGATAACAACCCAACATGCTTTGTTGCTAAAAATGAATCTAAAACGGGTTGGTTATGGCATAAAAAAGACCTCAACTTTAAGACAATCTCTCAGCTTATAAATCTAAATCTTGTAGAGGGATTACCAAAAGGACCATTTCACAAGGATCGCCTTTGTGACGCTTGTCCAATGGGTAAACAAGTCAAATCATCTTTCAAGAGAAAACCTCATCTATCTACCTCTAG
Source organism: Buddleja alternifolia (assembly GCA_019426215.1). Lineage (NCBI taxonomy): Eukaryota > Viridiplantae > Streptophyta > Magnoliopsida > Lamiales > Scrophulariaceae > Buddleja > Buddleja alternifolia. The sequence goes on along the minus strand of CM033397.1, from coordinate 22,495,125 downwards.
AATACTTGAACTACTTCACATGGATCTGTTTGGACCTGTTCAAACGATCAGTGTGAGCCGTAAAAAGTATACTTTGGTGATAGTAGATGATTTCTCTCGATTTACTTGGATGGAATTTCGTTCATCCAAAGAAGAGACATGTGACAAGTTAACAACGCTTATTCGGCAACTTGAAAGATTGAAAAATCTTAAGGTTGCAAGAATAAGAAGTGATCACGGTACTGAGATTACTAACAAGGTTGTTGAGAAGTTTTGTGTAGAGTATGGAATACATCATGAGTATTTAGCTCCCAGAACTCCCCAATAGAATGATGTTGTTGAGCGCCGTAACAGAATGCTCAAGGAAGCCGCTCGGACTATGTTAGCAGAGTCCAAGATTGCTCCTAGGTTTTGGGCCGAAGCCATCAACACTGCATGTTATACTCAAAACCGTTGCATGATCAACAAACAGCATGGGAAAACTCCATATGAACTATGGAAGGGACGTAAGCCAAATGTTTCATACTTTCACGTCTTTGGTTCTAAATGTTTTATCTATAATAATGGATCCCAAAGCCCAAAGACATTTGACCCCAAAGCGGATGAGGGAATCTTTCTAGGCTACGCCAAGAATGGAGAGAGTTTTTGCATCTTAAACAAGATCAAATCGAAGGTTGAGGAATCTATTCATGTTATTTTTGATGATGCTAACCAAGAATCGAGTAAGGTTAATGTGAATGATGTAGGAGTTGAAGATCTGTGTCATCAAGCGTCTAAGATTGACATTGATGAAGATAGTGACGACGATGATAAGATCTCAGTGCCGTCTCCTAAGATTACTCGTGAGGTTATCTCAGATAATAATGCAAGATCTGCTGATGATCATGAAGCAAGTGATCATCAAGAGCAAACAAGAATCAATGAACTTGAAGCGCCTACGCAAGAGGGTAGTCAAGTGTCTGATCATCAAGCGCCTGTTCAACCTCTTAACCTTTCCAACTAGATAGACTATGGCTGCGTGATCATCTACCTGAGTAGATTATTGGAGATATTGAAGCGCCTATTAGGACTCGAGCCGCTACATTTAATGAGGCCATGTTCGCAAGCTTTCTATCTCAAATGGAGCCTAAGAAAGTGGATGAAGCGCTAAGCGATCCAAGTTGGATTGAAGCCATGCAAGAAGAACTTAATCAGTTCTAGCGTAGTAAGGTTTGGACGCTAGTACCAAGACCAACTCACCAAGGAGTTATTAGAACTAGATAGGTCTACAGAAACAAGATGGATGAGAATCTCATTGTGATAAGGAACAAAGCCAGACTCTTAGCTCAAGGGTATTTCCATGAAGAGGGTATTGACTTTGATGAGACATATGCTCCTGTTGCCCGTCTTGAAACAATCCGCACGTTTTTAGCGTATTCAGCGTTCAACAAGTTTATTGTGTATCAAATGGACGTGAAGAGTGCCTTCCTGAATGGTAAACTCTAAGAAGAGGTATATGTGGAGCAACCACCAGGATTCATCAACAACCATGGTAAGGATATGGTCTACAAGTTAGATAAAGCGCTGTACGGACTTAAGCAAGCACCCCGAGCATGGTATGCCACTCTCTCTATTTTCCTTATTGGTAAAGGCTTTTCAAAAGGCAGCGTTGATACAACGTTATTTAAAATTACCAATGACGAAGATACTCTCTTAGTACAAATTTATGTTGATGATATTATATTTGGTTCTACTTACAAGCGTCTGTGTGAGAAATTTTCAAAAATGATGCAAGAACAATTTGAAATGAGCATGATATGTGAATTAACTTTCTTTTTAGGATTACAAGTTAAACAACTCCCTAATGACATATTTATTAACCAAGCCAAATACACACGTTATATGATTAAGAAATTTGGTATGGAAAATGCATCATATTCAAAAATTCCAATGAGCCAAACGCTTAACTTAGATAAAGATGAAAGTAGAAAGAAGGTTGATATCACTAATTATAGAGGTATCATTGGATCACTTCTTTATCTTACTGCTAGTAGACCTGATATTATGTTTTCGGTATGTATGTGTGCACGTTTTCAAGCTGATCCTAAAGAGTCACACCTTATTGCTGCCAAGAAGATCCTTAAATACTTCAAAGGCACACAAAATGTGGGCTTATGGTATCCAAGAGACTCTCCTTTGAAGTAATTGGTTACCCAGATGCAGATTTTGCAGGTTGCAAAATAGATCGTAAGAGTACTAGTGGTACATGTCAATTTCTAGGTGATAAGTTAGTTTCATGGCATAGTAAGAAACAACAATCCATAGCTACCTCCACAGCTGAAGCTGAGTATGTAGCTGTAGGAAGTTGTTGTGCACAAGTGTTATGGATGAGGTAACAACTTAGAGATTATGGTATAATCCTAGGTCCAACCCCCATTCATTGTGATAACCAAAGCGCTCTAGCCATGACTCAAAACCTTGTTCTCCATTCCAGAACCAAACATATTGACATTAGTTACCATTTTCTTCGTGACCTTGTTCAAAACAAAGATATCTCCATGCACTTTATTGGAACTAACAAACAATTGGCATATATCTTTACCAAAGCGCTCAACAAACAACGTTTTCTCACTTTGAGAAGTGAAATAAGTATGATTGATTTAAACGCTTAATCATCAAGCATCATATTTTATTGGACATATAATTTAAGGGGAATCCACTTTATTTATGTCGAAAAGATTGTTACAAGTTATCGAATTTAGGGGGAACATTAAAAATATACTTGAACATAACTGTAAGCGTCAATGATCAAAACTTTCAGATGCATGATCATCAACACTCAGTACTATTTATGCATAATATGTTGGACGCTCAAACATAAAAAGGTTTTAATCTCAAGTGTCAACATTACAACAAATGATAACAAGTTATATCTGTTAAGCGTTGAACCAATTCCATTTCAACACTTAATATAAAAATTGTTTATAAAACTCATGCATAAATTTTACAAGCTTCTTGAAGTGGTGAATAGACTTAATAGTCTATATTCTACTCTAGTATACGCTTCTATCACATCAAACTGGCGGGTAATCAAAAAATTTTCAAAATGACGGATCAGAGATAACACGTGTCTGTGTACGTGTCAGTGTACCATCAGGCGTGTGTGTTACACTCTGAAAATCCCAAATGTTCTGAAACTTCAACTAGGATGTCAAATCTTTATATATGGGAGTTACCAAATGTAACTTCTCTCTATTACACAAAACTCGTGTCCGCAATTAAAACTATTCATGACTGAGATTAAATAGCTTTACACATGTCTGCATCTTATTGAGACGAGAGAACACAAGTTTCAAAATTTTCCTTCTGTGTCATTTAAAACACAATTTTTGCAGAAAATTATTTACTTTACTCTCTGCAAAATTACTCTGCAAATTTCACTCTCTCTGTGATACCACTTGTTGGTCCCAAGTGGTATACGAAAGGGTCTAGAAGGGGGGGGGGGGGTTGAATAGACCCTGAAGTCTTTTTCGACTTCTTAAAAATTCGTATCACTTTGAAATATTTGAACGCTTGACAAGTTTAAGCGCTGGATGTGGCGCTTGAGAAACGTTAACTTAGACTCAGTGATTTCAACGCTTACCAAAGTAGGGCAGAGTTTAGTCACTAAATCAGGGTTAGCACAGCGGAAATGTTTTTATAGCTTAGCGTTCGTTTTAACCAATTAGTCGCTTATTAGTTTTAAATGCCTTTTCAAGATATAATATGACAGTATAATGTAAGACAATAAAACAGTAAATGACACAAAATATTTGTAAGGTTCACTGGGTGATGTAATCCCAGCTACGTCCTTCTTCTCCTTTTATCAGGGAGGTTTTTCCACTATGATGATTATCGAAGAGTCACACAGAGACTTCTACAAGATAGAGGGAGATTGGATATGATCTTGGAACTCCTTGGTCACACAGATTTCAGCTCCACTAAAGATCTTCTATTCCCTTGCTTCTTTCACTCAGAAATGGTGCAAGTTACTTTTGATCTCGGAACTCCTTGGTCACACAGATTTCAGCTCCAATAGAGATCAACTTCAACAAGCTTCTTTTACACAAAAATACTGCTTGCAAGTCAACCAGCTTTCTCACTCAGATGAAAGGTGTTGATGGTTTTGGTCACGGGTTTGTTTGTTTTTGGAAAGTTCAAACACCTTGAGGATATCTCAATGGTAGTATATGTTCTTCTTAAAAAGAGATTTGAGATATGGGTGACTGTCTCTAGAATATTTGTAAAAAGCTTATATGAATATTTGGCTATGATTTTTAGTAAGCTTTTCTTTCAACAAGGTAGGTATTTTTGTGTGTGTCACTTTCTCATCATTTTACTTGTTTGTTGAAAGAGCTATTTATAAGGTATTGGTGGTTTTTGTCCGTTTGACTCGGTTGGAGTCTCGTTTCCCCAAACATTCCTTGAGTTCAGACATTTCTAACTTTGGGTATATTAATTGGTTGGGCATGGTCTTGGTTTCATAAACCTGACAGTCTAGGTCAAAGATATGGCTTGCCCATAAGTTATAGTGCTTATATTTTAATAGCACTTATCCGACTTTTAATGCATCTTGTTTTATTTCCGTTGGAAATAATTCGTCCGTTTGATTCATGCATTTTTTAAGTCTTTGGATGGTTTTGGGTCTAAATTCTTTTTCAGGTTACGTTCTTTGTAGGTTGTGTTGGTTTAACCATTTTTTTGGACGCTTGCTGAAGAGAATAGTTATTCTTGTGTATCAGACGCTTGGACTGATCCTGACTTTCTTTTCTTTATTTCAGACGCTTACTCTTCAATCTTGTCTTGATGGTCTCACTGAAAATTTCGTCATTTCACTTGATGTTGAGTATTCGGCCTGAGTTATCCATTTGTAGTTTGAGTACTGGGATAATCCCTAAAGCGTTTGACAGACGCTTCAAGATATCTTTATCCATTATAGCTTTAGACGCTTGATCTTCACCTTCATCACTTGGTAGACTCACCCAGAATTTTCCTAAGTGTTTTAGTGTCACATACTTAGTCTAAGGAATTCTACAAAGATAAATACTATAAGCCTAAGATAAATAAGCTTTCAGGTACTTATACATAACATTCTATGAAAGCTTTCACACTTTTCGAAGTCTAACAGAAAGTCCTATTTGTCATCATCAAAACATCTAATATGAAATTCCTAACAATTTCCCCCTTTTTGATGATGGCAATACTTATTTGGTGCAAGTGTTAGATACCTGAAGGTTAGCGTAAATTAGTAAGTTAGTTTGAGCTTTAACGAGATGTTTCAGCTGTAAAATGCATTTTATATATATATTTCATAGTGCAGGCATTTTACAACTACAAAGAGAGAGGCACAAGTAAAAAATTAAGATCGTGGCTTGATCTTGTATCTCTTAGTCATTTCAGCACGGATTGCTTCAGTTATCTGATCTTCTAACGTCATCATTGCCGCATGATCTTTACTGATTATGTGCTTGTTTTCTTGAACTTGTCGTGCCTTAAAGGCAATGAAGTGTTTATCCCATTCCTCTGGACTGATGCCTATGTATCGTAGGCAAATTCTGAAGGTTTGGTCGAAATCAGACATTTTTCTTTCTAAGGCTAATACTGCTGGATCAGTTGGTTCTGGAATTGATGCTCTGAGAAGAGGAATGTCAAACTGTTCAAGCAGTGCTCTTGAAGGCAACGGAAGAGTTGGATAGAGCACTCTGGGGGTTTCTTTCTTGTTGGACGCTTCAACCGATGTGGTTACCCAAGAGGGATAGGGATACCTTGGTTCTGCACTCAGTGTGAGAGAAGTATCAACGTGTTGACGCTTGGATAGTGGAGGAGGAGCTTGATCTTTAGATGTTGACGATTTCTTCTTTTCTCCCTTCTTTTCCCCCTTATTGCCATCATCAGTCTGTATGAAATGCTGAGTAAGAAGACTGACTTGAGCAGCAATCTGAGCGACAGAGGCCTCAAGAGTGGTTAGACGCTGGTCGAAATGTTCTTTCATAACCAGGAGTTGAGCTTGATTAGCGTCTGTGAGAGAGGTCTCGAGAGCCGTGAATCTATCTTGTAGATCATTGGTTAAAGCCACATGACTTGCCTGAGTAGCTGTAGATAGTTGCTGTATTTGAGTGAGGCATTCAGCCATGGACGGTTGAGCGTGTGGAAGTGCAGGGCGGACTTGAGGCTTAAAACGAGATGTGTGTTTGAGAGATTCAATAGATACTTGATTAGTAGGATCAAATACTGTTCCTCGAAGCTCTGGAGCAGTGTTGGACTCGGTGGAGGCAGTAGAGTCGAATTCAGTTGGACTGGGAGAATGAGGCGCTTGAGGTAACTCTAATAGGCGCTCAGGAGCAGTTAACAGTTCAGCGGGTGCTGCAGGAAAGTCTGATTCTATTCGGCTAAAGTCCGTAAACCGAAAGTCCAAGCTGGCAAACGGTTCATCTGCATATGGATACGTAGCAGTCTGCAGGAGTTCATTCAAATGTAGAGTGGGGAGATGAGTACCTTGAATGAACGTTCTGATAGGACTATCCAGTGCCCTGATATACAGTGGCCCGAGGATATCCAGCACATGAGTGGGAAAGAGTTTGGAGGGCGCTTTGCAGATAGAGAATAAGGCATCTGGGCAATAGTGTTGTGAGAAGCCAATTAGCCGATCTGTTGGGAGAGTCTTCGGTTTCCGAGAGGCGGGAACGCGGAGCTGGTAATACTCTTCCAAGTATGGGTAGATGGCTGAAGCAAGCGCTTGAGATCTTTCTAGCAGCGATAAACCAAAATCATAGTGACTGGAGACTTCTTGTCGAATAGACGGAAGTAGTGGATATCCTCTGAAAGAATTGATCCGAGAGCCATCCCATTGTCGCAGATTGTCTGTGAAGATTTTGTCGAATAGAGAGACTGGAGGCATAATTGCCATCATGAGAGCAAAGTTGTCTTCACATTGGCTAGGGGTGCAGTTCAGACAGGACATGGGAGAGGAACCGCTGGTGGACGCTTGATCATCAAAGCGTAGAGAAGAATTGGCTAGTTTGTGCAACGCTTGTCTTAAGCGGTGTTCAGGTTGATGGCGGATCAGAGGCAGCTTCAGAACGGGTCCAAGTCTATGCTGGCGCTGCGTCAGCATGTAGCGTGCAAATTTGGTCCTTTTATCATGAATCCCTAGTCTGAACAGATGGGAAGCACTAACCAAGTCTTCAAATTTATACTTGTCACCCATGTAAGCTTCAGCCCATCGTATCTCAGTCATACAATACTCAGTTCCTGCATTAAGTATAGCACGAAACCCTTGGTGATGAATATCACAGATGGATTCAAAACGATACCTGTCGGGTTGGTAGTTAGCGTTCCAGACGCAGTCAAAATATGCATCGGTTTCAAGTTGAATCATCTCGGTCAGGGATGCTGGACGCTCACCGGCATGTACTCCTTTATTCTTCCACAGGAGGAGAGGATTAGCTGAGTTCTTGTTTTCCTCGCTTTTGACCAGTGTTAGAGAGTGAGAATATCCTTCTCTGTTTAGTAGCTCTTCCGTTGGGTTCAGAAGCTGATCCTGACGCTCATAGACTCTGATGTTGTAGTCGCGGAGAGCGAAGCCAGTGGGTTTGCTTGTCCCACAGTCCAGATAATAAGCTAAGTCAACATCAGCTCTAGGAGTCGTGCCTCCTTGCCGCTGAGCTTGGAGAGTGACAGAAGCCGGGATGTGTGTGGGAGTCTTTCCGAGTTCAAGCGCTTTGTAGTAAGCTTCATCAGCTGGGGTGGAGGCTGTATTAAAGAGAGTGTTGCGTACAGCCAGATCAAACTTTATGAGCTTGGCGATATCATTTTCGGCATTGATAAGACTTTCTTCATTGTAACCTGCAGGTATGAAGTTTTCTGCGGGCGCTGGAGGCAAATAATCGACTGAGTGATCGATAGTCTTTGAGGGATCCAGCTTGAAGAAGTGTCGATGGATCACAACGTCGTTAGCATCGCTCTGACCTTCTGAGCGTGCCTCTGTTGTACTAGGTAATGCAAGCAATGGTTGAGCCCTTGGGATTTCAGGTTCATCCGGCTCGAGATTTGTAGATTCGATGGCAGCTTCATGTGCGATGGCCACAATTTGGGTCATATCAACATCCAGATGGACATCAACTGGTGGTTCGGAGGATGATATCGGGACAGCAGCTATGGCTTGATCTCTTTGTGTAGTCTCAGAAGAGATGGCAGCAGTTGGACGCTTACGCCTTTTGAAGATACGCTTCACATTTATACCTTCGGCGGGGAACGCTTGAGTCTGTGGAACTGCAGGTTCTTCAAAGTCAATATTCTTGAGAACCTTTTCCAGATCTTTCCGACTAATGAGGGGTATAGAATCCTCGTCATCTTCATCGTTTTTATAGGTTGAGCCTTGGGCTTTCGAGGAGCCCGTTTCTTGGTGACAGTGGGACGCTTCACAGTACGTTTGGCTTTCTCCTGATCTGGACGCTCAGCCTCCTCATCTGACGCTGCGCGGACAACTTGGCGCTCAGAGAGAGGCTTAGCAGCACCTCCAACTTTGGGTGGATTGAAGAGATTATTGATGATTCTTGGCCCATAGAACTTATGCTTGGCCACGGTGACTCCTGCTGAAGAGGTGCACTCTGCTCGAAAGAGTAGATCACTTAAAACTAGACCATAAGGTCTGTTTGAAGTGCGTAACTGTCTCTGAACCTGCTGAATATATAAGCGCTCCAGTTGATCTTTATCTTGAGTAGGATGGCAGTCATCATCTGGAACTGGGTTGGGTTGATTTTGTCGAAGGTTCCCACTCTGCATTCGATGTTTTTACTGCAGAAATCAGCCAAGACTCGATACCTGTTCACTATATCCTTCTTTCAAAGTACGGTTTGTATGGAACATCATCGTAAGCGCTAATCTGAGTCCAGACTTCTTGAATTTGTTCTTCAGTGATAGTGTCTAAAGTGGCTCCAGCATTAGGTAGAGAGAAATTCTGGGCAATGGAGGCCGCAGAGAGAGTGAACGTCTTTGATTCCTTCTTGGAGACAGGAAACAAGCACGTGATGGAAGTCTCATCGTCAGACAGTCGAGCATTTCTCCAGAAAAATTCTAGTTCTTCAGGAAACATATATGAGTATTTCGTGAGAAATTTCTGAAGCCCAGCCTCTGCTACAGAATCCATTATTTCCGTTAAATCAATTTGGGGGTTTTCATAGAGAAACTTCCAATCAACTATAAGGCCTTCAGTGATCTTGACAATAACTTCAGAGGTTCCAGCAGTAGCTTTCTTGGGTGCCATGAGTGAGCAGTAGACAGAGATTACGAAGGAAAATTTTTCGTTTTTGAAAAAGAGAGACTTGTTTTTGCACGAATGGAATAGAGTATAAGAGTGTTTGTGTTCTGCAGAAACTTCAATTTGAATGTTCGGTGTGTTTGAAGTTTGAGATGTTGACACGTGGAGGAGTATAAATCTCAGCCATTAAAATATAACTGTGGACGTGAATTTAGATTAAACAGGCACGGTTTCTTTTAGTAACTGCCACATATACTATTTTGAAGTCCGTTTAAAAGTTTAAAACAGAGACTGAGAGTGATGCGTGTGCCCATGAAAAGCGGATACGTTCTTTATGAAAACTGTTCGGGAATCATAATTTTGAACACTATTTAAATGCCCGCCAAAAATTTGTTTAAAGCGTCCGGACTTAGTCAGAATGACGCTTGAAACAATTGAGTGTTATGTGGACGCTTGAAAATCTTGGGAGTCTCTTTCAAGTAACAGGTTGTGCTTTAGCGCTCATTGTAACATATAGAATTATTCCTTTCAGGGTGTATATGAGGACACAGTTTCCCAGTACTTATCATTAGGTCTTGGTAGTAGTGTTTTACTTTTGGTTTAAAATATTCAGCGCTGGTTGTACTCGTCTAAGATACATGGTAATTGTACTGACGCGTGTACATGTGCTGAACCATCTTTGAAAAACGTGATGAGTACCCATGGGTTTTCTTGAGCGAAGGGTGAGGAATGTCAAGTCAGCATTAATTGCATTGATTGACTAATCCACTTTCTCGTTTTAGCGTAGGGTAATGTACGCTTGCTTTTAAAAGGGTCTTTTTACTAACTGCTTTAGCCGGGAATAAAGCTAAGCGTTTAGTTTATTTTGAAAGAAGTGCAGACGCTAAGACAGATTTGTGTAATAAGCGTCAAAAAGGTTTTAAGTGTATGGTGCTAAGTGCGTATGACCGATGCAAGGGAAAACATTTTTGGTCATATTCACTTAGGTATAGTTAGCTCTTTTAAGGTTCCCCCTATGTAGGTTCCCCATAAATTTCATAACATACATTGAATTCCCCCTAAATTTCATGCCTAACAAAAGTATGATGTTTCGAATGATTAAGCATTTAGATCAATCATACCTAGTTCACTTCTTAAAGTGAGAAAACGTTGTTCGTTAAGCGCTTTGGTGAAGATATCTGCCAGTTGCTTTTCTGTATTAATGAAGTGCATGGAGATATCTTTCTTTTGAACATGGTCACGTAGAAAGTGATAGCGAATGTCAATGTGTTTGGTTCTAGAGTGAAGAACTGGATTTTGAGTCATTGCTAAGGCGCTTTGATTGTCACAATGGATAGGAGTTGGATCTAGGATTATTCCATAATCTCTAAGTTGTTGCCTCATCCAAAGGATCTGTGCACAACAGCTTCCAGCGGCTACATACTCAGCCTCAGCGGTGGAAGTAGCGATGGACTGTTGCTTCTTACTATGCCATGAAATTAGTCTATCACCTAGAAATTGACATGTTCCACTAGTACTTTTTCTATCTATTTTGCATCCTGCAAAATCTGCATCTGAATAACCGATTAGTTCAAAAGGAGAATCCCTAGGATACCATAAGCCCACATTTTGTGTGCCTTTTAGGTACTTAAGGATTCTTTTAGCAGCAATTAAGTGTGATTCTCTAGGATCAGCTTGAAATCGTGCACACATGCATACTGAGAACATAATATCGGGTCTACTAGCTGTAAGATAAAGAAGTGATCCAATAATACCTCTATAGTTAGTGATATCAATTTTCTTTCCATTATCGTCTCTATCTAGCTTAAGCGTCTGGCTCATTGGAATTTTTGAAGGTGATGCATTTTCCATACCAAATTTCTTGATCATATCTCTAGTATATTTAGTTTGATTTATGAATATGCCATTAGGGAGTTGTTTAACTTGTAATCCTAGGAAGAAAGTTAATTCACCCATCATGCTCATTTCAAATTGATCTTGCATCATTTTCGAAAATTTCTCACATAGACGCTTATTGGTAGATCCAAATATAATATCATCAACATAAATTTGAACTAGGAGAATATCGTCATTATGGGTAATTTTGAATAACGTTGTGTCAACGCTGCCTTTTGAAAAGCCTTTACCTATAAGGAAGATAGAGAGAGTGTCATACCATGCTCGTGGTGCTTGTTTAAGACCATAGAGTGCCTTGTCCAATTTGTAAACCATGCTTTTCCCATGGTTGTTGATGAATCCTGGTGGTTGCTCCACATATACTTCTTCTTGGAGTTTACCATTCAGAAATGCACTCTTTACGTCCATTTGATACACTGTAAATTTGTTAAATGCTGCAAACGCTAGAAACATGCGGATTGCTTCAAGTCGGGCAACTGGAGCGTATGTTTCATCAAAGTCGATGCCCTCTTCTTGACAGTATCCCTGAGCTACGAGTCTGGCTTTGTTTCTAATCACAATTCCATTCTCATCCATTTTGTTTCTATAGACCCATCTAGTTCCAATGACCCCTTGGTGGGTTGGTCTTGGTACTAGCGTCCATACCTTATTTCTTTCAAATTGGTTTAGCTCTTCTTGCATGGCTTCTATCCAACTTGGATCGTTAAGCGCTTCATCCACTTTTTTGGTTCCATTTGAGATAGGAAGCTTGCAAACATGGCCTCATTTATTGTAGCGGCTCTCGTTCTAACGGGTGCTCCAATATCTCCAATAATTAGTTCTGGTGGATGGTCTCTGAGCCATTTTCTGTCTGGTTGGAACGAGTTAAGAGATTGATCTAACGTTTGATTAAACTGTGTAGGCGCTTGACCAATTCCTTGCGTAGGCGCTTCAGTGTTTGTAGATTGAATTTGCTCTTGATGAACATACCCTTCATGATCATCAGCGTTTCTTGCAATGTCATCGTTGATGTCTTTACGAGTAGTCTTAGGATTAGGTATAATGATTTCATTATCTTCATCAATATCACTATCATCACACAGATTGATTTGTGACGCTTGTTGAGATAAATCTTCAATTCCTGCATCATTAATATTAACCTTACTCGGTTCTTGGTTAGCATCATCAACACAACATGAATGGATTCTTCAACCTTCGATTTGATCTTATTTAAGATGCGAAAGCTCTTTCCATTTTTGGCGTATCCTAGAAAGATTCCTTCATCTGCTTTAGGATCAAATGTCTTTAGGCTTTGAGAACCATTGTTATGAATGAAACATTTTGAGCCAAATACATGAAAGTATGAAACATTCGGCTTACGTCCCTTCCATAACTCATATGGAGTCTTTTCATGTTGCTTGTTGATCATACACCGGTTCTGAGTGTAGCAAGCAGTGTTAATAGCTTCGGCCCACAACCTTTGAGGCAGCTTGGATTCGGCTAACATAGTCCTAGCGGCTTCTTTAAGCGTTCTGTTCCGCCGTTCAGCAACTCCATTTTGTTGAGGTGTTCTAGGTGCTGAATACTCATGAAGTATTCCAAAGTCTTTACAAAATTTCTCAACAATATGGTTAGTAAATTCAGTTCCTCTATCACTTCTAATTCTTGTTACTTTTAGATCTTTTGAGTTTTGTAGTTGACGAATTAGAGAGGTGAGCTTGGCACTAGTTTCATCTTTAGATGCTAGAAATTCTACCCATGTATAGCGTGAAAAATCATCAACTATTACTAGTGAATACTTTTTACCACTAACGCTCATGATTTGAATAGGACCAAACAAATCTAAATGTAGTAATTCAAGTATTCGAGAGGTCGATAGATGAAGCTTCTTCTTAAAGGATGATTTAACTTGTTTACCCATTTGACAAGCATCACATAAGCGATCTTTATTAAAGGAACCTTTAGGTAATCCCTCTATGAGATTTAGAGATATTAATTGAGAGATTGTTTTGAAATTGAGGTGATTCATTTTTCTGTGCCATAACCAACCTAATTCGTTTTGATTCTTAGCTACGAAGCATGTAGGGTTGTTATCTAATGTTGAATCCCAATCTACTAAGTATACATTGTTTGTTCTTCTTCCTTTTAATTTGGTAGATCCTGTCTTAACATCGATTATCTCGCACAAGTCACTAGAAAATTTAATTTCAAAGCCTTTATCACAAAATTGACTTATGCTTAGGAGATTATGTTTAAGACCCTCGACATAGTATACATCATTGATCATGATGTTCCCCCTATGCATGATACCTATACCTTTAGTTTTACCTTTAGAATTATCACCGAATATAACTTGAGGACCATTGGTTGCACGATAGTTGATCAAGAGGTCCTTTGATCCAGTCATGTGTCTCGATGATCCACTATCTATGTACCATACTGAAGCGTCGGTGTTGGCTCTAGGTACCTGCATTCAAAAGGGCAGATCTAATTTCCTTTAGGTACCCATTTTGTTTTGGGTCCTTCTTTGTTAGTGACGTGAATTAGATTTTCGAACCCATATTTGCCTTATCTTCACTACAGGAGAAAGATTGGCCTTCTTGGGTTTCGTTTTGAGTTGCATACCTTCTCTAGATGTATAGAAATATCCTTGATTATAGTGATAATCATAATCGTATTCACAATTATCATAGTGTTGATAATATGAACTGGATTGTTTTGGATATGGACGTTTGATTCTGTTTGGTACTGGCTTAGGATGCACTTTTGGTGCGGGACGCTTAACGTTTGGTTCACTGGCAGAAAATATCTCCTTAGCATTTTGAGCGTTTGGATATATTTTCTTTTGTGAGACGTTTACTTTGGTCTTTCCTTTGCCTGAGTCAATGTTGACTTTATCATTAACTTTTGTACCAGTATTTGTTGATTCATTCAGCGTTTGTCTGATTGAACTTTCTTCAACAAAGATTACACCTTTTCCTTTGTTGATTGTTGTAACATTGGACGCTTTGGCTTTAAAACTGATTTTATCAAAACCTAGACCGGTCTTTTCACCAAATGCCCTGGTTACTTTAATCACATTATCTAGCGTTCTAGACGCTTTTGATAATGAGGAGATAAGCTGCTCTGATTTGGCAAGTTTAGCGACCATTTCAGCTTCTCTTTTGACTATTATATCAAGATCACCTTTTAGCTGAGTAATTTCACTCTCGAGTGATTGGTTTTCTCAATGCACTGTTGCTGAATTTGCAACTCTGCTTTGAGCGTTAGTTATCACTTCTGAGTGCTGAAATAATACGATGGTGATTTTGGAATAATTGGGTGGCATCTTGACAATCTGTATAATATTCCTTTACTTTGTCAAGTAATTCATCATAAGAGAGAGGATGATACAGATCAGTGGTTACCTCAGATGGTACGTCGTTAGATGCTTCATTTTCTCTTGCCATGAGACAAATGAATGCTGAGTCCTTTGATGGTTCATCATCGCTGCTTTCATCTGATGATTCCAAGTCCTCTTCAGGCGTATAGAGAGGTTCTGATTCTGCTAGCAAGCCTTGTTGTCTCAGGTTGCTCCTGAATTGGTTTCTATCCGTGTGATCTTGCTTTGTAGGTTTAGACACATTTGGATATGGGCAATTAACTTGGAAATGCCCTGGTCTCCTGCAGTTGTAACAAAGATTGGTCTTCATCTTTTGTTCGTTTGTTAATCTTGTGGATCGTTGGTTTAACGCTGCAGGCGCTGAGAGATCTTGCTGAGAAGGAGTTTGATATTGAATTGGCGCTAGGGAGGAGGACGCAGGATAGTGAGGCGTTTGATATTGTGGTTGTATTTGAGGAAGCGCTTGATATGAACTTTGTCCTGGGTGCTTAGGACTGTTTCCCTTCTTTTCATATTTCAGGAATTTCCTGAATCTATTTAGAAGCGCCAGTTCTTCTTCCTCACTTATGTCCGAACCTTTTTCTTTGATAGGTTTTCCTTTGATTGATGCCATTAGCGCTCCAGATTCGATCACTGGATTACTTACTGCATCACTGGCCGAATTCAGCTCAAACTCAAACGCTTTGAGTTCTGAAAAAGCATCTTCTGGAGTTAGGCTGTCCAGATTGTTTGATTCTCTCATTGCAGTTGTTTTCATCAGGAATTTGCTTGGAAGACTTCTAAAGATTTTGACCATTGTTTCTCGATTTTGTAGCTCCATACCCAGAGATGTTAGTTCAGTGACAAGGGCTGTAAACCTCATGTCTAATTGCTCTAGCGTCTCATTAGGTAGCATCTTGAAGCCGTTGAATTTTTCTTTGGCAATTGATAATTTGTTTTCCTTTATTTGTGCTGAGCCCCCACAAATAGTAGCCAACTTATCCCAAATTTCTTTAGTTGTATTGCATGATTTGACTTTGTTGAATAAGTTGTCATTGTCACCAATGGCTGTGTATAATGCATTCCGACCGACATTGTCCAGATTGGCTCGTCGACGCTCATCGGTGGACCATTCTTGTTTGGGCTTCTCCACATACCGTCAGGTGTTTCTCCTGTGGCTTCGGGCGCTCTGGTGATAACTTTGTATATTTTGATTGGCCCATCTGAAATGATATCACACATTTCATCATCACATGAACACAAAAGTGTAAACGCTTTGACCTTCCAAGAGTCATAATTTGACTCGGTCAACTTGGGAACTTTAGAAATGCCATGAAGATTTTAAAGTAATTTTGAAGCGACTATATTAAAAGATGGATCTGAACAAGCAGTTACGCTTGGAAACGCTTAGGTTTCAACTTCAACCGCTCTGATACCACTTGTTGGTCCCAAGTGGTATACGAAAGGGTCTAGAAGGGGGGGGGGGTTGAATAGACCCTGAAGTCTTTTTTCGACTTCTTAAAATTCGTATCACTTTGAAGTATTTGAACGCTTGACAAGTTTAAGCGCTGGATGTGACGCTTGAGAAACGTTAACTTAGACTCGGTGATTTCAACGCTTACCAAAGTAGGGCAGAGTTTAGTCACTAAATCAGAGTTAGCACAGCGGAAGTATTTTATAGCTTAGCGTTCGTTTTAACCAATTAGTCGCTTATTAGTTTTAAATGCCTTTTCAAGATATAATATGACAGTATAATGTAAGACAATAAAACAGTAAATGACACAAATATTTAAGGTTCACTGGGTGATGTAATCCCAGCTACGTCCTTCTTCTCCTTTTATCAGGGAGGTTTTTCCACTATGATGATTATCGAAGAGTCACACAGAGACTTCTACAAGATAGAGGGAGATTGGATATGATCTTGGAACTCCTTGGTCACACAGATTTCAGCTCCACTAAAGATCTTCTATCCCCTTGCTTCTTTCACTCAGAAATGGTGCAAGTTACTTTTGATCTCGGAACTCCTTGGTCACACAGATTTCAGCTCCAATAGAGATCAACTTCAACAAGCTTCTTTTACACAAAAATACTGCTTGCAAGTCAACCAGCTTTCTCACTCAGATGAAAGGTGTTGATGGTTTTGGTCACGGGTTTTTTTTTTTTTGGAAAGTTCAAACAACTTGGGGATATCTCAATGGTAGTATATGTTCTTCTTAAAAGAGATTTGAGATATGGGTGACTGTCTCTAGAATATTTGTGAAAAGCTTATATGATATTTGGCTATGATTTTTAGTAAGCTTTTCTTTCAACAAGGTAGGTATTTTTTTTGTGTGTCACTTTCCATCATTTTACTTGTTTGTTGAAAGAGCTATTTATAAGGTATTGGTGGTTTTTGTCCGTTTGACTCGGTTGGAGTCTCGTTTCCCCAAACATTCCTTGAGTTCAGACATTTCTAACTTTGGGTATATTTAATTGTTGGGCATGGTCTTGGTTTCATAAACCTGACAGTCTAGGTCAAAGATATGGCTTGCCCATAAGTTATAGTGCTTATATTTTAATAGCACTTATCCGACTTTTAATGCATCTTGTTTATTTCCGTTGGAAATAATTCGTCCGTTTGATTCATGCATTTTTTAAGTCTTTGGATGGTTTTGGGTCTAAATTCTTTTTCAGGTTACGTTCTTTGTAGGTTGTGTTGGTTTAACCTTTTTTTGACGCTTGCTGAAGAGAAATTTGGAAGGCTAGTGATTACTGGCCAGATGGTTCATGGGTATGGAACGTGAAGGGTGTTTGACGGCCAAGGAAGAAATGTCATCTAATGTGGGTGGGGGGACTTGTGGATCCTGGGACATGGCGATTGCGATGGTGTCATAGGCTGGGCCCAAGGCTTAGCCAAAGCCAGTTGCACTCGTGGGCAAAATATTCGGTACGTACGATAACTGGGAATGTGATATGGTGAAGGTATGTCACATACCTTTCACTATTTTTGAAATACCTATGATCTCCACATGTCAAGTCCCTAATACATAATATATAGGCGGATTTCCTCCATGCATACCCAGGGGTCCCCTTAATTCTTGTGGGATCCTTTCAATTATTGAACGCAGCCACATCCGTTTTACCAATAGCTTCCATTGCATGGTCAAATTTTCGACATTAATGTGCCATCCTTGCTTCATAACATAGTTTCTTCATAACTTATTTTTAAATTGACTGTTAAAGTTTGAAGTTCATTGTCGCAAGCAAATCTAGGATGAGATTCCAAGAGGAGGGGAAACTGCGGCAGTACCGGTAGCATTTAATAATCCCTATGAGTGGAGGCGGAAAATGGGAAAAGTTAAAAAAATAAAAAATAAGGCAAACACCTTCACCACTAGGAACAAAATGTTTGCTTACCAAATTCAGAAACCATAACCAACACTCATTCGATTCATTGTCAACAATTGCAAGTGCAAGAGGCAAAATATTCTGATTTCCATACAATGTTGATGCGATCAACAACTTAGCCTTGTGGCGTGCGTACAGATGAGTCTCGTCAACACATATGACTCTGCGAAAATGTCGAAATCCATCTATACACGGCTTGAATTCCCAAAATAGAAATTTCAGCATTTTTGGATTTTGATTGGGTCTTTTGTGTTGCCATTCAACAACTGTGCCCGGATTCCACTTCTAGATAGCTTCCAAAAACCCCGACAACCAAGTAACGGAATTCTTCCAAGTTCCGTATACAATCTCATTTGCACGTGACGGTTCCTTCTGAACTTCTTCAATAAGTTCATGTGTGACATGTTTATGTCCAAGTTAAAGTGGTTATCGGACACATCCTCGAAGGGACAATCGTGTGGCCATACATACCTTGTAATTTTCCAAACACCATATTTCTTACTCAAACTACCCCGCAATTTAAAAGGGCGACTGTTTTTGCATTTCACAGCATACATTGTCCTGTTACTAATTGTCACCGTAAACTCGAGACGTGCATGCTGCACATGGTAGTTTTTCACTGCTTTTTGCAAACTGAGTTTGTTGTAAAAAACGAGGCCCAAACTAAGATTACCTTTCGTAGAATTATAATTTTTACTCCTTTTCACACTTATGAATCTCCTTCTACTTCTGGGTATGTGGTGGAGTAGAATGGGAGCACTTCATGAAATCTTATTTCGGTACTTGTGGGAGGGACATCTTCATTAACTGGTACATTTCTCTCATCATGTTCATCCTCATCCATTGATACATTATTGACGTGTTCACCCATTTCGATGCCTATATGATCATGGATTGAACATGGAGAATGAACACTATCATTGTCATTTCCAATATCATCATTCCCAACGTCTGCAAAATCACTCGACCCAAAATTGGGATGCTCAAAGTCATGATAACTTTGTGTAGATGGACCTAAGAATAAGATAAATATGATGACATAATGTATAATAATAACAATACGAATCAAAGTAATACAACAATTATAAAACTTGATAGAAAATGAAATTACCTGCTTGCACATCAGGAATTTCAAAATTCCCTACACCAGGATTTTGCAAAGGGGGATTTTGTGCAGTTTCAAAACGCCCATGCGAATGACCGATGTAGAACCACCTAAAAATCAAATCACAAAAAATTAAATTATTTTATAATTTCTGCAAAGATAAGAAAAATAATATACACTAAGTATGAAATTTATTAGAAAATATGAAAATACAATGTAAATATAAGAATAAAATTACCTTGATGCAAATCTTGAATTGGAAAACTCCCCCAACCACGTGGAAAAATATTGTGATACTCTTGATTTTCCAACAAATGTGGTTGTGACTGCGTATGTAAATCTATTAATGTGGATTGTGTATGATACTGCATGAATTGGTTTGGCGTTAACGATGTGTATTGACCCTGAGGTTGAATTGGTTCTTTCTCAATATAAAGGTGCACTGTGTTTTGCCCAATGTCAGATCCAAAAAAAAAATACTAAAGACTCATCGTCTTTGATCTCCATTGTGCTCTGCACCAGGTCATTCCCATCTTCATATGAATATTTAATAAATACTTTCAAGGAGAACTGACTCTTATCAATACTTATTCCCACATATAACTTCTTCAACAAATCAACAAATTTGATCGTACGACGTATTCTCATGTTAGTGCTTGCACGAGTGCTATACCTCACCGAATTTGACTTTTCAATTATTTGGCCATCCATGTATATAAAAACATCTACTGTGTTCGGCCTCGACATTTTCTACATAATGTAAATTATTATTTAATAGTGTGTAAACATAAATTGTATTCAACATGATATAACAAACTAACAATTATATCAAAGTTCAAACCATAAATGCTAAATTCGATATTATACATACAAATTGTTAGGAATTTCATGTTAGATGTTTTGATGATACAATTAGGACTTTTTGTTAGACCCCACAATATGTAAGTTTGTTTTCAGCTTTGAAGCATTAGATTTGTAGTAGGCTTTGTTTTATTTTTATTCTAGATTGTTAGGTTAAGCTTTCTTAGATTAAGCGTCTGATATGTTCTCAGTGAGTTTATCAGAAGTAAAGTTTGAAGACTCAAGCGCCTGAAGTTTGAATAAAGATGAAGATTCCAAGCGTCTAGAATGACTCGCTACACAAAGCGTCACCTTATAGGATAGAAGTGATTCAAGGTTGAATAAGCGTCTATCAATGACTGATTTTACCTGAATTTATTTCTAAGTCCAGAAGGAGTTTTAATGCAAATATTCTCAAAGCATTAAATGCCAACGGACATTTAATTCAAATGCATTAAATGCTGATAAGAGCATTAAATGTGATAAGCACTTTCAGACGTACGGAGAAGCCACCCTATTGGACTGTCAACTTTTCAAAGACTGCAGCACCAACTTTTGTGCAGCAGATTTTCAGGAAAAAGGACAAAAGTTGTTCACTCGCGGAAGTGAGAGACACGCGCTCATGCATGTGTCAAACAGACACTTTTTTCATGGATGCCTATAAATAGGACTTCAACAACAAGCCAAACATAGAGAACAATTATCAAGTCGAATTGCTGTTGCATTGAAGTCTCATTCCTTACAATCTCAGAAAAGCCAAAACTTTCAAGAAAATATATTCTCTTTGCTTTTCTTCAAATCCTGAGACAGTCAACCAATATTTCAAACATTCTTTTCGGAGAAACCCACATTACTACTGAGATATTCCTAGTTCTTTGAACTTTATCAAAATCATACAAACCGTTTAGAAAAACCCCTATCTAAGCCTCGCGATCTTTGTGAAGTCGAAGTTGGATACTTGCCATATTTCTGGGTGAAAGAAGCAAGGGGATTGAAGTGATTTGGAGCAGAAATCTGTGTGATCAAGGAGCTCAAGTCATCGACATCCATCTCTCCCTAAGTTGTAGAAGATTCTGTGTGATTCTTTGAGAATCATTTTAGTGGATTGCCTCCACGTGTTTGAGGAGAAGAAGGACGTAGTTGGGATTACACCACCTAACGAACCTTACAAATATTGTTCTTTACTTTACTTTCAGCATTCATATTGTCATATTATAAACTGATAAAGTAAAACTTAATCAAACGCTAAGCAACTAAATACACTTTCTGTTACGCTAAAGCTTTTAAAGAAAAGACTCCAAAAATCATTCCACTGTGCTAACACTGATCAAAGAAGTGAACGCTCAAATCTATTTGGTTGTAGTATTCAAGTCTTGAAATCGAAGTTAACTTTCAAAAAAAAAAAAGTCTTCGTTAGACGCTTCACCAAAGCACCTATATTTTAAGTGAACGCTTAAGTCAAGTGTCAGACACTTCAAGCGTCTACTTTTCAAGCGTCCAAAATCCTTTCTAATACGAATCTTTTGAAGTCGAAAAAGATTTCAGGGTCTATTCAACCCCCCCCTTCTAGACCCTTTCGTATGCCACTTGGGACCAACAAGTGGTATCAGAGCGGTTAAAGTTGAAATTTTAATATTTCCAAGAATAACTGCTTGTTTAGATCCTTTTTCAAAGATAGTTGCTTTAGATTTTAAACATGACATTTGCTAAAGTTCCCAAACTGACTGAATCAAATTTTGACACATGGAAAGTCAAAGCATTTACATATCTCTGTTCATGTGATGATGACATGTGTGATATTATTTTAGATGGGCCAACCAAAGTATATAAAGTTATCACAAGAGCGCCTGAAGCCACGGAAGACACTCCAGATGGTTACGTTGAAAAACCGAAACAAGAATGGTCTTCAGATGAGCGTCGAAGAGCTAATTTGGATAATGTTGGTCGTAACGCTCTATATACGGCTATTGGTGATAATGACAACCTATTCAACAAGATCAAGTCATGCAAAACCACTAAAGAAATATGGGATAAGTTGGCTACAATTTGTGGTGGTTCAGCTCAGATCAAAGAAAACAAACTTTCCATTGCCGAGGAAAAGTTTAACGGATTTAAGATGCTACCCAATGAAACTTTAGAGCAATTAGATATAAGATTTACAGCTCTAGTTATAGAACTTACATTGTTGGGAATGGATTTGCAGAATCGAGAAATGGTGGTTAAGATCTTTAGAAGTTTACCAAGTAAATTCTTGATGAAGACAACTGCTATGAGAGAATCAAATATGCTGGATCTCCTAATTCTAGAAGACGCCTTTTCAGAGCTCAAAGCATTTGAGTTCGAGTTGAATTCTGCTATTGATGTTGTGAGTAGTCCGGTGATTGAATCTAGGAGCGCTTATAGCATCGAATCAATGGCAAATCGGGCAATAAAGGAAAGAATTTAGATATCAATGAAGAAGAGGAGTTGGCTTTGCTGAATAGATTCAAAAAGTTCTTGAGATATGAAAAGAAAGGAAAAGGTTTCAATAATCAAGGACAAAGTTCATATCAAGCGCCTTCTCCTGATGCAACAACAGCTTCAAGCGCCTCAGTATTCTGTTCCCTTCACCCCAAGCGCCTGTTCAGTACCAAGCATCTACTCAAAATCTCTCAGTTCCAGTGGTCTCAAAACCACACATTGCAAGGTTAACAAATGAACAAAAGATGAAAACTAATCTTTGTTATAATTGCAGGAAACCAGGGCACTACCAGGTAAATTGCCCTTATCCAAACGTATCCAAGCCCTCAAGGCAGGATTACTTGGATAAAACCAATTCAGGAGCAACCTTCGTCAACAAGGTTTGCTAGCGGAATCAGAACCAGCATCCGCACCTGAAGATTTAGAATCATTAGAAGAGAGTAGTGACGATGATGAGAAGAGAGTAGTGACGATGATGAGCCATTAGATGACTCAGCGCTCATATGTCTCATGGCCAGAGATGATGAAGCGTCTCCTGAGGTAATCAATGAATTATCTATTCCTCTCTCTTATGATGAATTACTTGACAAAGTCAAAGAATACTACAATGAATGTCAAGAAGCTGCCAAAATATATCAAAACGATCTCGCTATTATCTCATCACTCACAAGAGATAAAGTAACGCTCAAAGCAGAGTTGCAAGTTCAGCAACAGTGCATTGAGAAGAACCAATCGCTTGAGAGTGAAATTATTCAATTAAAAAGCGATCTTGATATAATAGTCAAGAGAGAAGCTGATTGATCGCTAGACTTGCTAAATCAGAGCAGCTCATCTCATCATTTTAAAAGCTTCTAGAAAGTTGGATAATGTGACTAAGTAACTAGATTATTTGGTGAAAAGACCGGTTTAGGATGTGATAAACTCGGTAAACAACCTAATAAATCTAATGTTACGGCAAACAACAAAGGAAAGGTGTTATCTTTGTTGAAAAAGGTTCACAAGGTCAAACACAAAATGAACCTAGTGACAATGGTAAGAGGCCAAATGAGAAAGTCAAAACTGACTCAGGCAAGGGTAAGGCTAAGGCAAATGATTCACAAAGATGGGTCTATCCAAACACTCAAAAGGCTAAAGATAAGTATGATCATTGTGAATCAAGCGTTAAACGTTCAGCACCAAAAGTGCAACCCAAGCCAGCGCCAAGGAAATACCAGCGTCAATATCCAAGACAGTCAAGATCATATTATCGATACTATGATGATTATGATTATGACTATGATTATGACTACTATTATAATCGAGGATATTATTATACACCCAAAAAGCACACACAACACGTTGTGAAACCCAAAAAGGCCAGTATTCCTAAAATGAAGACCAGACAAATATGGGTTCCTAAAGTTCTAATTCAAACTAACAATGCTACTAATGTTAAAGGACCCAAGCAACAATGGGTACCTGAACAGAAATAGAACTTCCCTTTTGATGCAGGTACCTAGAGCTAAAGCCGATACATCTGTTTGGTACTTCGATAGTGGATCGTCAAGGCACATGACTGGTTCCAAAGATCTTCTGATCAACTATCAAGCTGCCAATGGTCCTCAGGTTGTATTTGGTGACAACTCCAAAGGTAAAACCAAAGGTATAGGTACTGTGCATAGGGGGAACATCATGATAAGTGATGTTTATTATGTTGAGGGTCTAAGCACAATTTATTAAGCATAAGTCAATTTTGTGATAAAGGTTTGAAGTCATATTCTCAAGTGACTGTTGCTATATAAATGACGCTAAGACTAAGTCTACTAAATTGAAGGGTAAAAGAACTAACAACGTATATTTGGTAGATTGGGGTTCAACACTTGATAACAACCCAACATGTTTTGTTGCTAAAA
Organism: Buddleja alternifolia; assembly: GCA_019426215.1. Classification (NCBI taxonomy): domain Eukaryota; kingdom Viridiplantae; phylum Streptophyta; class Magnoliopsida; order Lamiales; family Scrophulariaceae; genus Buddleja; species Buddleja alternifolia. The sequence continues at coordinate 22,470,949 of CM033397.1, read as the reverse complement.
ATGAATCTAAAATGGGTTGGTTATGGCATAGAAAAATGAATCACCTCAACTTCAAAACAATCTCTCAGCTTATAAGTCAAAATCTTGTAGAGGGATTACCAAATGGACCATTTCACAAGGATCGCCTTTGTGACGCTTGTCAAATGGGTAAACAAGTTAAATCATCGTTCAAGAGAAAACTTCATCTATCTACCTCTAGAATACTTGAACTACTCCACATGGATTTGTTTGGACCTGTTCAAACGATCAGTGTAAGCGGTAAAAGTATACTTTGGTGATAGTAGATGATTTCTCTCGATTTACTTGGGTGGAATTTCTTTCATCCAAAGATGAGACATGTGACAAGTTAACAACGCTTATTCGGCAACTTCAAATATTGAAAAATCTTAAGGTTGCAAGAATAAGAAGCGATCACGGTACTGAGTTTACTAACAAGATTGTTGAGAAGTTTTGTGCAGAAAATGGAATACATCATGAGTATTCAGCTCCCAGAACTCCGCAATAAAATGGTGTTGCTGAGCGCCGAAACCGAACGCTTAAGGAAGCCGCTAGGACAATGTTAGCAGAATCCAAGCTTGCTCCTAGGTTTTGGGCCGAAGCGATCAACACTGCCTGTTACACTCAAAACCGTTGCATGATCAACAAACAGCATGGGAAAACTCCATATGAACTGTGGAAGGGACGTAAGCCAAATGTTTCATATTTTCACGTCTTTGGTTCTAAATGCTTTATACATAATAATAATGGATCCCAAAGTCTAAAGACATTTGATCCTAAAGCGGATGAGGGAATCTTTCTAGGCTACGCCAAGAATGGAAAGAATTTTTGCATCCTAAATAAGATCAAATCGAAGGTTGAGGAATCTATTCATGTTGTTTTTGATGATGCTAACCAAGAACTGAGTAAGGGTAATGTGAATGATGTAGGAGTTGAAGATCTATGTCATCAAGCGTCTAAGATTACTATTGATGAAGATACTGACGACGATGATGAGATCTCAGTGCCACCTCCTAAGATTACTCGTGAGGTTAATATTGGCAATATTGTAAGAAATGCTGATGATCATGAAGAGAGTGATCATCAAGAGCAAACAAGAATCTGTGAACTTGAAGCGCCTACGCAAGAGGATAACCAAGCGTCTGTTAAACCTCTTAACCCTTTCCAACCAGATAGACTATGGCTGCGTGATCATCCACCTGAGCAGATTATTGGAGATATTGAAGCGCCTGTTAGGACTAGAGCCGCTACATTCAATGAGGCTATGTTCGCAAGTTTTTTATCTCAAATGGAACCTAAGAAAGTGGATGAAGCGCTAAGCGACCTAAGTTGGATTGAAGCCATGCAAGAAGAGCTTAATCAGTTTGAACGAAATAAGGTTTGGACGCTAGTACCAAGGCCAACTCACCAAGGAGTTATTGGAACTAGATGGGTTTATAGAAACAAGATGGATGAGAACGGCATTGTGATAAGGAACAAGGCCAGACTCGTAGCTCAAGGATATTGCCAAGAGGAGGGTATTGACTTTGATGAGACATACGCTCCTGTCGCTCGTCTTGAAGCAATCCGCATGTTTCTAGCGTATGCAGCGTTCAACAAGTTCATAGTGTATCAGATGGACGTGAAGAGTGCTTTCCTGAATGGTAAACTTCAAGAAGAAGTATATGTGGAGCAACCACCAGGATTCATCAACAATCATGGTAAGGGTATGGTCTACAAGTAAGACAAAGCACTTTATGGGCTTAAGCAAGCCACCCGAGCATGGTATGACACTCTCTCTATCTTCCTCATTGGTAAAGGCTTTTCAAAAGGCAGCGTTGATACAACGTTATTCAAAATTACCAATAACGAAGATACTCTCTTAGTCCAATTTTATGTTGATGATATTATATTTGGTTCTACCAATAAGCGTCTGTGTGAGAAATTTTCGAAAATGATGCAAGAACAATTTGAAATGAGCATGATGGGTGAATTAACTTTCTTCTTAGGATTACAAGTTAAACAACTCCCTAATGGAATATTTATTAACCAAGCTAAATATACAAGAGATATGATTAAGAAATTTGGTATGAAAAATGCATCATATTCAAAAATTCCAATGAGCCAAACGCCTAAGTTAGATAAAGATGAAAGTGGAAAGTAAGTTGATATCACTAATTATAGAGGTATCATTGGATCACTCCTTTATCTTACTGTTAGTAGACTAGATATTATGTTTTCGGTATGCATGTGTGCACGATTTCAAGCCGATCTTAAAGAGTCACACTTAATTGCTGCCAAGAAGATCCTTAAATACCTGAAAGGCACACAGAATGTGGGCTTATGGTATCCAAGGGACTCTCCTTTTGAACGAATTGGTTACTCAGATGCAGATTTTGCAGGTTGCAAAATAGATCGTAAGAGTACTAGTGGTACATGTCAATTTCTAGGTGATAGGTTAGTTTCATGGCATAGTAAGAAACAACAATCCATAGCTACCTCCACAGCCGAAGCTGAGTATGTAGCTGCAGGAAGTTGTTGTGCACAAGTGTTATGGATGAGGCAACAACTTAGAGATTATGGAATAATCCTAGGGCCAACCCCCATTCATTGTGATAACCAAAGCGCTCTAGCCATGACTCAAAACCCTGTTCTTCATTCCAGAACCAAACACATTGACATTAGATACCATTTTCTCCATGACCACGTTCAAAAGAAAGATATCTCCATGCACTTCATTGGAACTGACAAACAATTGGCAGATATCTTCACCAAAGCACTCAACGAACAACGTTTTCTCACTTTGAGAAGTGAATTAGGTATGATTGATTTAAATGCTTAATCATTTTGCATCATACTTTATTAGACATATAATTTAGGGGGAATCCACTTGATTTATGTCTAAAAGAAGTTTTTATTTATTGGTACAAGTTATCAAATTTAGGGGGAACCTTAAAGTTATACTTGACCATAACTGCAAACATCAGTGATCAAAATTTTCAGATGCATGATCATCAACGCTCAGTATTACTTATGCATAAAATATTGGACGCTCAAACATAAAAAGTCTTTTCAGTCCTAAGCGTCTAATTTTCAAATGATATATCAACAAATGGTATCAGTTAAGCGTTGAACCAATTCCACTCAACTCTTAATATAAAAATATTTTTTTTAACAGTCATGCATATTTTTGTTTACAAGCTTTTTGAAGTAGTGGGTAGACTCAAAAGTCTATTTTGTACTCTACTCGCACGCTTCTATCACATCAAACTGGCGCGTATTCAAAACATTTAAAATAACGGTTCAGAGATAGCACGTGTTTGTGTACGTGTCAGTGTACCATCAGGCGCGTGTACTACACTCTGAAAATACCAAACGTTTTCTTTTTTTAAAAAAAACCTCGGATGTCAAATCATTATATATGAGAATTACCAAATGTAACTTCTCTCTCTTACACAAAACTCGCATCTGCAGTTAATGAATTTATGGCTGAGATTCAAAAGTCCTTACACGTGTCTAAATCCTACAGAGACTAGAGAACACAAGTTTCAAAATTCTTTACTGTGTCATTTAAAACACAATTTCTGCAGAAAAATCATTCATTATCACTCAAAGATTTCTGCAAATTTCTCTCTCTCTCTCTCAAAGTAAAAGCAAATCTCAATTCACTTTACTTTAAAAAAAAATTGCACCAAAGAAAGCCTCATCTACTTTTGCCGAGTCTGTCATCAAGGTCATTGAAGGCCTTGTTGTCGATTGGAAATTCTTGTATGATCAACCCCAGATCAATCTGCATGATATGATGGATACTGTTACAAAGGCTGGACTCAAGAAGTTTTTAACGCAGTACTCATACTTATTTCTGACGAAAGTTGATACTTTCTAGAGGACTGCAAAGCTCTCGGAGGACAAGAAGTCTATCTCTTGCCTCCTCTCTATGTCCAAGAAAGAGGTAGCAAAAGAATTTGTGTTGACTGCTGACTCCATTGCAAAGAACTTCAATCTTCCTAATGAAGGTGATGCACTGGATAGTGTCTGGCACAAATCAAGGAAGCATGGACGGTTATGAGGGCGTACGATGATGTACCCTACACCCAGCACTTTGAAAAGAAAGATCTGGTATCTCAGTACAGACTGTTGGCTGATTTCTGCAGTAAAATTATTGAATGCAGAGTGGGCACGTTCGATAAGGTCAACCCCACACAATTTCAAGTGATGACTACTATACTCCTCTCCATCAAAATCAACTGGAGTGAGTACATCTTTGGAAGGTTTAGGGACTGTCTGAACACCCCAAATAAACCATATGGACTTATCTTGAGTGACCTTCTGTACAGATCAGACTGCGTTTACTCATCTGGTCTCCCGCGGAATAAGACCAAGTTTTTGGGACAAAGGATTCTGACCAATCTATTCAATCCTCCCAAAGTTGGTGGTGCTGCTAAACTATTTTCTGAGCGTCAGACTGTACGTGAAGTGTCTGATGAAGAGGCTGAGCGTCCTGCTCAAGAGGAAGCCGTGAAGCGTCCGACTGTTACCAAGAAGAGGGCTCCTAGAAAGCCCAAGGTACAAGCTGTTCAGAAGAATGATGAGGAAACTGATGAGGATGCACAGGACAAGTTACCTTTTAAGCGGAGGAAGCTGGAAGGAATCATCAAAGAAATTGAATTCGATGAACCAGCTGCTGCTCCTCCTACTCAAGCGCTCAAACTCGTTGAAGGAGTCAACGTGAAGAAAATCTTCAAGCGTTCCAGGACAAGCAAGCGTCGAGCTGCTCCTGTTCCTAAAGAGCTTGAGACTATTGAGCCAAGCGCTCAAGTTGCAGTTGAGCCAAGAGCTCAAAGTGTTGCTGTTGAGATAAGTTCTCAGTCTTTAGTTCCAGCTGCTGCTGAAGCGTCAACAGATGTCAATCTCGATGTTGAGATGACAGAAGTTGTGGCGATTTCCAAAGACATTGCCGCTGAAGCTGCTGCAATTGAAGCTGAGGAACCTGCTCTCAAAGAGGTTCAGTCATCAATCCCTGTTCCAGCTATAACAGAGGCACACTCAGAAGGTCAGAGCATTGCTGAAGACGTTACAAAACCAAGGCATTTCTTCCAACTGGACCCGCTGAAGACGATTGATCATTCAATCAACTACATGCCTCCAGCACTCGAAGAAGATTTCATTCCTGCCGGATATAATGAAGACAAATATATTGTTGCTGAGAATGAGATTGCCCTACTGATTGATATCGATAATAAAATCAAGGATATAGTGTTTAACACAGAGATGACAGAAATTGAGAGAAAATATTATAGGGCCATTGAACTACAAAAAACTCCTGGTCAAATACCATCCTCTCTCATTCTTCAACAAGATAGACAAGGAGGAACAACTCCTAGATGTGATGTGGATCTAGCGTATTACCTCGACTCTGGCCATAGCAAGCCTACAGGTTTTGCTCTTAGAGACTATAATATTCGCGTGTATGAGCCACTTTGCTCGAGCTTTCTCAATCCATTAGAGGCAGTCTTGAACCAAGAAGGCTACACACACTTTCCTCATATTGCGAGTAGTCCTAAAAACCTAGCTTTGGTTAATCCACTTCGCTTATGGAAAAATAAAACAGTTCATGCTGGTGAGCGTCTCGAATCTCTCACATATTTGATCCAGACTGAAGCTGATGCATATTTTGATAGCGTCTGGAATGCTAACTATCAGACCGATAGATATCGTTTTGAATCTATCCGAGATATTCACCATGAAGGCATTAGAGCTATTGTCAACGCTGGCACAGACTACTGCATGAACGAAGTCAATTGGGTTGAAGCATACATGGTAAACAAGTACACTTTCTCAGAATTAGTTCAAGCTCCCCATTTGTTCGGCATAGGCATGCACGATAAGAAGCGTCATTTCGCCAAGTATTGCCTAAAGAAGCGTCAACAGAGAGTTGGACCTATTCTCAAGCTCCCATTAATTAGACATCAAATTGAACAATGTCTGCGTCAAGAGCTTCACAGACTGTCCATTACTCCTCTACACTTCAACGCTCAAGCGTCTACCAGTGGCAGTAATCAAATTACTAGCCTGAATTTCGCTGCCAGCCACTGCGAAGATAATTTTAACTTGTTGGTGAAGATTATGACTCCTTTGTCTCTTTTTGACAAAATCTTCACTGCCAATCTCGGACAATGGAACGGCTTCGTCATCAATTCATTTCGAGGATATCCACTGCTCCCTTCTATCCGCAAAGAGGTTCTCAATCATTATGAGTTTGTCCTCTCACTGCTAGAAAGAAATTAGGGACTAGCTCAAGCGATCTATCCATATTTAGAAGAGTACTACGTTGCTTACGTACCTGAGGATCAGCGTCTCAAGTCTCTTCCCTTTGACTGCTTGATTGGATTCTCTAGATATTACTCTCCAGACTCCATTTTCTCTATCTGTCGAGCGCCGTCCAAAATCTTTCCACATCATGTGCTTGATATCATTGGTTCCATGCACAAAAAGGCCATTGATAGTCCTCTTTGCACATTCGTTTCTAGTTTTTGCTGTTCTAGATCCAGACTCACTGAACTTTTGGAAGCTTCGTCCACTTCTCTTGCCGATTTAGCAAATTGGAACTTCCAATTCAATGACTTTCGCCAAACAGAGTCAGCGCTAGAGGAAGCCCATGCTAAGACAACTGAAGCATCCACTTCTGAAGCTGTCCGTATTCCAGCGTCTGCTGAAGAACCTGTTCAAGCGTCTCAACCAGAGGATATTCCTGACGCTCCTGAACCGGTTGCTGCTGATATTGATGAGGATTTCTCTCTTGACGTACGAGGTACTATCTTTGATCCAGCATACCAAGCTCCCATTGACTCTCTGAAACACTCATCCAGATTCAAGCGACCGACTCCTCAAGCGGTTCAATCAGATGAGATTCAATCTTTTGGTCTTTTGCTCAAATCCATTCTGGAGGATATAAGTGCTCATGCCACTCAGAATGAAGAATCCCTTCATTGGATTAAAGAAGATTTGACAAAGATTGAGTCTCACGTTATGAGCGCTCAAATTGCTAATATGCGTGGCTCAGCTCAAGCGGTTGTTGGTGAGTGCAAACAAACTTTTCAAGAAATGCATGATGCTACTCACGCACACCAACTTGCCATGAAAGAAGCATTTGAAAAGCGCCTCGAAACCTTAGAGACATCTCTGAATGATGCTACCAACGCCAAGCTTCTCGCACTGCAGGAACGCTTCGACAAGCGTCTAGACGACATCTCAGACTCTATGTCTCAGATTGCTCATCAGGTAAGTTTACTTACAAGACACTTTCTGAAGTCTGATGATGGCAATAAAGGGGAAGAGAAGAAGAAAGGAGAAAAGAGGAAAGCGTCTAGCTCAAGAGCTCAAGAGCCTCCGCCTCTTAAGCGTTAAGTCTTAACCTCTCCTTCTGCGCTAAGTCTCCCATCTTGGATAACTGCTTTTAAAGTAAGTGACTCTGGAGCGCCTAGTAGAACACTAAGGGAACCTCCAAGAGCGCTATATCCAAATCTACCAATACCTACAAGAGCAATGTTAGAACAGTTTAACATCCCCTCTTCAAAGAGCATCCATTCCAGAACCTTCAGATCTAAAAATCTTAGTTGAAGAGAGGCAGATGTCCGACTTCATCCGAACTTTCAGAATTTGTCTAAGGTATATTGGTATTGATCCAACTGATTGGGATAAACACTTTACTGCTTTCAAGAAGAGACAACAAGAAGAAAATAAGCTCATAATCAACAAAGATCATGAAGCGATGATGACCTTGGAAGATAATCTAACTGAAGCTATCCGAGCTGAAATGCCCAAGCGATACAAAGTTAGATCAAGTCATTAAAGCCTTTTGATCTGCATTATCTATATTCTTGTCTCTTATATTTTGTTTGTTTTGTTGTAAAAATGTTTGTAATCTTTGATATATATAAAATGCATTTTTCAGCTGAAACATCTCGTTGAAGCGTAACTAACTTTAACTAACCTTATCTAATCAAGGCTACCTTTTATTATGGCTGTCTAACTCTTGAACTATAAAAGAGTAAGTATTGCCATCATCAAAAAGGGGGAAATTGTTAGGAATTTCATGTTAGATGTTTTGATGATGACAATTAGGACTTTTTGTTAGACCCCCAAATATGTAAGTTTGTTTTCAGCTTTGAAGCGTTAGATTTGTAATAGGCTTTGTTTTATTTTTATTCTAAATTGTTAGGTTAAGCTTTCTTAGACTAAGCGTCTGATATGTTCTAAGTGAGTTTATCAGAAGTAAAGTTTGAAGACTCAAGTGCCTGAAGTCTGAATAAAGATGAAGATTCCAAGCGTCTAGAATGACCTGCTACACAAAGCGTCAACTTATAGGATAGAAGTGATTCAAGGTTGAATAAGCGTCTATCAATGACTGATTTCACCAGAATTTATTTCTAAGTCCAGAAGGAGTTTTAATGCAAATATTCTTAAAGCATTAAATGCCAACGGGCATTTATTTCAAATGCATTAAATGCTAATAAGAGCATTAAATGTGATAAGCACTTTCAGACGTACGGAGAAGCCACCCTATTGGACTGTCAACTTTTCAAAGACTGCAGCACCAACTTTTGTGCAGCAGATTTTCAGGAAAAAGGACAAAAGTTGTTCACTCGCGGAAGTGAGAGACACGCGCTCGTGCATGTGTCAAACAAACACTTTTTTCAAGGATGCCTATAAATATTACTTCAACAACAAGCCAAACATAGAGAACAATTAACAAGTCAAATTGCTGTTGCATTGAAGTCTCATTCCTTACAATCTCAGAAAAGCCAAAACTTTCAAGAAAATATATTCTCTTTGCTTTTCTTCAAATCCCGAGACAGTCAACCAATATTTCAAACATTCTTTTCGGAGAAACCCACATTACTACTGAGATATTCCTAGTTCTTTGAACTTTATCAAAATCAAACAAACCGTCTAGAAAAACCCCTATCCAAGCCTCGCGATCTGTGTGAAGTCGAAGTTAGATACTTGCCATATTTCTAGGTGAAAGAAGCAAGGGGATTGAAGTGATTTGGAGCAGAAATCTGTGTGATCAAGGAGCTCAAGTCATCGACATCCATCTCTCCCTAAGTTGTAGAAGATTCTGTGTGATTCTTTGAGAATCATTTTAGTGGATTGCCTCCAAGTGTTCGAGGAGAAGAAGGACGTAGTTGGGATTACACCACCCAACGAACCTTACAAATATTGTTCGTTACTTTACTTTCAGCATTCATATTGTCATATCATAAACTGATAAAGTAAAACTTAATCAAACGCTAAGCAACTAAATACACTTTCTGTGACGCTAAAGCTTTCAAAGAAAAGACTCCAAAAATCATTCTGTTGTGCTAATACTGATCAAAGAAGTGAACGCTCAAACCTATTTGGTTTTAGTATTCATGTCTTGAAATCTAAGTTAACTTTCAAAAATAAAAAAAGTCTTCGTTAGACGCTTCACCAAAGCACCTATATTTTAAGTGAACGCTTAAGTCAAGTGTCAGACACTTCAAGCGTCTACTTTTCAAGCGTCCAAAATCCTTTTTAATATGAATCTTTTGAAGTCGAAAAAGACTTCAGGGTCTATTCAACCCCCCCTTCTAGACCCTTTCGTATTCCACTTGGGACCAACACAAATTATAACTAAAATTTCAAAATTATACATACAAATTATACCTAAACATCCAAAATTATACCTAAAAATTTATATCAAAGTTCAAATCAAAACATACCTAAAAACTAAATTTGATATTATACATACAAGATATAACTAAAAATTCAAATTATATGTACGAATTATACCTAAACATCCAAAATTATACCTAAAAATTATATCAAATTTCAATCCATAAACATTAAATTCAGAATTATAATACAAATTACACCTAAAAATTTGAAATTATACCCAACGATTATATCAAAGTTCAAACTATAAACACTAAATTCAAAATTATACCCTAAAAATCGAACTAATTTAAACCCTAATTTGATTCGAATTAACATAAATTCTACAATGTAATTTACAAATGAATTTAACAAAACAAAAAGTATATGAAATTAAAATATTACCTTAAAGTCATAAATTTGGGAAATTTTGGAGAGGATTTTGGAAGGAAGAATTTGTTTGGAGAGGGTTTTTGAAGGAATGAACACAAGAAAAAATTCAGAGTTATAATTAGATTGGGTCAAGTACCCATTCTGCGCCCGAGCATAGTGGAATGGATTTTGAAATTGAAAAAAAAAAAATTGCCCATTCCGCGCTCGGGCAAAGCGAAATGGGTAGCGGTCTCCGCTCTACCCGAGCGCGGAATGGGCAGAAAACTAAAAAAATTATTTTATTGCATTCCGCGCTGCCCGAGCGCGGAATGTACTAATTTCTTATACCTATTTTTAATTGAATTATTTTAGGGGATTTTTAATTGTATTATTTATTTAAATTTCCCCACGAACTATCCTATTTTTCAATAATTTCTTTAGACGTAATCTATACTATTATATAAAATGGGAGAGGCCTAGAGTAACTACTTTGGGCTGTCAAATTTTGGTGAAACCTTCATCCACCCAAAATTTGACAAGTGTCCCAAATAACTACCTTTTCCCCTCTAAATTTTATTTTCTCTCCTATTTTCTCTCACATTATCTTTATATATCACGTTTATTTCTTTTTCTCTCCCATATCTTTTTTTTTTCCCACTATCTTCTTTATGTTTTATTTATTTGATTTTAGTACAAAAAATAATTATCAAACTGAATTTTTTTCTATTTTGCACATACAAATGAGTGTGCGGCATTTACTAGTTACACATAATCATCTATACTATTATAAAAAGAAAGCTTTTTTTTGTCTTACAAGTGGAAGTTATTTAGGGTAATTTTACTTAAATTGCCCATAAAATTTGGAGGCCAACGATAAATTCCCTCTTTTGTGAAGGTTAAAAATGGAAAAGACAACCATGTTTTGACAATTCGGATACCAATTTTTTTTCCAACTTTACCCAAACTTCATCAAACAGTCGACACCTTCAACCTGGGCCTCTAATAGTAATTTTTCAGTGCAAAAGTAACTTCCACATTCTTCACAGTTTCATAAACTTTTGTAACTTCCACCGTTCCACATTCCACTCACAAAGTTACAGTTTCATAAGTTTTTTTCCCCTGGTTCCAATTTTCCACACCGCTGTTTTTTTCTTCCCGTGTTCCAATTTTAATGAAGAAAATTTGATTGGCTTCTTCATCGAATTTACGAGGCAAAAGTATTGGTTCCATCGGGCTGTCCCAAGCGTGTTAATTAACCAAGAATCCGAGATCAACTTTGGGGGCGATGTCACATGAAATTTTTTAACTTTTTTTCGGCGCAAATTGTCGGTTTTTACTACTTTAATTCAATTTGGCATTTCAGGTTTCTCAATGCCATGAGATATGGAACCCAATGAAAAGGTAATTAGAAACAATATCTTTCACCCAAACCTCCACATTTGAAGGGTATATGTTGGTCCTGAATAAACAGTTTTGGTAGTTCTTCTAGGAAAAACTGCAAATTTGGTGCCGTAGGATAAGGCAAATTCGCAAATGGTGCCATGCTTTTCAGTTTTCTCACTTTTAGTACCAAAAATGTTTTTTTTTCTCATTTTGGGTACCACCGTCACTATTTTGACGGATTTTGACATGTTCCGTTAAATTTTAGTTTATGCGGAAAAATATACCGTTTGGGGCTGTTTTGGAGTGAAATACACGGTCAAATGGGTCAAATTTGACCAATTTAACCTTTTAAAGCTATTTTTTGTGATTTTGCTCATTTGAGATAAAATTTTCCGCAACAATACAAGAGGATTGATAAACGAACTCCGCAACAATACAAGAGAATTGGAGAATCAAATTGTTCCAAATAGGGCAAATGAAATTGGTGAGCTACAAAATGAAATTGATGAACTACGAAATAGGCCACAAAACAGAGCACTTTTAGTATATCCAAAAATAAACGAGAAAAATGCACTATGTGCCAAGCATTATAACTAGATAAGTTGCACATAAAATTGAAAGTACATTACATATTAGAACATAATTGAAGTACATACTAGATTTCAATTTAATCCTAATACATATACTAGCTGCAAAATCGAGATGAATTGTAAGATTTCATCTCAAAACATCTAACAAATGATATAAAGAAACATTGCTACAAATAAAATTGCTGATCAATTTCATTTTGTGGCTCACCAATTTTATTTGCCCTATTTGGAACAATGTGATTCTCCAATTTTCTTGTATTGTTGCGGAGTTCGTTCATCAATTTTTTTGTATTGTTGCGGAAAATTTTATCTCAAATGAGCAAAATCACAAAAAATGACTTTAAAAGTTAAATTGGTCAAATTTGACCCATTTGACCGTGTATTTCGCTCCAAAACAGCCCCAAACGGTATATTTTCTCCCAAAAAGCAAAAGTTAACGGACGTGTGCACGGCACATGTCAAAATCGGTCAAAATAATGATGGTGGTACCCAAAGTGAGAAAAAAAAAGCATTTTTGGTACCAAAAGTGTGAAAACTGAAAATCGTGGTACCATTTGCGAATTTGCCTTATCCTACGGTACCAAATTTGCAATTTTTCCATTTTAGTATTAATTTTAGCAGCATGGATTGGAGAGACGGGTTAATATTTTCGGATATTGTTCATGGATTTTGTTAAAAAAGATGACTCAACATGGAGAAGCTGGATGATCGTGCCGAGAATTCGTCATTTCAAGGTACTCTAATTTACCTTTTTAGTATTTCTTTTGAGTGGAAAGATTGAGATCGATAAAATATAAATAAATTTTAACACTAACAAAAGCATTCGATACAACAAAACATAAATTGATTTAACACTTAAGGACTCGTTTTGCTTTCATCCAGGTGATAGATTTAAGACAGTTCAGAATCATATTACGGATCCACATCATTATTTTAGTATTAAATAGTTCATACTCATACACAATTTCAAGAGTTTATAATTATGATTCTTTTTAAATAGGTGTTCGATCTCTATGTTTTTCACTAGACGAAGATGTATGCCTACATAGGTTGAGTGAACTTCTTTCGGAACATTTAATTTTATAATCTTTGTTTTCAGACCGTAAGGAAAGTTGATATTCTATGATTTTTAATTTTCTATTTTGTATGAATGCAGCAAGTAATTAGCAAATAGCAAATGAAGGAGACTAGATGTGTGAACATTGAAACAACATAAAAAATGGGTGATTCCACTACCTCGAAATTGAAATTGGTTTTTTAGTAATTTTCAAATACTTTTCTCACGCTCACGTAATTTTTAATGTGGCCAAATCCAATGTTGAAGTAACACGCTCACGTAAAAAGAGTTTATGTGCGCATTATGAGGAGATTATTCACACATTTACGTATATATTGAATTTGAAGTTGAGGGGGCTTTTCCCTTTTTATTTACATTGATTTACATATATGTGATGTTTTCATTACTGAACAAATTTTTTTTTGATAGAATCTTTACTCAACACATTGAACTCGGAAATTAAAGTATTTGAATTCTAGTGCCATATCTATGTTCGCTTCTCTGTCATGTAAAATTGTACATGTGGGCACGATGATTTGATATGAGTAATATATATATATATATATATATATATAGAGAGAGAGAGAGAGAGAGAGAGAGAGAGAGAGAGAGAGAGAGAGAGAAACATATTTAATTTTGAATGCAATGAAAATACTATTAAGCAGCTTGTTGTTGAACTGCTCTTTTATTGGGGAGATTTTGCTTATCGTTTTTTGACTTTCCATATGATGAGAATCCAAAATGTTTTTTTGGTGCTGATTATTTAGATACACTTGTCGCTCGAGTTAGTGAACGAGAGCAAAGTAGTACTTACTCAGCAAATGAACTCCAATTAGGATATGACTTGATTAATTTTGATGTTTGGTGCCTCATAAAAGATATAAAGCACATTAGCTTAATCCCATTGGGTGATTGGAGTGATATTAGAGTATTTGTTGGCTTTTGTAGCTCCTTGATTGAAGGTGTATTTTATTTCTGTCACTTAGTACCTTATAATAAGATTATGAAACACCATCTTTTAAAATATTTCATTCTCCTATTTATTACACTTTCATTTTCAGGTTGAGGTGGAGAAGTGGTGCAACGGATCAAAATCTCTAATTCATGGCTGATCAAACGGTCTCTCAATCTCTAGATGTACATGGTTTATTGATGACGGCCTGGGTCGAGATATACAGACAGTGGAGCTAAATACCAAACTCTAATTATTTGCAGTCCTGAGCCACTCTATTGTCCACATACATAGCGGCTCATTAGCCAAATTTGGTGAATTTCCTTAAATGCTCAAGGATTATGATAATACTCGAGGTTTTTTTTCCTTTGAAAAAATGGTAATGTTATGATGTATCATGAGATAAATTTCTGTAATTCTTAGACAAATGATTTCAAATTTGTGAAATATTGATTTTGTTCCATGTAATAATTATTTTATGATGGAATATGAGACACACGTGAGCTTAGGTGCATTATGTGAAATAAACGGAATTATCATTCACATTAATTGATGCTCGATTCTAAACCAATAAAACGAGATCGACTCAAAGAATATCTGAAGATTACAAAGATTAAGTTGGTGTCATGAATATAGTTAACGGAGTTAACATATTCGAACTTGACATGTTGTAAACATATCATATGGCTTTTTACTCAGTGACAGTCATTGATGAGGATTACCGTTATAATAGTATAAGTGAACTTTAGACCCGAGGAGTGATTTACTTTGTGCTTGTACCATTGAATAAGTTATTAGAGTAGTTAGACCCAATCACCCGTTGGTCAAATCGACCTCGAAGTACGATTCAATTGGTGCGTTCGACAATGGGAAATGGACTGTCAATAGAGGATTCACTGTTTCGAAAGTAAACAAGAAACAACCTGTACGTCATAGGTGTTGTGAAATTAAAGTTTTTGGTCAAAGCATTAATGACTGATTTATATTGGATATGAAGGGCAGTTTCGTAATTTCACATCAGTATGATTGTAAAGTACAGTATCAAGTTTTATGAGTTTGATATTCCATGACTCTTTCTTGATTGGGTTGTGTCAGTGAAGAGTTTATACTCATATGGTATTTATAACATAAAGGTTCGTGATGAAATGTTCATCTCGTACTTGATTGGGTTTTGTTATAGCTTCATGGGATGACTTGGTGATAACTATATCCTTGGAAAGCTCCCAATGCCAATCAAAACGAGCCTAGAGAGTCGCGCTATGTAAAGATGATACAATAAAGGAGTTTTACTTATTGAAGGGTATTTTGGTAATTTCACTTGGAGTGGAAATTATTAAAAAGGGATAAGTATAGATTATAATAAATATATTTAATTATTGTAATTAAATTATCTTATTCAATCAATATTAATAGTATGGTATTATTAATTTAGAATTAATAAAGTACTATTAGTAAAAGGAGAATAGTATTTAATTAATTACTAATTGGATTGAATTGGGAATATTAATTAAATACTTAACACTGGGCTTGGAGCAAGAAAAAGCCCAGTAAACCTATCCCTAGGGTAGGATCGGCCGCCCTCCTCATCTCTTTAAGTCAAGGAGTAGTTTTTTATTTAAACACTAGGTGTCTAACTAAAAACATAACTCATATCAATTTTTCATCTTAGATAGTGAAAAAGAGTAAAACACAAATCTTTCTCCTTCCACATAAACCCTAAGGCGCCCAACCCAGTCAAAGGTAGAGGAAGTCGAGCTTCAAGGTTGAAGGTCATTTTTCGCGTGATTATCTAGAGGAAGAAACGATCCGTTGCTTCTCATCAAAAAGTCTAGGCTTTTATTTTCATCGAAAAATGGAATTAGATTACCACCTAATCGTGATATTATTTGTGATCTAGAAATTATCAAAAACCTGAATTGAATCCGGGCTTTGTGACGCGTTTTAAAAAAAATTATTCGCTGGTTCGATTCACAACAGTGGTATCAAAGCCAAATTCGTGGTTTTTGATAATTTCTTCATACCTACATGCGTTTATGTTATTTGATGAATATGAATGCATGATACGAATATAAATATGAGTTTTTATGTTTTTTCGTATTGTATGCAAAAAAACGTAAAAATTGGGTGTTGTAATTTAATTTTTGCATGTTTAAACTATTGGGTTTTTGATGATTAAACTATTCGATTGAAAAAGGCGAGGCAAAACCATGGTGGAATCGCCGGAAAATAGCTGTCGGGGAGCGCATGGTGTGGCACCCGACAGGCAGCGCCGTGACCGCGCCGCTGGGCAGCCACACGACACCGAGAGGCGCCGTGTGGTGAAGGGGCACAATGCTACCCCTGTTAGAGTAGCGCCGTGCGCCGGGCTAGGCCCGACGTGTAATTTTTTAATTTATGTTTTGGGTCAAGCCCAAGCCTTGGAAAATTAATCCTACAATTTTAAAATTAATTTTTTTATTTGGGGCTTGGCCCGTTTAGTCCATTCGATGTATTTGGAATTTAATGGATGATTTTGAAAATAAAACTGGGCTCAAGCCCGATTAGCATTTTTAAAATTATTTTTTGTGGATTAATTTTAAAATTAAAAGCCCCATGAAATCTTTTTCAATTTTAAAATTCGATTTTAATTGAGAATTAAATTAGATTTAATTTTTGTTTACTTTAATTTAAAATTGGATTTTAATTATGATTTAATTTTAATTAGTTTGTTTGGAAAATTAGATTTTCTAAGACATAAATTGGATTTATTGCCTGTTTAAAATTAATCATCAAATATTAATCCTTGATGTTTAAATTGGATTTAGATAACCAAAAAAGGCTTGTTGGGCTTGATTTATTTTGTGGATTAAGTTAAATAGGGTTGACCTATGTCAATTAGGAAATTGATTTAGATTAGAGTTTAATTTCGCTTTTTAAACTATTTCACCCATAATTGGGCTCTATTTGATAAAGTCAACTTTAATTACATTAAAGTAAAATGTTTGGGCTTGGCCCATTAACAATGAAATTCAAAATAAATTGAATTTATTATTGAATAATAATTAAATTTGATTTAATTATATATTAAACAAGATTTAATAATCACATATTTATTTAATTTGATTATGTGCTCCTTTTATCCTTATGTGATGGTGACACCTCGTACGTGCTTAGGGTTGGTTTCTTTTTATTATCTGGGTTGTATTGGGTCGGAGTTTGAGCCCCTTAGTTTGTATCTTTATTTTTATTTAGATCAATTGTATAGGCATGTACCATTGTAATAAAAATACTAGATAGGTCCAATAAAAGGAGAAGATGGTGGCAAGCTTGGAGCGGAGTCAAGAATCTCTTTCGTAATAGATTAGAACCCCTCCTCGATTGACTTGCTGGCTCGAGACAATCTAGAAGAAAACCTATACGTGTGTGTGTTGTTAGAAATTGCTAGGTGTTTTTCTTATGCATGTCCATAAATAGCGCTTAATAAATTAATGTGCAAAGTGAAACCCAAATCATAATAACTATCAAAGTTATTAAATCTCCCTATATCAAATAATACTAAGTAAGTAAAGGGTATTTGATATCCTGGCTCTGCATCAAAATTTAGAATGAGATGGCTTCATCTTGTATATGGCACCGTCCCGGTATTAGGGGGTCATATATAAAGATGACATGCTTGATCTTCTTCAGTGCATTGGATGCCTTCGGTCGAAGAGAATTTTGCCCCATATATTGAAACAGGTTGCAAGGCGAGATTAAATTATTAGACTGATGAGATTTGATGGGAATAGACTTAGATGATCACCACCTATATATCGAAAAAGGTTACGGTTAAGTGATTCAGGAGCCAAAGGGATTGAATCGTTAAATGGCTTAACTGGCACTAGGCGCCACCCCAATTTCTAGATGGGTCATATATCAAAAAAGGTTGCAACCCACATAGACATTGAGGACCTCAATCACTCATTATGAAACCAATCGAACGAGGTTTCCGATTATTGCAGTGGGAGTACAATAATTGAGAAAAAATAGTGGGAGACGAGTAATTAAACAAGTCCTTTATGATTACTTGTTTTAAACAATACAAAGCATCTAATTAAAATCTTGCTATTCTCTGCAGTTTGATAATTGCTCTCTATAATGGTCAACCTACTCAACATTCTGCTTGAAAAGAATATTTTAAATGGACAAAACTTCTCTAAATGGAATAGAGGATTGAGGACAGTCCTCAATGATGAAAATCTTGAATATATGTTGGACATGAATCGGCCACCTAGACCTGGGATCGATGAGGATGATTCAGTGAAGATAGCATATTCAAATTAAGTATCTGACGCTCGTAAGGTAAGGGATTATATGTTGACCTCCATGTGCACCGAGTTGCAGCGCACGTATGAGAATATGGATAGTCCTACATCGATCATGTTGCACTTGGAGGAACTATTTGGGGAACATGGTAAGTCTCTTAGAGAGGATGAGGATGTGAAGAATCATGTTTTGAATATGATCTCCATGTTAGAGAGGCTTAGGTCTATGGATTTCTACATGGACATCTACCTACAAGTGGATCTCATTCTCCAATCACTCCCTAGATCATTCTCGGACTTTGTCATCAATTTTGATTTGTATGGCATTGAAGGATCACTTTCAGTACTTATGAGCAAGCTAAATATTGCACAACAACAAAAAAGGGGAAAATGGGGTGCATTCAAGATTCCTATTATTTCAAAATATATGGAATTGGCTGGAAAGATCAGAAACCCAAGATCACAAAGGATCAAAAGTTCAAAGCCAAGGGCTTAAGGAACAAAATGGACGTATGCCTTCTCTGCAAAGGGCTGGGCCACTGGAAGCGCAACTGTCCCGAGCTGAAAGCTGGAAAAGCAGGTATAGAACTCTTTGTTTTTGAAACTAATTGTTCTATGACTATTTTCTCTACTTTATGGATTCTAGATTAGAGAGCTAGTGCTCACATCTGTATTTTGAACCACGATCTGGAAACAAGTAGGAAGCTGGGAAAAGAGAAGTGATGATCAATGTGGGAAGCGGGCACATTGTCGCAGCTACACATGTTGGAAGCGCTTCAATTACATTCATATCTGAACATTCTATTACTTTAGATAATTGCCTCGCTTTGCCCAATTGGCTTAAAAACATTGTTTCTATTCCTGCATTGGTCAAGAAAGAATACTTGTTTACTTTTAATGACAGTGGTTGTGATATTTATTTTAGAAATAAAAATGTCGGCTTAGCATCTTTAGTTAATGGATTGTATTATATTAATGTTCAAAACCATTGCATGGTTAACACTATGACTAAGAACCGTAGTATGAATGGTACTAAACAAAGACTTATGTGGCATCTTAGACTTGGACATGCTGAATAAGGGTTTATCGGTCGTCTTGGATCTGATCCATATCCAACATGTGAATCCTGTCTAAAAGAAAAAATGACTAGGTCACACTTCACCAGGCATTTTGAAAGATCCAAGGAAGTTTTGGATTTAGTTCATACAGACGTTTGTGGGCCCTTCAAGGATGAGGCCTACAGAGGTTTTTAGTATTTCATTACATTCACTGACGACCATAGTAGATATGGACTCGTGTATTTAATAAAACATAAGTCTGAAGCTATAGAAGGGTCCAAGGAGTTCAAGACTATGACTGAAAAACAAACCAGACACAGTATTAAGGCACTGCGATCGGATCGTGGTGGCAAATATATGAGTGCTGAGTTTGATGAGCTCTTAAAAGAACACAACATAGTGTTACAACTTACTCCTCAAGCAACCCCACAATTAAATAGAGTAGCTGAGTGCAGAAATCGTACTCTATTGGATATGACAAGATCTATGCCTACCTACACTGATTTACCTGTTTCATTGTGGGGACATGCTTTGCTTATAGCTGTACACATATTGAATAAGTGTCCCTTAAAATCTATTCCCAAAACACCATATGAGTTGTGGTGTGGAAGGAAACCTAATCTTAAGTACATAAGAGTATGGGGTTGCCCCGCATATCTTAAGATGACTAAGGTAGAGAAACTAGAGGAAAGATCCCTCAAGGATCGATTCATAGGTTTTCCCATTGACTTCATGGGATACCTGTTTTACCTACTAAATGATCATCGGATAATCATTGCCTTGCAAGCATTCTTTCTCGAAGATGAGTTCATTAGGAAGGAGGTGCCGGTAGGAAACAGGTTTTACTAGAAAAACCAAATGAATCCCCTTCAGAGACACCTATTCAAGCACAAAGAACTGACCCTAAAACTCAAAGGACACAACCATCTCTGCGTCACTCTAGTAGAGTATCTCGACCTCCTAAGAGATATGGTTACCTTCATGAACAACAATATTTGTTTGCTATAGGAAATGGAAGCCATGGAGATGATCCCTCTACCTACGAGCAAACAGTGACTGATATTGATTCCACAAAATGGTAGGAAGCCATGCATGCAGAGATGGATTCGATGTATTTGAACCAAGTCTAGACTCTTACGGATCTCCCTGAGGGTGTACGGCCGATAGGGTGTAAATGGATCTATAAGAGAAATATTGGCCCGAATGGCAAGGTAGACACCTATAAGGTCAGACTTGTCACAAAAAGTTTATAGTTAAAAGGATGGCATTGACTATGAGGAAATCTTTTCGCCCGTAGCAATGATCAAGTCCATTCGAATCCTGCTCGCCATAGCAGCGAACCTAGACTATGAAATCTGGGAAATGGATATGAAAACCACATTTTTAAATGGATACCTCAAGGAGGACATTTATATGCAACAACCCAAAGGTTTTATAGCCGATGCAGATTCTCATAAGGTTTGCACTCATAAGGTTTGCAACCTTAACAAGTCCATTTATGGACTTAAGCAGGCGTCTCGCAGTTGGAATCAACAGTTCGATCAAGAAGTGAAATCTTATGGATTCATTAAGAATGAAGATGAGCCGTGTGTCTATAATTTTTCCAGTGGGAGCAAGTTGACATTCCTAGTGTTATATATAGACGACATATTACTAATGGGGAATGACATAGGCTCATTGACACTGTTAAGGAATGGCTTTCAAGCACATTTTCCATGAAAGACTTAGGACAAGCTACCTACATCCTTAGGATTCGCATCTATCGGGATATGGCAAATCGGATGTTAGGTCTCTCCCAAGTGCTCTACCTCGAAAAATTCTTTAAGAGATATGAGATGAGTAACTCTAAGGGAGGACTTCTGCCCATGGGACATGGAGTGCATCCCTTTAAGCCTATGGGTCCAAAATTGGATGAGGGCAGACTAAAGATGAGTAAAATCCCATATACATCAGCAGTGGGAAGTCTCATGTATGCAATGTTATGAACGAGACCTGACATAGCCTACACTGTGAGTGTAGTTAGTCGATTTCAAGCTAACCCTGTGAGCAGCATTGGATAGCTGTGAAGACTATTCATAAGTATCTTAGAAGAACGAAGGATATGCTTCTAATATATGGAAATGAATATATGAGAGTAGATGGATATTCTGACTCAGACTTTCAGTCTGACGTGGATGATCGAAAATCTACGTTTGGGTTTATATTCACTATGAATGGTGGAGCAGTGTTTTGGAAAAGTTCCAAGCAAAGCACAACTGCGAACTCCACATGTGAGGTATACATAGCTGCCTCAGAGACAGCTAGTGAAGCTGTTTGGATAAAAAAGTTCATGGTTGAATTTCAAGTGGTTCATAGCATAGAAATGTTGTTGCCACTATGGTGTGACAACAATGGAGCAATAACACTAGCTAAAGAACCAAGGTCTCACAACAAATCTAAACACATAGAGAGGAGGTATCACATAATACAAGAAATCATTGGAAGAGGCGACATCGCCATGCAAAAAGTAGCCTCAGCGGAAAACGTAACTGACCCACTCACTAAACCTCTATCTTTGGCTGTGCTAGAGAAACATCTTGAGAAGATGGGACTCAAATACAATAGCAATTGACATTGAGTGCAAGTGGGAGACTGTTAGGTGTTATGCCCTCTATGTCATTGAGGAATTATATTAAAGAGGGCGTTTTATTTATATTGTATGAACATTATTATTAGTTAATAAAAGGCATTGAGTTTGTTCTTGTAAATCTAATTGCGGCATTAAATGTGTTGATCAAATAAGTCCTTAAGATCGAGGTGTATTGACCACTGCTTATTAGATAAATAGGAGCACTTGTGAAGTTAAGTGCTTGATCTTATAAAGACAGTTTGCGAGTCAAAGAATCTAAATTGGGCGTTTAGATTCGAATAGTATGATACTTGTTTTAACAAGGAAAGCACTAAGTCTTACACTGATTGGATAGTGGGAGATGGTGTCATGAATATAGTTAACGAAGTTAACATAGTCGAACTCAACTCGTTGTAATCCTATCACATGGGTTTTTACTCAGTGGCTGTTAATGATGAGTGTTGGTCCTAAGTGGCATACAAAAGAGTCTAGAAGGGAGGGGGGGGGAGGGGTTGAATAGACCCTGAAGTCCTTTTTCACTTCAAAGATTTCGTATTGAAAATGTGTTAGACGATTGAAGAGTAGGCGCTTGACTTGAGCGTCTGGTAAAGACTGTTTTTAGAAAGTTAACTTAGACTTCAAGATTTGAATACTATAACCAAATAGGTTTAAGTGTTTACTTCTTTGATCAGTGTTAGCATAGCGGAATGATTTTGGAGTCTTCTCTTTTGAAAGCTTTAGCGTCACAGAAATTATCTTAGTTGCTTAGCGTTTGATTTTGTTTCACTGAAAAAATTTATGTAATGATATGATGATAAGGGAATTGACTATAAAGTAAATAATACAATAAGTATAAGGTTCGTTGGGTGGTGTAATCTCAACTACGTCCTTCTTCTCCTTGAACACTCGGAGGCAATCCACTAAGATGATTCTCAAAGAATCACACAGAAACTTCTACAAATTAGGGATAAATGGATGTTGATGACTTGAGCTCCTTGATCACACAGATTTCTGCTCCAAATCACTTTTATCCTCTTGCTTCTTTCACTTACAAATAATGCAAGTATCCAACTTCGACTTCACACAGATCACTTCAATTCTTGAGACAGTTAACTAATTAATTCCAAGCAAAACTGCTGTTGAGAGTTTAAGGAATGACACTTCAATTCAACAGCAGTTTTGCTTGGAATTAATTTGTTTTTTTTTTTGGCTTGTTGTTGAAGTTCTATTTATAGGTATTCTTGGAATAAAATGTCTGTTTGACACATGCACAGGCGTGTGTCTCTCACTTTTGCGAGTGAAAAACTTTAGTCCTTTTTCCTGAAAATCTGCTGCACAAAAGTTGGTGCTGCAGTCTGTGAAAGTTGACAGTCCAATAGGGTGGCTTCTCTGTACGTCCGAAAGAGCTTATCACATTTAATGTCTTATCAGTATTTAATGCATTTGAATTAAATGCCCGTTGGCACTTAATGCACTGAGAATATTTGCATTAAACTCTTTCTGGACTTAGAAATAAATTCAGGTGAAACCAGTCATTGATAGACGCTTATTCATCCTTGAATTACTTCTGTCCTATAAGTAACACTTGGTATAGCTGGTCATATGGACGCTTGAAATTTTTGTCTTCATTCAGACTTCAGGCGCGTGAATCTTCAACCTTAACTACTGATAAGCTCACTAAAAAATTATCAGACGCTCAGTCTAAAAACACTTAGCCTAACAATCTAGAATAAAATAAATCAAAGCTTATAAAGCCCATTACAATTCTAACACTTCAAAGCTTATACATGATTTCTAAGTAAAATCTAACTTACATATTTTTGGGGTCTAACATAAAATCCTAATTATCATCATCAAAACATCTAACATGAAATTCTTAACAATTTTCCCCTTTTTGATGATGGCAATACTTAATCTTTTATAGTTCAAGAGTTAGACAACCAAAATAAAAGTTAGCTTTGGTTAGATAAGTTTAGTTAATGTTAGTTATGCTTCAACGAGATGTTTCAGTTGAAAATGCATTTTATTTATACATTACTGATAGTTCAAGCAATTTTCAATTAAAAGAGACAAGAATATAGATAATGCAAAGTAAAGAGCATCTCTTAATCATCTTCTTCTTCTTGCGCGTTGAGTCTTCTGTTTACTTCAGCCCTGATTGCTTCTGAAATGTTTTCTTCAAGATTAATCATGGCGCATTTTCTTTATTTATTACTGTTTTCTGTTCTTCTTGTTGTCTCTTTTTATAAGCAACAAATTGCTTATCCCATTCAACTGGGTCAATGCCAATCATCCTTAGACATACTCTGAATGCTCTAATGAAATCGGACTTCTTTTGCTCTTTAGCAATGATCTTTGGGTCAGAAGGCTCTGGAATAGGCGGTCGAGAGAATGGAACATCAAACTGTTCGAGCAGAGCCCTTGAAGGCATTGGAAGCAACTGAAAGAAAGTTTGACGTTTGAGTGGAGGATTGGAAGCTCTTGAACTAGACGCTTCCGCTTCTCTCCTCTTCTCTATCCTTCCCCCTTATTGCCATCATCAACCTTCAGAACATGCTGGGTGAGTAGGCTAACTTGAGTAGCAATCTGAGACATTGAAGCTGTAAGATCATCCAGACGCTTGTCGAAATGTTCTTACAATGCAAGGAGCTTGGCGCTGGTAGCATCATTCATATCTTGAAATTCTCTGCAACACTCATCAACAGCCGCTTGAGCAGAACCACGCATATGAGCAATCTGAGCATTCATGGTTAGAGATTCAATCTTCGCCAAATCGGTCTTAATACAGTGGAGGGATTCTTCATTCTGAGTAGCGTGATTGCTCACCTCCTCTAAGACTGATTTTAACAATGGTTCAAAAGCTTGACTCATATCTGAAGGGGCCGTTTGTGGAGCCGGTCGCTTGAATCTTGATGTATGCTTGAGTGTGTCAAGGGGAGCTTGATATGCATGATCAAAAACTGTACCACGTACATCGAGTTGAAGATCCTCAGCCATATCAGAAACAACTTGTTCTGAAGCGTTAGGATTAACCTCGGGTTGAGACGCTTGAACATGTTCTTCAGCAGACGCTGGAATACTTGCAAACTGTTCCTCAAGGGCTGATTCTGGTTGGTAAAAATCATCAAATTGGAAATTCCAATTGGCTATATCTGCATAGGAATTGGAAGCAGCTTCCAGAAGTTTAGTAAGATGCTGAAGAGGAAGGCAAGTACCTTGGATAAATGTGCGAATTGGACTATCTATGGCCTTGATGTACATTGGACCAATGATATCCAGCACATGATTCGAAAAGATTTTGGACAGCGCTTGGCAAATAGAGAAGATCGCATCTCAGCAGTAATCCCTAGAAAATCCAATCAGCCTATCTGATGGAAGATGTTGGAGACGCTGAGATTCAGGTACATAAGAACTGTAGTACTCTTCCAAGTAGGGATATATAGCTTGAGCTAGTCCTTGATTTCTTTCCAGCAATGAGAGGACAAACTCATAGTGATTGAGTACCTCTTTGCAGATAGAAGGGAACAATGGATATCCTCTAAAGGGATTGATTACTTAGCCGTTCCATTGTCTGAGATTTGCAGTGAAGATTCAGTCAAAATGAGATAGGGGAGTCATAATCTTCACCATCATGTTAAAGTTATCGTCGCAGTGGCTTGGAGAGAAGTTCAAGCTAGATATTGAAGCACTGCCACCGGTTGATGTTTGAGCGTTGAAATGAAGAGGAGTTGTGGAGAGTCTGTGAAGCTCTTGACGCAGACACTGCTCAATCAGATGGCGAATAATTGGGAGCGTGAGAACAGGTCTAACTCTCTGTTGACGCTTCCTAAGGCAATATTGAAGCAATTGACGCTTCTTATCATACATGCCTATGCCAAAAAGATGGGGAGCGTTAACCAGCTCTGGGAAAGAGTATCGATGGCCCACATACGCTTTATCCCAGTTGACTTTAGTCATACAGTAATATATTTTAGCATTGACCATAGCGCGAATGCCTTCATGGTGGATATCCCTGATGGATTCAAAGCGATATCGATCAGCCTGATAGCTAGCATTCCAGACGCTGTCAAAGTATGCATCAGCTTCTGATTGAATCACATCCATTAGAGATTCTATACGCTCACCGACATGAGCTCCTTTATTTTTCCACAACTGAAGTGGATTAACAGATTTCCTGTTCTCTTCAATGTTTGCTATGTGAGGAAAATGTGTATAGCCTTCTCTGTTTAAGACTACCTCTGATGGATTGAGAAAGGTTGGGCGAAAAGGATCATACACTCGGATGTTGTAGTCTCTTAGAGCAAGACTGGTTAACTTGATGTGCCCATAGTCTAGATAGTAAGCCAGATCCGCATCACACCTAGGAGTTCTACATTCTTGTCAGTCTTGTTGAAGAATAAGAGACGAAGGTATCTGACCAGGAGTTTTACCAAGTTGAAGAGCCAGATAATATTTCCTCTCAATTTTTGTCAACTCAGTGTTGAACACTATATCCCTGATCTTACTGTCAATATCAATCAGCAAGGCAATTTCCTTCTCAGCAGTAATGTATTTTTCTTCATTATATCCTGCTGGGATGAAATCTTCTTCGAGCGTTGGAGGCATATAATTGATTGAATGATCAATCGTCTTCTATGGGTCCAGCTTGAAGACGTGCTTTGGCTTTTTAACGTCCTCAGCAACGCTATGACCTTCTGAGCGTGCCTCTGTTATAGCCGGGACAATAGTTGATGTTTGAACCTCTTTGGGAGCAAGTTCCTCGACTTCAATTGCAGCAGATTCGGCGGCAACGTCTTTGGCAATAACCACAATCTCCGTCATCTCAACATCCAGATGGACGTCTGTTGATGCTTCAGATGCAGCTGGAACTAAAGCTGCAGCACAAAAATTATCCTCTATAAGAGCAGGATCTTCTACAGATGTAGGAAAGGAAATGCTGCGGGAAGAAATAAACTTACCTTAAGAACTTTTCTCAACAGCAACTTGAGCGCTTGGCTCAACTGTCTCAAGCTCTTTAGGAACAGGAGCAGCTTGATGCTTGCTTGTCGTAGGACGTTTGAAAATCTTCTTTACGTTGACTCCTTCAACGAGTTTCAGCGTTTGAGTGGGTGAAGCGACAACTAGTTCTTCAAAGTCTATTTGTTTAATAATCCCTTCCAGCTTCCTCCGCTTGATCAGAGGGATCTTGTCCTCTACATCCTCATCGGTTTCCTCATCATCCTTTTGAGGAGAAGGAACAACTTGAGCCTTAGGCTTTCTGGGAGCCCTCTTCTTAGTAACAGCCGGACGCTTCATGGCTTCTTCTGGAACTAGACGCTCAACTTCTTCGTCTGACGCTTTGCATACTTCAAGACGCTCAGACGGTGGCCTAGCAGGACCACCAACCTTGGGAGGACTAAAGAGATTGTTTTGAACCCAACAACTTTGCCTTATTCAAAGGTTGACCAAAAGAGTAGACATAGCTTGATCGATACAGCAGGTCACTCAAAATAAGCCCATAAGGTTTATTCGGGGTGCTTAAACAGTCCCGAAACTTTCCAAATACATACTCGCTCCATTTGATCTTGATGTTGAGGAGTATTGCTGTCATCATCTGAAATTGCAATGGGTTCACCTTATCAAAGGTACCCACTCTGCATTCTATGATCTTGCTGCAGAAATCAGCCATCAGTCGGTATTTGGATACCAGTTCTTTCTTTTCAAAGTGTTGTTTGTAGGGTACACCATCATAAGCACTCATCGTAGTCCATGCTTCTATGATTTGTTCCAAAGTAATGCAATACAATGCCTCACCCTCATTTGGAAGATTGAAGTTCTTGGCAATGGAAGCAGCAGACAATACGAATTCCTTTGGTGACTCCTTCTTGGAGAGAGGTACGATATAAGAGATAGACTTCCTGTCTTTGGAGAGTTTAGCCATTTTCCAGAAGGTGTCAACTTCCGTCAGAAACAGATAGGAGTATTGAGTCAAGAATGTTTTAAGTCCAGCCTTGGTGACAAAGTCCATCATATCTATCAGGTTAATCTGAGGTTGCTCATTAAGAAATTTCCAGTCGACAACAAGGCCTTCAGTAACCTTGATGGTAGGCTCGGCAGAAGTAGCAGTAGATTTCTTTGGTGCCATTTTCGTGAAAAAGAGGAACTGGGATTTTCTTTTGCTTTGAGAGAGAGAGAGTAAAATTTGCAGAGTAAAGTAAAAAAATGTCTGCAAAATTTTTGTTTTAAATGACACAGAAGACAAATTTTGAAACTTGTGTTCTCTCGTCTCAATAAGATGTAGACACGTGTAAAGTTATTTAATCTCAGCCATGAATAGTTTTAACTACGGACGTGAGTTTTGTGTAAGAGAGAGAAGTTACATTTGGTAACTCCCATATATAAAGATTTGACATTCGAGTTAAAGTTTTAAAACGCTTGGTATTTTCAGAGTGTAGCACACGCGCCTGATGGTACACTGACACGTACACAGACACGTGCTATCTCTGAACCGTCATTTTGAAAAGTTTTTGATTACCTACCATCTTGCATTGTTATTCGAAATAACCTCATGAGTAATCTTAGGAGGTGGCACTGAGATCTCATCATCGTCGTCACTATCATCATCAATGGTAATCTTAGACGCTTGATGACACAGATTTTCAACTCCTACATCATTCATATTAACCTGACTCGGTTCTTGGTTAGCATCATAAAAAAAACATGAATAGATTCCTCAAGCTTCGATTTGATCTTATTTAGGATGCGAAAATTCATTCCATTCTTGGCATAGCCTAGAAAAATTCCCTCATCCGCTTTAGGATCAAATGTCTTTAGGCTTTGGGATCCATTATCATGGATAAAACATTTAGAACCAAAGACGTGAAAATATGAAACATTTGGCTTACGTCCCTTCCATAGTTCATATGGAGTTTTCCCACGCTTTTGTTGATCATGCAACGGTTTTGAGTGTAACAAGCAGTGTTGATCGCTTCGGCCCAAAACCTTGGACAAGCTTGGACTCTGCTAACATCGTCCTAGCGTCTTCCTTGAGCGTTCTGTTCCGGCGCTCAGCAACACCATTCTGTTGGGAAGTTCTGGGAGCTGAATACTCATGGTGTATTCTATTCTCTACACAAAACTTCTCAACAGCCTTGTTAGTAAACTTAGTACCGTGATCGCTTCGTATTCATGCAACCTTAAGATTTTTTATTCTTTGAAGTTGCCAAATAAGCGTTGTTAATTTGTCACATGTCTCATCTTTAGATGAAAGAAATTCCACCCAAGAAAATCGAGAGAAATCATCCACTATCACCAAAGTATACTTTTTACCGCTCACACTGATCGTTTGAACAGGTCCAAACAGATCCATGTGAAGTAGTTCAAGTATTCTAGCGGTAGATAGATGAGGTTTTCTCTTGAAAGATGATTTGACTTGTTTGCCCATTTGACAAGCGTCGCAAAGGCGATCCTTATGAAATGGCCCTTTTGGTAATCTCTATAAAAGATTTAGATTTATGAGCTAAGGATTGTCTTAAAGTTGAGGTGATTCATTTTTCTATGCCATAACCATCCTGTTTTAGATTCATTTTTATCAACAAAACATGTTAGGTTGTTATTAATTGTTGAACCCCAAGATACCTAATATACGTTGTTTGTTCTTTTATCTGTCAATTTAGTAGACTTAGTCTTAGCGTCATTTATATAGCAACAGTCGCTTGAGAATATAACTTCAAGCCTTTATCACAGAATTGACTTATGCTTAATAAATTGTGTTTCAGACCCTCAACATAATAAACATCACTTATCATAATGTTCCCCCTATGCACAGTACATATACCTTTGGTCTTACCTTTGGAGTTGTCACCAAATACAACCTGAGCACCATTGGCAGCTCGATAGTTGATCAGAAGATCCTTGGAACCAGTCATGTGCCTTGACGATCCACTATCGAAGTACCAAACAGATGTATTGGCTCTAGCTCTAGGTACCTCAGGGGACGCTTCATCATCTCTGGCCATGAGACAAATAAGCGCTGAGTCATCCACTGGCTCATCATCATCATCACTACTCTCTTCTGAAGACTCCAAATCTTCAGGTGTGGACGCTGGTTCTGATTCCGCTAGCAAACCTTGTTGACGAAGGTTGCTCCTAAATTGGTTTCTGTCCAAGTAATCCTGCCTTAAGGGCTTAGATACATTTGGATAAGGGCAATTTACCTTGCAGTGCCCTGGTTTCCTGCCATTATAACAAAGATTAGTTTTCATCTTTTGTTCATTTGTTAACCTTGCATTGTGTGGTTTTGAAACCACTAGCGTTGAGAGATTTTGAGTAGACTCTTGGTACTGAACAGGCGCTTGGGATGTAGGAACAGAATATTGAGGCACTTGAGACTGTTTTTGTACTGGAGCAGGTGCTTAATATGAATTTTGTCCTAGATTGCTAAAACATTTTCCTTTCTTTTCATATCTCAAGAACTTCCTGAATCTATTCAGTAAAGTCTGCTCCACATCCTCACTTATATCTGAAACCTTTCCCTTGTTACTCGATTTACCCTTGATTGACGCTATAAGCACTCCAGATTCAATCACTGGGCTGCTTAATGCGTCACTAGTCGAATTCATCTCAAACTCAAATGCTTTGAGTTCTGAAAAAGCATCTTCTGGAGTTAGACTATCCAAATTGTTCGACTCTCTCATAGTTGTTTTCTTCATCAAGAATCTACTAGGTAGACTTCTAAAGATTTTGACCACCATTTCCCGATTCTGTAAATCCATACCCAAAGATGTTAATTCTGTAGTAAGAGTTGTGAATCTTATATCCAATTGTTCTAAAGTCCATTGGGCAACATCTTGAAACTGTTAAACCTTTCCTTGGCAATGGAAAGCTTGTTCTCTTTGATCTGAGCTGAACCACCACAAATTATGGCTAACTTATCCCAGATTTCCTTAGTAGTATTGCATGACTTAATCTTGTTGAATAAGTTGTCATTATCACCGATAGCTGTATATAGAGCATTGCGACCAACATTGTCCAAATTTGCTCTTCAACGCTTATCTGGAGACCATTCTTGTTTTGGCTTTTCCACGTAACCATCCGAAGTGTCTTCCGTGGCTCCAGGCGCTCTAGTAATAACCTTATAAATTTTGATTAGTCCATCTGAAATAATATCGCACATGTTATCATCACATGAACAGAGATATATAAATGCTTTGACTTTCCATGTGTCATAGTTTGACTCAGTCAGTTTAGGAACTTCAGCAAATTCCATAAATAAGATTTAAAGCAACTAGATTTGAAAAAGGATCTAAACAAGCTGTTACACTTGGAAATTTAAAAATTTAACTTTAACCGCTCTGATACCATTTGTTGGTCCCAAGTGGCATACGAAAGGGTCTAGAAGGGGGGGGGGGTGAATAGACCCTGAAATCCTTTTCGACTTCAAAAATTTCGTATTGAAAATGTGTTGGACGCTTGAAGAGTAGGCGCTTGACTTGAGCGTCTGTTGCAGACTGTTTTTAGAAAGTTAACTTAGACTTCAAGATTTGAATACGTTAATCAAATAGGTTTAAGTGTTTACTTCTTTGATCAGTGTTAGCACAACAGAATGATTTTGGAGTCTTCTCTTTTGAAAGCTTTAGCGTCACAGAAAATATCTTAGTTGCTTAGCGTTTGATTTTGTTTTACTTAATCAATTTATGTAATGATAAGATGATAAGGGAATTGACTATAAAGTAAATAACACAATAATTGTAAGGTTCGTTGGGTGGTGTAATCCCAACTACGTCCTTCTTCTCCTTGAACACTCGGAGGAAATCCACTAAGATGATTCTCAAAGAATCACACAGAAACTTCTACAAATTAGGGAAAGATAAATGTTGATGACTTGAGCTCCTTGATCACACAAATTTAAGCTCCAGATCACTTCTATCCTCTTGCTTCTTTCACTCAGAAATAATGCAGTATCCAACTTCGACTTCACACAGATGGTGAGGCTGGGATAGGGTTTTTCTGAAAGGTTTGTTTGATTTTGATAAAGTTCAAACAACTAGAAATATCTCAATAGTAATGTAGGTTTCTCCAAAAAGAATGTTTGAGATATTGGTTGACTGTCTCAGGAATTGAAGAAAAGTAAAGAGAATTTTTGCTTGAATGTTCTAGCTTTTTTGAGAATTTAAGGAATGAGACTTCAATTCAACAGCAGTTTGGCTTGGAATTAATCGGGTTTTTTTGGCTTGTTGTTGAAGTTCTATTTATAAGTATTCTTGGAAAATAATGCCTGTTTGACACATGCACAGGCGCGTGTCTCTCACTTCCGCGAGTGAAAAACTTTAGTCCTTTTTCTTGAAAATCTGCTGCACAAAAGTTGGTGCTGCAGTCTGTGAAAGTTGACAGTCCAATAGGGTGGCTTCTCCGTACGTCCGAAAGAGCTTATCACATTTAATGCTCTTATCAACATTTAATGCATTTGAATTAAATGCCCATTGGCACCTAATGCTCTGAGAATATTTGCATTAAACTCCTTCTGGACTTAGAAATAAATTTAGGTGAAACTAGTCATTGATAGACACTTATTCATCCTTGAATTACTTCTGTGCTATAAGTAAAGCTTGGTATAGCTGGTCGTATGGATGCTTGAATCTTTATCTTCATTCAGATTTCAGGCGCTTGAGTCTTCAACCTTAACTACTGATAAGCTCACTTAGAAATTATTAGACGCTCAGTCTAAGAACACTTAGCCTAACAATCTAGAATAAAAAAATCAAGGCCTATAATGTCTATTACAATTCTAACGTTTCAAAGCTTATACTTGGTTTTTAAGTAAAATCAAACTTACATATTTTTGGGGTCTAACATAAAATCCTAATGGTCATCATCAAAACATCTAACATGAAATTCCTAACACTGAGGATTACTGTTATAATAGTATGAGTGAACTTTAGACCTAAGGAGTGATTTACATTGTGCTTGTAGCATTGAATAAATTATTAGAGTAGTTACACCCAATCACCCGTTAGTGGGGTCGACCTTGAAGTACGATTCAATTGGTGCATTCGACAATGGAAAATGGACTGCCAATAGGAGATTCACTGTCTCGAAAGTAAACGAGAAGTAACCTGTACGTTATAGGTGTTGTAAAATTAAAGTCTTTAGCCAAAACATTAATGACTGACTTGTATTGGATATGAAGGGCAATTTAGTAATTTCACATCAGTATGATTATAAAGTACAGTATCAAGTTTTATGAGTTTGACATTCCATGACTCTCACTCGATTGGGTTGCGTCAGTGAAGAGTTTATATTCATATGGTATTTATAACATAAATGTTCGTGATGAAATATTCATCTCGTACTTGATTGGGTTTCGTTATAGCTTCACGGGATGACTTGGTGATAACTATATCCTTAGAATCTTCCCAATACCAATCAACACAAGCCTAGAGAGTCGCACTATGTAAAGATGATACAATAAGGGAGTTTTACTTATCGAAGGGTATTTTGGTAATTTCACTTGGAGTAAAAATTATCAAAAAGGGATCAGTATTGATTATAATAAATATATTTAATTATTGTAATTAAATTATTTTATTCAATCAATATTAATAGTGGTATTATTGATTCAGAATGGGATAATTGCAAAAAATCCCCCTGTGTTAATGTGAAATTGCAAAAGACCACCTATGTTAATGAAATAGGCTAAACACCACCATGTGTTAAAATGATAGAAAGAAATATGTGTTTTTTCGGTGAAATAACACTATTTTACCTTCTATTTTGTTTGGAGAGTGTGTAAATGACAAAGAAGTATGTCATTAAAGGTGAAAAACATCAAAAACAAGCTCGTTTTTTTTTTCTAAAAGAGACTTTTTGCAAATTTTTGAATAACACATGGTGGTGTTTAGCATATTTCGTTAACATAGGTGTTTTTTTGCAATTTCGCATTAACACAGGATTTTTTTTTTTTTTTGCAATTATTCCATTTAGAATTAATAAAGTACTATCAATAAAAGGAGAATAATATTTAATTAATTACCAATTGGATTGAATTGGGAATATTAATTAAATACTTAAAACTGGGCGTGGAGCAAGAAAAAGCCCAGTAGACCTATCCCTAGGGTAGGATCGGTAGCCCCCCTCATCTCCTTAAGTCAAGGAGTAGTCTTTTGTTTAAACACTACGTGTTTAACTAAAAACATAACTCATATAATTTTTTCATCTTAGAGAGTGAAAAAGAGTAAAACACAAATCCTTCTCCTTCCACATAAACCCTAAGGCACCCAAGCCAGTCGAAGGTAGAGGAAGTTGAGCTTCAAGGTTAAAGGTCATCTTGAGCGTGATTATCTAGAGGAAGGAACGATCCGTTGCTTCTCAATAATAAAAGCTAGGCATTTATTTTCATCAAAAAAGGTAATTAGATTACCCCCTAATCTTGATATTATTTGTGATCCAGAAATTATGTAAAACCTGAATTGAATCTGGGCTATGTGAATCGTTTAAATCTTTTTTATCCGCTGGTTTGATTCACAACAAATTTTTGAAGCTCGACCTCCTCTATCTTAGACGAGGTTGGACGAATTAGGGTTTATGTGGAGGGAGAAAGAATTTTAGTGTTTTACTCTTTTTCACTCTCTAAGATGAAAAATCACATAAAAATATGATTTTAGTTAAACACCTAGTGTTTAAATAAAAGGCTACTCCTTCAATAAGGAGAGAGGGGAGTGGCCGAACATGCCCTAGGGATAGGTTTACTGGGCTTCATACAATTCCAAGCCCAGTGTTAAGTACTTAAATAATATTCCCAATCCAATCCAATTAGTAATTATTTAAATACTATGCTCTTTTTATTAATAGCACTTTATTAATTCTAAATTAATAATACTATTAATATTGATGGAATAAAATTATTTAATTACAATAATTAAATATATTTATTATAATCAATACACATCCCTTTGATAATTTCTACCCTAAGTGAAGTTACCAAAAGACCCTTCATAAAGTAAAACTCTTTTATTTTATCATCTTTACATAGAGCAACTCTCTAGGCTCGTTTTGATTGGCATTGGGAGGATTCCAAGGATATAATTATCACCAAGCCATTCCCGTGAAGCTATACCAAAACCCAATCAAGTACGAGATAAATATTTCATCATGAACATTTATGTTATATTTTCCATATGAGTATAAACTCTTCACTGGCGCAACCCGATCAAGTAAGAGTCATGGAACGTCAACCTCATACAACTTGATACTGTACTATAATCATACTGATGTGAAATTACCAAACTTCCATTTATATCTAATACAAGTCAGTCATTAATGCTTTAGCCAAAGACTTCAATTTCACAATACCTATGACGTAGAGGTCGCTTCTCGTTTACTTTCGAGACAGTGAATTCCTTATTGGAAGTCCACTTCCCATTGTCGAACGCACCAATTGAATCTTACTTCAAGGTCGACCCCACCAATGGGTGATTGGGCTTAACTACTCTAATAAGCACCAATGGTATGAGCACAATGTAAAGGACACCTCAGGTCTAAAGTTCACTCATACTATCTTAACCGGTAATGCTTATCATAGACTGCCACTTAGTAAAAACCCATGTGATAGGATTACAATGAGTCGTGTTCGAATATGTCAACTCCTTTAATCATATTCATGACACCAGCTCCCACTATCCAATCAGTGTAAGACTAGCACTTTCCTTGTCAAAGAAAGTGTCATACAGTTGAACCTAAACGCCCAATTTAGATTTTTTAACTCACGAACCATGTTTATAAGATCAAGCATTTAACTCCATCAGTGCTCCTACTTATCAAATAAGTATTGGTGAGTACACCTTGATCTTAAGGACCTATTTGTTCAATACATTCAATGCCATAATTAGATTTATAAGAACAAACTCAATGCCTTTTATTAATCATTAATAATGTTCATACAATATAAATAAAATGCCCTCTTAAATCTAATTCCTCAATGACATAGAGGGTAAAACACCTAACATAGATAGTTCCTACAAACTAGAGGATAGATGAACAAAAGATGGCCTTGAGCTCGTTGATCACACAAATTTCTGCTCCAAGATCTTTTGATCTATTTGCTTCTTTCACCCAGAAATAATGCAAGTCTTCAACTTCGTCTTTCACTCAGATTGCGAGGTTGGAGGTGTTTTGTCAAAGGGTTTTGTTTGATATAATCAAACTAATGGATATCTCAATAATAGTTGGGGTTTCTTCTAAGGAATATGTATGAGATATTTTTGAATGTTTTTTGGAATGTAGAAAAGCTCTTTTTAATTTTGGCTATGGAGATTTCAAGCTTTTCTTGGAGGATTTATGTCAAGACTAACTTCAATAGTGGTTTTGCTTGAAAGCTTCTTGAGTTGATCTCATGTTAGGGTTTTCTGTTTAAGTCCTATTTATAGGCATTCTTGAGTAAAGTGTCCGTTGTACACATGCTAGGCGCGTGCCTGTCACTACGTCGAGTGAAATACCTTTTGTCCCATCATTCTAGAAATTATGCTGCAAGAGTTGGTGTGGCAGTCTTTGATCACTGACAATCCAATCACAAAGGCCTTTCCAAACGTCAAGGAGTCCTTATCACATTTAATACTTTTACCGACATTTAATGCTATTTTAATTAAATGCTCGTTGGACATGAATGCTTCAATATTAATTGCATTTTACTCATTCTTGACTTCGAATTTATTTTAGGGAATTTTGTTTTGAAGGACGCTCATTAAATATTGAATGATCTCAATGTTAGGTGTGTGCCCTCAATGCCAATGAGGAATTAGATTTAAGTAGAGCACTGATTTATATCGTACGGACATTTATATAAAGGCAATGGATTTCTGTTCATGTAAAACTATGTGGCATTAAATGTATTGAACATAGAAGTCCCTAAGATTGAGGTGTACTCACCACCACTTATTTGATAGTGTGGAGGCACTGGTGGAGTTAAGATTCAACTCAGGCATTAAGATTAAACTCATATGACACTTGCTTTGACAAGGAGTGCTGGTCTTACATTGATTGCATAGTGGGAGCTGGTGTCATGGATGACGTTAACGGAGTTAACATATTCGAACAAGACTCGTTGTAATCCGATCACATGGGTTTTTACTCAGTGATAATCAATGATCAGGATTACATGATATGATAGTATGAGTGAGCTTTGGACCTGAGGAGTCATTTACATTGTGCTCGAACCATTGAATAAGTTATTAGAGTAGTTAGGCCCAATCACCCATTGGTAGGGTTGACCTCGAAGTGCAATTTAATTGGTGTGTTTGATATTGGGAAGTTGACTGCCAATAGGGGATTCACTGTCTCAAAAGTAAACGAGACACAACCTGTACGATCATAGGTGTTATAGAATTAAAGTCTTTGGCTAAAGCAAATATAACTGATAAGTATTGGATACGAAGGGCTGCTTGGTAATTTCACATCAGTATGATTATTTAGTACAGTATCAAGTTCTATGAGTTTGACATTCCATGACTCTTACTTGATCGGGTTGCATCAGTGAAGAGCTGATATGCATACGGTGTTTGTAACTTAAAGGTTCGTGATGACATATTCATCTCGCGCTTGATTGGGTTTCAGTATAGCTTCACGACACTGGCTTGGTGATAACTATATCCTTGAAATCCTCTCAATACCAATCGAGACGAGCCTAGAGAGCGCACCATATGAAGATGACAAGATGAAATGGTTTTACTACAAAAAGGGTATTTCAGTAATTTCACATGGATGTGAAACTACTGATCATTTAGGATGTTTTGATTTAATAAATATATATTTAATGGTATGAGTTATATTTATTTAATCAATATTAATAGTTGAATTAATTTAGAATTAATATATACTATTAATTAAAAAAATAAATATTTAATTAATTGTCTGATTGGATTAGGCTTGGATTAATTAATTAAATTACCCAACATTGGACTATGCATTGGATGAGCCCAATAAACCCATCCCACTAGGAGCTATGTTTTCTTAGAGAAAAGCAGTAAAATAAAAATATCCTCTCCCTCTCATAAGCCCTGGCCGTCCGCCCCGTCGCTAGGTGAAGAGGTTGGAGCTTTTGAAGATCATCATCTTCG
The DNA here is from genome assembly GCA_019426215.1 of Buddleja alternifolia. Classification (NCBI taxonomy): domain Eukaryota; kingdom Viridiplantae; phylum Streptophyta; class Magnoliopsida; order Lamiales; family Scrophulariaceae; genus Buddleja; species Buddleja alternifolia. Next base: position 22,432,904 of record CM033397.1, on the reverse strand, counting down.
CGTGACAATCTAGCGGTAGGAACTCACGAGATGCTACTCTCATGAACATGATAACAAACATGCTACAAGTGGTAAATTGTTCTATCTCATTCTTTGTTTAAAATCAATGAAAAATCTAAATTGATTCATGGCTCGGGAATTGAATAAAAAATTTATCCGCTGCGTATTTTGAATAGTGATTTCCAACAGTGGTATCAGAGCCAAATTTATGTCTTCGTTGATTTTTGTATGCGCGTTCATATGTTTATTTGATGCTCATGTTTGAGGCGTAAATGGTTGATTCGGAATCATGTAATATGGATCAAAAAATTTAAATTAGTTTTTGGGTGAATTTGTTAAAATTGAAATTAATTTTTGATTGGATCTAAAATCTGGAAATCAAAAAAAAAAAAAAAGGTGATAAGGTAAGGGCCGGCCCCGCCGCCGACAAGAAGAAACAAGGCTGTGCGAAAGCAACCATTGTTGGTTGCTAGTCGCACAATAGCAATCAACTCGGCTAGCCGCCACACCTCATTGATATGCCATTCGCCGCTGAAAGGGGCGACGACATTCCCGTTGACGAGCGCGGCTGTGCAAATCCGATTTGCACAACCATGTTGATTTGGACGAAATGATGGAGGCACTCGTGCTTCGTTCGTTGATAAGCCGTCATTGCAACGCCCAATGCCGCGACGACGACCAGCAAAGCCGTCGGGTGCTGGGAGCCACAACGACTATGGCTCGTTGATAAGTGTTGCCTATAGGGCAACACGATTAGCGTGTTTGGCTGGGCCCAACACAATTAAATTGTGTTGAGCTCGGCCCAACACAAGAATTTATTCAGCGTATTTAATGTTACGCTGGGCTTGGCCCTGCTCTATGGCTAACCAGACGATGGGCCAGGAAATTAATTAAAGGATCGCTGGGATCAACGTATTAATTAATATGTATTGGGTTTTACCCAATACATGTGGTTGCCCCATTTGAATTAATTCATGGCCCCATTCCATTTCGGATTTCAAATGAAATTTATTTTCTTAGGCCAAAGGGTGTACAAATTAGATTTATTTAAAGTTAAATTAGATTTAAATAGCCCTTAGTTAATTTAGAAATTTGATCTTTGCTTGTAATTAAATTTGATTTAATTACACTTTGATTAAATTGTATTTAGTCATATGAATAAAATAAGTTAGACTTGATTTTATCCTTGATCAAATTAGATTTTAACTGGCCTATCAAAATAAATTAAATTTAATAAATTAAATTAGGATTTAATCTCCAAATTAAAGGGTATATAAATTAGATTTATTTTGAAAATTAAATTGGATTCAAATACCCTTTAGTTAAATAAAAATTTGATCTTCTCTAGTAATTAAATTTGATTTAATTACATTTTTGATCAAAATTACATTTAGTCATATGAATAAAATAAGTTGGACTTAATTTTATTATTGATCAAACTGAATTTAACTAGCCTGTCAAAATATATTGGATTTGATTTTGATTATGTAAATTGGATTTACACTTAAATTCGATTTAATGATACTAGAAATTAAATTAGACTTAATTGCTTCTATTTTTGGTTTGTTCACCCATAGAGATTTATTAGATATAGTCTCACTTTAATTAAATTAGATTTAATTAATTAAGTAAAATAAATTAGATTTATTTTGGACTTGATTAAGTTAGACTAAGAGATAAAGTTTGAATTTATTTTGCATAGATAAAATAAGTTTTAATCTTTCATAGAAATATTATTAGACTTTATTTCGATAAAAGATTAAATAAATTTTAAGCCCTAGAAATCAAGTTGAAATGAATTTCATCATGAATTAAATTAGGATATATTCTTCTTATGGCATTTAATTTCTACAAGGATTAAATTTGATTTAATTCACTTGTGTAAATTAAATTGGATTTAAATTTCAGATGAAATTAAATTAAATTAGATTGGACTTGGATTAAATTAGAATTAATCTTTTAAGCCCATGAGAATTGTGTGAACTTAATTTGCTTTAATTAATTTTGATTTCTATGAGTTAGTTTTCGATCCCACTTAAATTGGATTTAATGTTGCTTGGATTAAATTGGATTTGATCTTCAAATATGATATTTGATATAGTCTACTTTAATTTGATTAAAGGAGTCGAAACAAATTTGACTTATTCTCCCAAATAATTAAATTGGATTAAATTATTTATTAAATAAGATTTAATATGATCATCACATATGTGTTATAATTGTTTTACGTGTTCCTTTTAATTTTGTGATGGTGACACCTCATATGGACTTAAGGTTTTAGTTTTATTTCTATTATCTGGGTTGTATTGGGCCGGAGTTTGAGCCCCCCAACTTGTATCTTTATTTTAATAGAAACTTGGTTTCTTTGTAATAAAATTAGATAGGCCCAATGGAGCATGGCGGTTCCACAGAAAGCTTGGAGCCCGAAGATTAGATTTTCTGTATAGGTGAAAGCTCTTGTAATAGATAGAATCCCTCCACGATTGGCTCGTTGGCTCGAGCTTATCTAGATAAAATCCATATGAGTGTGTGTTGTTAGAATTGCTAGGCGTTTTCTAATTATTATATTTCCTCAATTGTGTTGAAAGAAATTAATGTGCAAAGTGAGACTAAATAACAACGTAACATGAAAATGTTATAAATCTCCCCACCTAAAAAACTGAGTAAGTAAAGGATATTTGATATCCTGGCTCTCCATCAAGCTTTAGAAAGAAATGCCTTCATTTTATACATAGCATCGTCCCGGTATTAGGGGGTTATATAACAAGATGTGCGCATGGTCTTCTTTAGTGCATTTGATGCCTTCGGTCGAAGCGAATTTTGCCCCATATATCGAAAAAAGTTGCAAAGTGAGATTAAATTATTAGACTGATATGAGTTGATGGGAATTGACTCAGATGAATCACCACCTATATATCGAAAAAGGTTGCGGTCAAGTGATTCATGAGCCGAAGAGATTTAATCATTAGTTTGACTGATTGGTGCAAGGCGCCACTTCAGTGACTAGACGGGCCATTTATCAAAAAAGGTTGTAACTCATCTAGGTCATTGAGGACCTCAATCACTCACTACGAAACCCATCCAACGAGGTTTCCGATTATTGCAGTGGGAGTACAATAATTGAGAAATGTTGTGGGAGACAAGTAGTTCTACAAGTCCTTAACTTACTTGAATTATAATGTAAAGCATCTAATCGTAAATCTTGGCTCATTTTCTGCATTATATAACTCTCTTTAAAATGACGCTTAGTTCTTTTGCTTGAGAATGTTCCAAGTGATGTAATTTAACAAATCATTAGATGATATGCTTGTTGCAAGCATTACTCATTACTCATGGAATTGGATAAGAATGTGGCTTGTTGATTAGTCCAATAATATTTAGCTAGTTCTTCCTCTCCTTCTCTCACAGATGGTTGACAACATGAATGAAAGTTATCAAAAGCATGGAGTGGAGAGGGTACCTAACCGACAATATATAGTATATATCTTAGGTTGCCCTCCCATCAAGGTCTTTCTAAGGGTGGCTCTACACCAACCATCAACCAAGTTTGTTTAGGAAATGCTTCAACAATAGTGGGTTGATAAAACTTGACCCTTAAGGTTATGCCTCATTGTCATATTTATTTGGCCTATTTTATAAAAGTGAAATTCCACTGAAAGAAGTCCAGCTATTGGAATAATATTTTAAAATTTCTGATACCACGAGTGTGCAATAGATAGAGAAGGGTTTGCCCATTGTTAAATCCAAATTGATTGTGTTCGTGATATATTGTGTCTATACCGGTAGCGAGAAACATGGTAGTTCATGTCAAATTATTCTCTTTATTATCTATTTCTGAGATTTATGTTTGTCATTACAATTCAACTGGAACCATATTTGAAACTTATAATTCTGATGTTATTTTTGCCTTCGATTTAGGCTTACTTTGTCAAAATTGTTTTATTATACATTTTGTAATAAATTTTTATGGATTCCGCTTCATTACAAAATGCTTTATATAAGCCTAAATCACCGCTTCCGTAGGCACTTTAGCACCTGCTTTGTTTTTGGGTTTAAGGGTGATAGGTTTAATAAACCCACCTAGTTTTCTATTTGGTTACAATCTCATCGGCCATGCCTGTACCTAGCTAGGGGACCGGGGAGCCCAGAGTTTAAACCCTCCAGGGGGGGGGGGAGGATTTTGGGGTTATGGAAATGACCTATCTTTTAGGACAAGTTAGTTCAGGCCCTAAAATTACCCATTTGCCCCTTTTATATAAATACTCCCTTGTTGTGTAATAAAATTTAGGGTGTATCATTTGGTCTTGGTTCTCTACCTCTCACTCACAATTTTCCTCTTGTGAAGCTTATGGATATGTAGACGAAGCAGCCCAGTAGTTTATTTCTTGTGGCCAGTATTTTTTCTGTTAACATCTTAGAGCAGAGTGGATAGTATAGAGGCAGGATGGTTTCGTATAATAATGAAAACTTCTCGTTCTTTCCAGTGCAAGGATAATAGATGTGATCTAACTTGAATCCATGGACTCGAACCTATCAGTCTAGAAGGACTCAAACCCTACCACGAGCATGGTAATAAAGATTTAAGACTTCACTCAATAATAATCAAGCTACCTACGTACCTAATCAGGATCAACTCAACGTAGTTCTATATTAGAGGATATGTCCAGGGTCGTACTTGCTGGACGATTATAACTTCCAAATTTATATGTTTATAGGAACGTACTTTTCAGTCTATAGGCTCGTTATTTCTGGAGATACAAGGCTAAAACCAGAGAGAATATTCTAAAGATTCCAACCCTCAATAAATGTGCTGAGGGAGTATTTATAGCACACACCTTGTATAGGTGGTTGGTGGGCATCTGTAAGATGTCAACAGGTGGCACCAATGAACGGTAGATGACTCAGACCGTGGGGTCGGGTCAAGGAACGACCTGACCTGATACTGTTACTTAGCGTGGATCTCCAGCCCAGTATCGTATTTTGGGCTTGTATTGGGCCTAGGACATTTGTTTCAGTATTAATGGGCCTATATAGTATATTTTGGTATATTATTATGTCCCTCACTTCATCAGTTTGAAGAGTTGGTCGTGTAACGACTTGAATTCATACTGAGGAAGTAGTAACTTTAATAACAACTTTATTTCTGTGAACTCGTACACAAATTATAATCGTGATGAGTATTAAATTTAATTGCTTTTCTTTCTTTTATTTATTAGTTGTTTTTACCATAAATAGGTGCTCTATCATTAAAGAGTCACATCTTTTGAGGTAATTGTTACTCAGCCGTCGTGTTCTTTAATGTATGGAGATGTGGGACTTGGGCATTTATTGACAAGATGGTTACTTTGGAAAAGTAACCGTCAGACCTTTTTAGCCATCAGATGTGTTTTTTCTCAGATGATCTCAACCGTTGTGTCTTCTCTTTTACCCCCTATAAATAAGTCCTCTTTTACTTCACTTTTTACTTTTAATTTGTACATTTTAGAGGGAGAATTTTTATAGAGAGAGAGAGAATTCTAAAGAGAGAGGAGTTGCAATCGAAATGGTGAACGAGTTGCGGTTAGTTCGTCTATTGTCAACTGCTCCTTCAATCTCCTCGTACGTACTTTTATTTATTTTATTCTCTCCTATTATGGCTCATATTAGATCTTTTACTTCAGTCAATAATAACGAGATCTCTAGTTCCTCCGAAGAGGACACCGGATCGGATGCTCTCGATTATCGTTTGGTTGAGGGATTCGTTCTGGCGAGTGATGTACCTGAGTCGTCAAATAGAAATCAGGGTAGGGATGTCCCTGAGTTGTCAAAAATGAACGAGGGTAATGTGGGCATGGAACAACTCATAGATTTAGAGGGCCCGATAAATGTAAACACCCATATCACTTAGTTTAACTAAGTGTCAACTGTTAGGTTGTCTAGGGAGCACGAGCTAAGGGTCAGATATTTTATTTCTACAAATTATGAGATTCGATTCCCTGGTCCTTTAGATCGTATGCATACGCCACCTATAGGTTTTCATACATTCCACCTTGCCCATTTGATCTCCGGAGTCAGATTTCTGCTCCACGCGAGCATCAACGATATCCTGCTAAACTATGGATTATGTCCGACCCAACTTTTACCCAACTCATACAGACAAATAGTTCTTTTTATAATTCTGATGATAGGTCATAGGAACTAGGTAGGAAATTGACCCAACATGGTTTTTTATTCTTTTCACCCCATCAAGATGCTAGGAGGATCTGGGAGTTGAGCTAATCTCTACACCTACGAGTCAACGTTCTCCGTTGGCCGATTTAAGAAGACACAAGTGTTGGAGAGAGACGGCTTCTTTAGAAGAGGATTGTGTACTTTCGGGTACCCGACCAGCTACTGTTCAATTGATGGAGCAGTTGGAAGCCCTCACTTTGAAGGATTATAAGGGCTACGATGTGCCCGATAGTGTGAGGAGAATTCGAATGCTGAGCCGATCGTGCCAGATTGGAGAACACATCCCTAAAGTTCAATCTTGGCAGGTCCCCAGGGGACGAATGTTTCCTTGGATATGTACCGTAGTATGCATCTCCCTCGTGATAAGGCCATACTGATTGAGCAGTCATATAAGGCCGTGGAGAGGATGGGAGCCTTTCATTTGATAAAAGTAATGTTCGCACATGTATCTTTCACTTACAGAGTTAGACTTTTATTTTTTAGTTTGTTCAATTTTACATTTGACGTTCTCGTATAACCCTTTCAGGCCTCAGCTTGCATTCACGATCTGGCTCTTAGCTGTGCGGCCTTAAGGAAGATCTCCGAGTTGAGAAGTCAAAGTTCACCAAGTATATAGCTGACACAGCTTCAGAAAGGAACTCATTTACTACTGCGAAAAACGTGTTGCTGGAGTCCAGTCGTCGTTTCACAGCGGAGAGACAGAATCACCAAGGAAACGACGAAGGCCCAGGAAAAAGACAAGGCTCATTTGAAGGCTGAGGCCCAAATGGCATTAACTTATATCGAGCAATGAAAGAAAGAGAAGGCTGAGGCTTATGAATTGGGTAAGTCCAAAGGCAAAGATGAGTTCCTCTCATCTTAGGAGTACGCAAACGAACTTGCTGACAGTCGTTTTGGCGAAGTTCGTGATTTATGACGTCCACTGTGTTTGATCGCATACTCCTTACCAAGGCATTAAAAGATGAGAATGATGGGTTCTTTAAATGCATCAATTATGGGAATCTTCTTAATGCATTTAGTCCAGACTTTGATATGCATTACCTGGAGGAATGCTACAAGCCTAAGCTGGTTCAAGACACGTTTTTAGCTGAAGATCCGGACATTAATCCCATTGAGTTCCAAGAATTTGATCTGTTGGCCCCTTGGTACATTCTTCCACAACTGCAGCTCAATCTTCAACTCAAAGGATGTTGTTGCAGACGAGTCTTAAGCCTTTAAATTTTAAGTCTGACGAGCCGTGTGTGGCCTACTTAAACAATGTTTAGATTCGTTTTACGTATTTGAATGTTTTAAGTTTATTTTATGTGTTTGAATGTCTTAAGTTTATTTTATGTGTTTGAATGTTCTAGCTCGTATTGCTTAATTAGCTTTATTAAGTATGTTTGAGCTCGATGCCGATATTTTACATGTTAATATTATCTTTGTTTTACGAGTTAATTTGCCTCGCCTTTATAAGTAGAAGAATATGATACATTTATTGTTAGGAAATTTCATGTTAGATGTTTTGATGATGACAAGATAGGATTTTATGTTAGACCCCAAAAAGAATGTAAGTTTATATTTTTTTCATAGAACTTATGTATAAGCGTTTGAAAGTTTATAATTTTATTTAGGCTTATAATTTTTGTCTTTGTAAAATTTAGGATAAGTATTAGATACCGAGTCACTAATAGAATTCTAGGTGTGTCTATTAGAGATGAAGTTGAAGATCAGCATCTGAAGACAAATAAAGATAAAGATTTGTTCTTAGCGTCTGTTAAACGCTAAAGGACTGCTTCAGGACTTATGAATTAAGCGCTCAAAGTACTACAGCGATCAAGGATCAGATTCATCTAAAATAAATTCTCAAGTCATGAATGACTTAAATGTAATCATTCAATGGACATTTATTTCCAACGGGAAATAAATTCAAATGCATTAAATTCCTGATAAGTGCAATATGTGTGATAAGCTATTATGACTTGTGGACAAGCCACTTTTTGACTAGACTGTCAGATTTCAGAGTTCAAAACCTGCTTCTGTCCAATCGGAACAAGCAAGATTTTAGGAATGTCAGAGAAAAGGTAGACCCACACGCCACGTGAGAGGCATACTCCTACATGTGTCCAACGGACAAATCCCAAAAAATTGCCTATAAATACCTCATCCCAGCAAACCCAAAAAATTGCCTATAAATTCCTCCAAGTGTTCAAGGGGAAGAAGGACGTAGCTGAGATTACACCACCCAGTGAACCTTACAAATTCTTGTGTTATTTACCATTTTACTTTCTTGTTTTACATTACATAATTTATTTTGAAAAAAAATAAGAAAATCGAGTAAGCGAGTATTTGAACAAAACGAATGCTAAAGCTTTAAAAATCATTTCTGCCGTGCTAACCCTGATTAAGTGATCTAAGCGTTACCCTACTTTGGTAAATTGCTAAAATCACTAAGTCTAAGTTATCTTTACTGTGGCGCTTGACTCAAGCGCTCAACTCACTAAGAGTTCTAATCTTTAAAAGTGATACGAATTTTTGAAGTCACTATTACAGAAATGACCTATTACAGCGGTTTTTTTGAACCTATTACAGCGGTTTTAACCGCTGTAATAGGTACCTATTACAGCGGTTATAAAAATAACCGTTGTAATAGGTACACGTATTACAGCGGTTATTTTTATAACCGCTGTTTATTTATTATTATTTTTTTTATATATTTTTTTTACCCCTATTATAGCGGTTATGAAAATAACCGCTGTAATAGGATCCCTATTACAGCGGTTATTTTCATAACCGCTATAATATGACTGTATATTTTTATTATTTTTTTTAATATTTTTTCCGAGCAAATTAGGGCTAAAATATTTTTCCTTTTCTGGAGGGGGAGTATAGAGCTAAATGAAATCATATCACAAAAAAACACCAAAAGAATCTCCATGTTATAATTAACCGCAAATCCGCATTAATAATCAAGATCAAGCAGAAATTAAAATTAAAAAATCAATCAGATCTGAAACAAAAATAGAAAACTTAAATCCAAAATCTAGAAAAACAATATGACCATAATCAGACTACCCCAAACCCCACACCAAATCACAATCATAGATCTCGGCTTCATTTGACCATCGATTTTCCTTCGCAATAGCTTCCCGGCCAGCCGCCTTGTAGTCGTAGCTGCAATCGTGTCGATCTGAGTATCTGTGCTCCAAACAGCACATATCGCCGCATCTACACCAGAAATCGGCCAAACCAATTTGCTTCATGTAACATGAACCGGAACACCGGTTCACCTCCCTAGGTCTCTTCAACGTCACGCGATTCTCCGCAGAGGAGATCAGATCGGACTTCTTCGGCGTGTTTGCGGATCTGCTTCTCAGTGCAGCTGTGCCTGAAAGCTTCGGATCTGAGGTCTCCGGCGGCCTGGTGGCTGGAAGCTGCGGTGGAGGTGCAGTAATCGCCTGCGGTGGGTACCTTGAGCTCGGAGAAGAGAGAGAGAGTTGTGTGTTTTAGGTGTGTGGTGCATATAGTTGTTGATTCCATTTTCAGTAATGGAGAAGAGAGACCGAGAAGAGTGAGAGAGAGTGTTTCGAAATGGAAGATGAATGGTGTTAGGGGGCAGGTATTGGGGATATTTAATCCCCTATTACAGCGATTCTTTTAAGAACCGCTGTAATAGGGGAGGGGCAATTACAGCGGTTCTAAGAAGAGCCGCTGTAATAGGAACCCAGGGGCTCTTACAGCGGTTCACTAAACAACCGCTGTAATAGGGGCCTCCGTTCAGCGGTTTTGACAAAACCGCTGTAATAGGTGCGCTGTAATAGTGTATTTTTGTAGTAGTGAGTCGAAAAAGACTTCAGGGTCTGTTAGTAATTTCATGTTAGATGTTTTGATAATGACAATTAGGAGTTTATGTTAGACCCCAAAATATGTAATTTTGATTTTAATAGAAATCATGTATAGATTGTAGACGCTTGAAATGTAGACGCTTGACTGAGCGTTTACTTGAAATATAGACGCTTAAGCTCAGCGTCTGATGAAGACTATTTTTAGAAAGTTAACTTAGATTTCAAGATTTGAATACTTTAACCAAGTAGGTTTAAGCGTTCAGTTCTTTAATTAGTGTTAGCACAACGGAATAATTTTAGAGTCTTCTCTTTTGGAAATCTTTAGCGTCACAAGTTGTTTCTTAGTTGCTTAGCGTTTGATTATGTTTTACTTAATCAATTTATGCAACGATATGATAGATAAGAGAATTGACTGTAAAGTAAAAGACACAATATTTGTAAGGTTCGTTGGGTGGTGTAATCCCAACTACGTCCTTCTTCTCCTTGAACACTCGGAGGCAGTTGACACGCTAAAAGCTAACGTGCTATGATAGCAAGTGCACTAGACGTGTGTAGTAATAAGTGGACAAAAAGTCCGGGTTGTCGAACCACAAGGACTTGAATTCTAGTTAATGATTTTCGATAAAAGATAAGACAATTAAAGTAAAGTGCAAGAAAAAGATTAAGCAATTAACGAACCAAAGAGAAACGTACTATAGATTTAATCTCACGTATGATAAAATGACTAAGGCACATGCTACAACCGAATCTACTCGTCAATATATATGAGCTACTCTTTGAATTATTAGACTCCTATTGCTTTGGTGGAAACTCCTAAATTAACTATTACCCGATGTCTCGGCACATAATAATCCTATGATTAATTGACGGTTCTCTAAATATGTCTATCCGAGAATCTAATCAAAAATCACGCATTAACGTTCTAGAGCTTCCCCGAACGAATCCGGCTAACAACACCCGGGAATCTTTACCTATTTCTAGGGCAATCCCTCATTTGTTTCGGATGATGTGTTAATTCTCTTGCACCCTAATCTATTTTCTCTCGAACAACTAGATTAGGCAAGATAGCAAGCATATGGTGATCAAACACATGATTGGAATAAAAGCATAGAATTAACACACAAAGCAATAGGAGAATTAATACAAAGAGCAACTTCACATATATTGATTCATAAATTTGGCCTTCACATGGCCTTAGTTCTACAATATTAGCCTCTCATCAAAGCCTTAAGAAAATCTAATACAAACATATACATACTCATGGAAATAAACATGTAAATGCAAATAATTAAAACTCCCTCAATTGATTGATGATGGATCTTTGCTCTTGATCTTCAATCCTTAGCTCCTCTCTCTTTGTTCCCCTCCAAAAGTGATGAAGAAAATGGTGATCAATGATGATGAGTGAAAAGTGATGGATCCAATGCCTCTCTCTCCCTTTCTCTCCAAGATGTCCTCGGTCAATTGCCCCCTCAAATCCTTAAGAAGACCACCACAAATCAGCTCCTCATGTGTATGTCCCCCCTAGTGTGTCCTCCACTACTCTTAAAGTGAGTAGTATAAAATTCCCTAAAGTAGATCTAGTAAGAAACATACTTATGACATCCCTCCCATACATGTGATGACCTCTTGGCTTTAAATGTTCCATTCCCCCATCAAATGATGATCTTTTGGCTGAAAGGAATCAAATCTCGGATGTGGCCACGCCTAGGCGCGGGAATTATGGCGCTCGGGCGCCCAAATCAGAATGTTGGGAGTATTTGCCTCTGTCTGGCGCAGTAATTGTATTTTCTTCATAACTCTCTCCACAAAACTCCGATTTGGATGATTCAAGTCCTCATTTGAATCTAACACATAGTTCTACAACTTTTTAGAAGGAAACTTCATCCAATTCGGTCTCTAAAAATAAGAAAATATCGCTCGAACGTGGAAACTGGTGCAGATACGGCGCCCAGGCGTGGACAGAACGGCGCCTAGGCGCCTGATTTCTCGGCGCTTGGGCGCCCCTTTCAGAATCGGGCGCCTAGGCGCCTGATTTCTCGGCGCTTGGGCGCGGACAACAGAAGCAAATTGGCCTGAACTAGTTTTATACGTCGTTTTTCATCCCGTTCTTCGATTGTATCCATTTAAGACCTGAAATCACTTAATGCACGAATTAAACGCACATGTAGCAAGAATTAAGCGATAAATGAACCTAAAACGTAAACGCAAAGGGGCTTAAAAACACGTAAAAATGCCTCTTATCAGCAGTCCACTAAAATGATTTTCAAAGAATCACATAGAATTTTCTACATTTGATTTCTGCTCCAAATCACTTCAATCCCCTTGCTTCTTTCACCCAGAAATAATGCAAGTATCTAACTTCGACTTCACACAGATCGCGAGGCTTGGATGGGGTTTTCTAAATGGTTTGTTTGATTTTGATGAAGTTCAAACAACTGGAAATATCTCAATAGTAATGTGGTTTCTTCGAAAAGAATGTTTGAGCTATTGGTTGACTGTGTCAGGAATTGAAGAAAAGTAAAGAGAATGTTTTCTTGAATATTCTGGCTTTTCTGAGAGTTTAAGGAATGAGACTTCAATGCAACAGTAATTTGGCTTGGAAATTGATTGTCTGTTAGGCTTGTTGTTGAAGTCCTATTTATTGGCATTCTTGGAGAAAGTGTCTGTTTGACACATGCACAGGCGCGTGTCTCTCACTTCCGCAAGTGAACAACTTTTGTCCTTTTTCCTGAGAATCTACTGCACAAAAGTTGGTGCTGCAGTCTATGAATAGTTGATAGTCCAATAGGGTGGCTTCTCCATACGTCTAAAAGTGCTTATCACATTTAATGCTCTTGTCAGCATTTAATGCATTTGAATTAAATGCCCGTTGGCACTTAATGCGTTGAGAATATTTGCATTAAACTCCTTCTGGACTTAGAAATATAATCAGGTGAAATCAGTCATTGATAGACGCTTATCCATCCTTGAATCACTTCTGTCTATAAGGTGACGCTTGATATAGCTGGGCATTTGGACGCGTGGAGACTTTATCTTCATTCAGACTTCAGGCGCTTGAGTCTTCAAACTTTTCCACTGATAAACTCACTCAGAAATTATCAGACGCTCAGCCTAAGACTACCTAGCCTAACAATCTAGAATAAAAACAAAACAAAGCCTATAAAGCCTTTTACAAATCTAATGCTTCAAAGCTTATACATGATTTCTACAAAAATCAAACTTACATATTTTGGGGTCTAACATAAAGTCCTAATTGTCATCATCAAAACATCTAACATGAAAGTCCTCACAATTTCCCCCTTTTTGATGATGGCAATACTTACTCTTTTATAGTTCAAGAGTTAGACAGCCAAAATAAAAGTTAGCTTTGGTTAGATAACGTTAGTTAAAGTTAGTTACGCTTCAACGAGATGTTTAAGCTGAAAAATGCATTTTATATATATCAATGATTACACCCATTTTTACAACTGAACAAAAAATTTCATACGAGACAAGAATATAGATAATGTAAATCAAAGAAATCTTAATGACTTGGTCTAACTTTGTATCGCTTGGGCATTTCAGCTCGGATAGCTTCAGTTAGGTTATCTTCCAAGGTCATCATCGCTTCATGATCTTGTCGATTATGAGCTTATTCTCTTCCTTTTGTCTCTTCTTGAAAGTAGCAAAGTGCTTGTCCCAATCAGTTGGGTCAATACCAATATACCTTTGGCAAATTTTGAAAGTTCGGTTGAAGTCAGACATCTGCCTTTCTTCAACTAAAATTATTGGATCTGTAGGTTCTGGAATAGATGCTCTTTGAAGAAGGTATTGGTAGATTTGGATACAGTGCTCTTGGAGGTTCTCTTAGCATTCTACTAGGCACTCCAGCAGAATCACTTACCCCAACAACAGTTATCTAAGATGGAAGACTTAGCGCAGAAGGAGGAGATAGTAGCTCACGCTTCGAAGGCGGAGGAGGTTCTTGAGCACTTGAACTGGACGCTCTCCTCAGCTTTCCTTTCTTTTTCTCTTCCCTCTTATTGCCATCATCACTCTGCAGAAAATGTTCTGTGAGTAAACTGACTTGATGAGCAATTTGAGACATAGAATCCGTAAGATCAACCAGACGCTTGTCGAAACGTTCCTGCAAAGAGAGGATCTTAGCGCTGGTAGCATCATTCAATGAGGTCTCTAAGGAGTCTAGACGCTTTTCACATTGTTCTTTGATGGCTAGTTGGTTGGCTCGAGTAGCGTCACTCATTTCTTGAAATTCTTTTTGACACTCACCAACAGCCGCTTGAGTAGAACCTTTCATATGACCTATTTGAGAGTTCAAGGTTTGGGATTCAATCTTTGCTAAATAGGTCTTAATCCAGTGAAGAGATTCTTCATTCTGAGTAGCGTGATTGCTTATCTCCTCTAAGACAGATTTCAGCAAAGGTCCAAACGTTTGACTCACATCCGATGGAACCGCTTGAGGAGCCGGTCGCTTGAATCTGGATGTATGCTTGAGTGAGTCAAGGGGAGCTTGATATGCAGGATCAAAAATTGTACCACGTACATCAATTGAGAGATCCTCAGCACTATCAACAGCAACAGCAACAGCAAAGAGTTCAGGACCGTCAGAAATATCCTCTGGTGGAGACGCTTGAACTGGTTCTTCAGCAGACGCTGGAATAGTTGCGACTTCTGCTGGCTCAAACACTTCAACCAACTTAGTAGATTCGTCTCAAGCACTGACTCTGGTTGGCGAAAATCATCGAATTGGAAGTTCCAATTTGCTGCATCGGCAAAAGAATTGGAAGCGACTTCTAGAAGTTCAGTCAGATGTTGAAGAGGAAGGCAAGTACCTTGAATGAATGTGCGAAATGGACTATCTATGACCCTGATGTATATGGGACCAATGATATCCAGCACATGATTTGGGAAGACTTTGGACGACGCTTGGCAGATAGAAGAAATTTGCATCTTGGCAATAATCTCTAGAAAATCCAATCAATCTATCTGTTGGAAGATGTTGGAGACGTTGAGATTCAGGTACATACGAATTGTAGTATTCCTCTAGATAAGGATAGATAGCTTGAGCCAATCCCTGATTTCTTTCCAGCAGTGAGAGGACAAACTCATAGTGATTAAGTACCTCTTTGCGAATAGAATGGAGCAATGGATATCCTCGAAATGAGTAGAGTACTGAGCCATTCCATTGTCTGAGATTTGCAGTGAAGATGCTGTCAAAAAGAGATAGGAAAGTCATAATCTTCACCATCAAATTAACATTATCTTCGCAGTGGCTTGGAGCGAAATTCAAGCAAGATACGGAAGAACTGCCACTGGTAAATGTTTGAACGTTGAAATGGAGAGGAGTAATGGACAATCTGTGAAGCTCTTGACGCAAACACTGCTCAATCTGATATCGAATGATTGGGAGATTGAGAATAGGTCCAACTCTCTGTTGATGCTTCTTTAGGCAATACTTGGCGAATTGACGCTTCTTGTCATGCATGCCTATGTCAAATAAGTGGGGAGCTTGAACTAATTCTGTGAAAGTATATCGATGACCCACATACGCTTCGACCCAGTTGACTTCAGTCAAACAGTAGTCAGGTCCAGCATTGACCATAGCTCGAATGCCTTCATGATGAATATCTCTGGTAGATTCAAAGCGATATCTATCAGTCTGATAGTTGGCATTCCAGACGCTGTCAAAGTATGCATCAGCTTCAGTCTGGAGCAAATCCGTCAGAGATTTGAGACTCTCACCGGTATGAACCCCTTTATTCTTCCACAGTTGAAGAGGATTGGCAGACTTCTTGTTCTCAGCACTGTTTGCTATAAGAGGAAAATGTGTGTAACCTTCTCTGTTTAAGACTTTCTCGGAAAGGTTGAGAAACTCTGGGCGAAAATGATCATATACTCTGATGTTGTAGTCTCTCAGAGCAAAACCAGTTGACTTACTGTGTCCATAGTCTAGGTAGTAGGCCAAATCCACATTGTACCTAGAAGTTCTACCTCCTTGCCTAGCAGTTGACTCTATATCCCTGATCTTATTGTCAGTGTCAATCAGCAGGGCAATCTCATTCTTAGCAGTAATGTATCTTTCTTCATTATAGTCTGCAGGAATGAAATCTTCTTCGAGCGCTGGGGGCATATAGTTGATTGAATGATCAATCGTCTTTAGCGTGTCCAGCTTGAAGAAGTGCCTTGGCTTTGTAACGTCTTCAGCAACGCTCTGACCTTCTGTGCGTGCCTCTGTTATAGTCGGAATAGGAATTGATGCTTCAATAGCAGCTGGAAGTAAAGCTGTAATACATGAACTATCCTCTATAAGAGCAGGATCTTCTACAGATGTAGGAATAGAAATGTCGTGGGAAGAAATAAACTTACCCTGAGAACTTGTCTCAACAGCAATTTGAGCACTTGGCTCATCCGCAATTTGAGTGCTTAGCTCAACAACAGAAGCTTGAGAGCTTGGCTCAACCGTCTCAGGCTTCTCAGGAAGAGATGCAGCTTGACGCTTGCTTGTCCTGGGACGCTTAAAGATCTTCTTTACATTGATTCCTTCAATGATCTTGAGCTTTTGAGCGGGAGGAGCAACAGTTGGTTCCTCAAAGTCTATTTGTTTAATGATGCCTTCCAGCTTTCTCTGCTTGAGAGGTAACTTGTTCTCTGCATCCTCATCAGTTTCCTCATCACTCTTTTGGGGAGAGGGAACAACTTGAGCCTTGGGATTTCTGGGAGCCCTTTTCTTTGTTGCAGTCGGACGCTTCACGGCTTCTTCTAGAACTGGACGCTCAGCTTCCTCATCGGACGCTTGACGTACTTCTAGACGCTCAGATAGTGGCCTAGCAGCACCACCAACTTTGGGAGGATTGAAGAGATTACTCAGAATCCTTTTTCCCAGCAACTTGGTCTTGTTCAGCGGTTGACCAGACGAGTTATACACTCCGAGTTGTACAGCAGGTCACTCAGAACAAGCCCATAAGGTTTATTCGGGGCACTTAAACAGTCCTGAAACCTTCCAAAAATATACTCACTCCAGTTGATCTTGATGTTGAGGAGTATCGCCGTCATTATCTGAAATTGTACTGGGTTTACCTTATCAAAGGTACCCACTCTGCATTCTATGATCTTGCTGCAGAAATCAGCCAGCAGTCGGTATTTGGATACCAATTTTTTCTTTTCAAAATACTGTGTGTAGGGTACACCGTCGTAAGCACTCATGGTTGTCCATGTTTCCTTGATTTGATCCAAAGTAACGCAGTCCAATGCCTCACCCTCATTTGGGAGATTGAAGTTCTTGGAAATGGAGGCAGCAGACAAAATAAATTCCTTGGAAGGCTCCTTCTTGGATAGAGGAATTAGACAAGAGATAGACTTCTTGTCCTCTGAGAGTTTAGCAGTTTTCCAGAAGGTGTCAATTTCCGTCGGCAACAGATAGGAATATTGAGTCAAGAAAGTTTTAAGCCCAGCATTGACTACCATGTCCATCATATCTGTCAGGTTGATTTGAGGATGTTCATAAAGAAATTTCCAATCGACAACAAGGCCTTTAGTAACCTTGATGGTAGGCTCGGCGGAAGTAGCAGAAGATTTCTTTGGTGCCATTTTTAGTGAAAGAGATGAACTGAAATTTTCTTTTTGCTTTGAGAGAGAGAGAGAAAGTAAGATTTGCAGAAAGCTTTGAGTGAAAGTGAATGATTTGTCTGCAAAAATTGTGTTTTCAATGACACAGTAATGAATTTTTGAAACTTGTGTTCTCTAGTCTCTGTAGGATTTAGACACGTGTAAAGAGTTTTAATCTCAACCATGAATTCATTAACTGCGGACGCGAGTTTTGTGTATGAGAGAGAAGTTACATTTGGTAATTCCCATATATAAAGATTTGACATCCAAGTTAAAATTTTAAAAACGTTTGGCATTTTCAGAGTGTAACACACGCTCCTGATGGTACACTGACACGTACACAAACACGTGCTATCTCTGAACTGTCATTTTGAAAAGTTTTTGATTACCCGCCAGTTTGATGTGATAGAAGCGTGTGAATAGAGTACACAATAGACTGTTGAGTCTAACCACTACTTCAAGAAGCGTGTAAAATTTATGCATGACTTTTAAAAACATTTTTATATTAAGTGTTGAATGGAATTGGTTCAACGCTTAACTGATACCACTGGTTGGTATAACACTTCTTGGTATTTATTATAACTGTTGTAATATCGACACTTGAGATCAAAGTCCTTTTTATGTTTGAGCGTCCAATATTTTATGCATAAATAATATTGAGCGTTGATGATCATGCATCTGAAAATTTTGATCATTGACGCTTACAGTTATATTCAAGTAAAATTTTAAGGTTCCCCCTAAATTTGATAACTTGTACAAACCTTTTTTTTAAGAAAATCTTTTAGACATAAATCAAGTGGATTCCCCCTAAATTATATGTCTAATAAAGTATGATTCAAAATGATTAAGCATTTAAATCAATCATACCTAATTCACTTCTCAAAGTGAGAAAACGTTGTTCGTTGAGCGCTTTGGTGAAGATATCTGCCAATTGTTTGTCAATTCCAATAAAGTGCATGGAGATATCTTTCTTTTGAACATGGTCACGAAGGAAATGGTATCTAATGTCAATATGTTTAGTTCTGGAATGGAGAACGGGGTTTTGAGTCATGGCGAGAGCGCTTTGGTTATCACAATGAATAGGGGTTGGACCTAGGATTATACCATAATCTCTAAGCTGTTGCCTCATCCATAACACTTGTGCACAACAACTTCCTGCAGCTACATGCTCAGCTTCGGCTGTGGAGGTAGCTATGGATTGTTGTTTCTTACTATGCCATGAAACTAACCTATCACCTAGAAATTGACATGTACCACTAGTACTCTTACGATCTATTTTGTAACCTGCAAAATCTGCATCTGAGTATCTAATTAGTTCAAAAGGAGAATCCCTAGGATACCATAAGCCCACATTTTGTGTGCCTTTTAGGTATTTAAGGATCTTCTTGGCAGCAATTAAGTGTGACTCTTTAGGATCAGCTTGAAATCGTGCACACATGCATACCGAAAACATAATATCAGGTCTACTGGCAGTAAGATAAAGAAGTGATCAAATGATACCTCTATAATTAGTGATATCTACTTTCTTTCCACTTTCATCTTTATCTAACTTAAGCGTTTGGCTCATTGAAATTTTTGAATATGATGCATTCTCCATACCAAATTTCTTAATCATATCTCTTGTATATTTAGCTTGGTTAATAAATATGCCATTAGGGAGTTGTTTAACTTGTAATCCGAAGAAGAAAGTTAATTCACCCATCATGCTCATTTCAAATTGTTCTTGCATCATTTTTGAAAATTTCTCACACAGACGCTTGTTAGTAGAGCCAAATATAATATCATCAACATAAATTTGGACTAAGAGAATATCTTCGTTATTGGTAATTTTAAATAACGTTATATCAACGCTGCCTTGTGAAAAGCCTTTACCAATAAGAAAGATAGAGAGAGTGTCATACCATGCTCGGGGTGCTTGCTTAAGCCCATAAAGTGTTTTGTCTAGCTTGTAAACCATACCCTTACCATGGTTGTTGATGAATCCCGGTGGCTGCTCCACATATACTTCTTCTTGGAGTTTACCATTCAGGAAGACACTCTTCACGTCCATCTGATATACCGTAAACTTGTTGAACGCTGCATACACTAGAAACGTGCGGATTGCTTCAAGACGGGCGACAGGAGCATATGTCTCATCAAAGTCAATACCCTCTTCTTGGTAATATCCTTGAGCTACGAGTCTGGCCTTGTTTCTTATTGCAATGCCATTCTCATCCATCTTGTTTCTATAAACCCATCTAGATCCAATGACTCCTTAGTGAGTTGGTCTTGGTACTAGCGTCCAAACCTTACTACGCTCAAACTGATTAAGCTCTTCTTGCATGGCTTCAATCCAACTTGGATCACTTAGCGCTTCATCCACTTTCTTAGGTTCCATTTGAGATAGAAAGCTTGCGAACATGGCCTCATTGAATGTAGCGGCTCTAGTCTTAATAGGCGCTCCAATATCTCCAATAATCTGCTCAGGTGGATGATCACGCAGCCATAGTCTATCTGGTTGGAAAGGGTTAAGAGGTTGAACAGGCGCTTGACGATCAGACACTTGACTACCTTCTTGCGTAGGCGCTTCAAGTTCAAAAATCCTTGTTTGCTCTTGATGATCACTCTCTTCATGATCATCAACATTTCTTACATTGTTATCCAGAGTAACCTCACGAGTAATCTTAGGAGGTGGCACTGAGATCTCTTAGGAGGTAGTCACTGTCATCATTAATGGTGATCTTAGACGCTTGATGACATAGATCTTCAACTCCTACGTCATTTATATTAACCTTACTCGGTTCTTGGTTAGCATCATCAAAAACAACATGAATAGATTCCTCAACCTTCGATTTGATCTTATTTAGGATGCGAAAATTCTTTCCATTCTTGGAGTAGCCTAGAAAGATTCCCTCATCCGCTTTAGGATCAAATGTCTTTAGGCTTTGGGATCCATTATTATGGATAAAGCATATAGAACCAAAGACGTGAAAATATGGAACATTTGGCTTGCGTCCCTTCCATAGTTCATATGGAGTTTTTCCATGCTGTTTGTTGATCATGCAACAGTTTTGAGTATAACATGCATTATTGATCGCTTCGGCCCAAAACCTAGGAGCAAGCTTGGACTTTGCTAATATAGTCCTAGTGGCTTCCTTGAGGGTTCTGTTCCGGCGCTCAGCAACACCATTCTGTTGGGGAGTTCTGGGAGCTGAATACTCATGATGTATTCCATTCTCTGCACAAAACTTCTCAATAATCTTGTTAGTAAACTTAGTACCGTGATCGCTTCTTATTCTTGCAACCTTAAGATTTTTCAATGTTTGAAGTTGCCGAATAAGCGTTGTTAACTTGTCACATGTCTCATCTTTTGATGAAAGAAATTCCACCCAAGTAAATCGAGAGAAATCATCTACTATCACCAAAGTATACTTTTTACATCTTACACTGATCGTTTGAACAGGTCCAAACAAATCCATGTGAAGTAGTTCAAGTATTCTAGAGGTAGATAGATGAGGTTCTCTCTTGAATGATGACTTGACTTGTTTGCCCATTTGACAAGCGTCACAAAGGCGATCCTTGTGAAATGGTCCTTTTGGTAATCCCTCTAAGAGATTTAGATTTATAAGCTGAGAGATTATCTTAAAGTTGAGGTGATTCATTTTTCTATGCCATAACCAACCCATTTTAGATTCATTTTTATCAACAAAACATGTTGGGTTGTTATCAAGTGTTGAACCCCAATCTACCAAATATACGTTGTTAGTTCTTTTTCCTTTCAATTTAGTAGACTTTGTCTTAGCGTCATTTATATAGCAACAGTCGCTTGAGAATATGACTTCAAAGCCTTTATCACAAAATTGACTTATGCTTAATAAATTGTGCTTTAGACCCTCAACATAATAAACATCACTTATCATGATGTTCCCCCAATGCACAGTACCTATACCTTTGGTTTTACCTTTGGAGTTGTCACCAAATACAACCTGAGGACCATTGGCAGCTCGATAGTTGATCAGAAGATCCTTGGAACCAGTCATGTGCCTTGACGATCCACTATCGAAGTACCACACAGATGTATCGGCTCTAGCTCTAGGTACCTACACTAAAAAAAGGAAGTTCTATTTCTGTTTAGGTACCCATTATTGCTTGGGTCCTTTAACATTAGTAACATTGTTAGTTTGAATTAGAACTTTAGGAACCCATATTTGCCTAGTCTTCATTGTAGGAATATTGGGCTTTTTGGATTTCACATTGTGTTGTGTGTGCTTTTTGTTCACCTTGTGCTGTGTGTGCCTTTTGGGTGTATAATAATATCCTCGATTATAATAGTAATCATAATCATAGTCATAATGATAATCATCATAGTAGCGATAATATGATCTAGACCTTTGTGGATATTGACGCTGGTATTTCCTGGGCGCTGGCTTGGGGTGCACTTTTGATGCTGGACACTTAGCATTTGACTCATAGTGATTAGGTTTATCCGTAGCCTTTGGAGCGTTCGGATGAACCTTTCTTTGTGAATCATTTTCTTTCGCCTTTCCCTTGCCTGAGTCAGCTTTGGCTTTCTCATTTAACCTTGTACCTTTGTCGCTTGGTTCATTTTGTGTTTGACCTTGTGAACCTTTCTCAACAAAGAAAACACCATTTCCTTTGTTGTTTGCCGTAACATTAGGTTTGTTTGGTTGTTTACCGAATTTATTGCATCCTAAACCGGTCTTTTCGCCAAACATTCTGGTTACCTCAGTCACATTATCAAATTTTCTTGAAGCTTTTGATAATGATGAGATGAGCTGCTCTGATTTGGCAAGTCTAGCGATCAAATCAGCTTCTCTCTTGACTATTATATCAAGATCTCCTTTTAATTGAATAATCTCACTCTTAAGTGATTGGTTCTTCTCAATGCATTATTGCTGAACTTTCAACTCTGCTTTGAGCGTTACTTTATCTCTTGTGAGTGATGAGATAAAAGCAAGATCATTTTGATATATTTTGGCGGCATCTTGACAATCTTTATAATATTCATTAACTTTGTCAAGTAATTCATCATAAGAAATAGGGTAAGATATCTCACTGTTTACCTCAGGAAACACTTCATCATCTCTGGCCATGAGACAAATAAGCGCTGAGTCATCCACTGGCTCATCATCATCACTACTCTCCTCTGACGACTCCAAATCTTCAGGTGCGGACGCTGGTTCTAATTCCGCTAGCAAACCTTATTGACGAAGGTTGCTCCTGAATTGGTTTCTATCCACACAATCCTGCCTTGAGTGCTTGGATACATTTAGATAAGGGCAATTTACCTGGTAGTGCCCTGGTTTCCTGCAATTATAACAAAGGTTAGTTTTCATCTTTTGTTCACTTGTTAACCTTGCAGTGTATGGTTTTGAGACCACGGGCGCTGAGAGATTTTGAGTACACGCTTGGTATTGAGCAGACGCTTGGGGTGAAGGAACAGAATACTGAGGCGCTTGGTACTGTTGTTGTACTAGAGCGGACGCTTGATATAACTCTGTCCTTGATGCTTAAGACTATTTCCTTTCTTTTCATATCTCAAGAACTTTCTGAATCTATTCAGCAAGGCCAACTCCTCTTCCTCACTGATATCTGAAGCTTTTCCTTTATTACCCGATTTACCCTTGATTGATGCTACGAGCGCTCCAGACTCAATTACTGGACTGCTCACTGCATCACTAGCCGAATTCAACTCAAACTCAAATGCTTTGAGCTCTGAAAAAGTATCTTCTGGAGTTAGGCGATCCAACATATTTGATTCTCTCATAGCTGTTCTCTTTAATCTGAGCTGAACCACCACATATCATGGCTAACTTATCCCAGAGTTCCTTAGTTGTGTTGAATGACTTAATCTTGTTGAATAGATTATCATTATCACCAATAGCTGTATACAGAGCATTCCGACCAACATTGTCCAAAGTTGCTCTTCGACGCTCATCTGGAGACCATTCTTGTTTCGGTTTTTCAACGTAACCATCCGGAGTGTCTTCCGTGGCTCCAGGCGCTCTTGTGATAACTTTATATATTTTGATTGGCCCATCTGAAATAATATCGCACATGTCATCATCACATGAACAGAGATATGTAAATGCTTTGACTTTCCATGTGTCATAATTCGACTCAATCAGTTTGGAAACTTTAGCAAATGCCATAGAGAAAAAATTTAAAAGCAACTAGATTCTGAAGAAGGATCTAAACAAGCAGTTATGCTTGGAAATTTTTAAATTTCAACTTTAACAGCTTTGATACCACTTGTTGGTCCCAAGTGGCATACGAAAGGGTCTAGAAGGGGGGGGGGGTTGAATAGATCCTGAAATCTTTTTCGACTTCAAAAAGTTTCGTATTAAATGGTTTTGGACGCTTGAAATGTAGACGCTTGACTGAGCGTTTACTTGAAATATAGACGCTTAGGCTAAGCGTCTGATGAAGACTGTTTCTAGAAAGTTAACTTAAACTTCAAGATTTGAATACTTTAACCAAGTAGGTTTAAACGTTCAGTTCTTTAATCAGTGTTAGCACAGCGGAATAATTTTCGAGTCTTCTCTTTTGAAAATCTTTAGCGTCACAAGTTGTTTCTTAGTTGCTTAGCGTTTCATTGTGTTTTACTTAATCAACTTATGCAATGATATGATAGATAAGAGAATTGACTATAAAGTAAAAGACACAATATTTGTAAGGTTCGTTGGGTGGTGTAATCCCAACTACGTCCATCTTCTCCTTGAACACTCGGAGGCAATCCACTAAAATGATTCTCAAATAATCACACAGAATCTTCTACAAATTACGGAGAGATAGATGTCGATGACCTGAGCTCCTTGATCACACAGATTTCTGCTCCAAATCACTTCAATCTCCAAAAGAATGTTTGAGATATTCGTTGACTGTCTCAGGAATTGAAGAAAAGCAAAGAGAATGTTTTCTTGAATATTCTGGCTTTTCTGAGCGTTTAAGGAATGAGACTTCAATGCAACAGCAATTTGGCTTGGAAATTGATTGTCTGTTAGGCTTGTTGTTGAAGTCTTATTTATAGGAATTTTTGGAGAAAGTGTCCGTTTGACACATGCACAGGCACGTGTCTCTCACTTCCGTGAGTAAACAACTTTTGTCCTTTTTCCTGAGAATCTGCTGCACAAAAGTTGGTGCTGTAGTCTATGAATAGTTGATAGTCCAATAGGGTGGCTTCTCCGTACGTTTGAAAGTGCTTATCACATTTAATGCTCTTATCAGCATTTAATGCATTTGAATTAAATGCTTGTTGGCACTCAATGCGTTGAGAATATTTGCATTAAACTCCTTCCGAACTTAGAAATAGATTCAGGTGAAATCAGTCATTGATAGACGCTTATCCATCCTTAAATCACTTCTGTCTATAAGGTGACGCTTGATATAGCTGGTCATTTGGACGCTTGGAGACTTTATCTTCATTCAGACTTCATGCGCTTGAGTCTTCAAACTTTACCACTGATAAACTCCATCAGAAATAATTAGACGCTCAACCTAAGACTACTTGGCCTAACAATCTAGAATAAAAACAAAACAAAGCCTATTACAAATCTAACGCTTTAAAGCTTATACATGATTTCTACTAAAATCAAATTTACATATTTTGGGGTCTAACATAAAGTCCTAATTGTCATCATCGAAACATCTAACATGAAATTCCTAACACTTTTTAATACGAAACTTTTTGAAGTCGAAAAAGACTTCAGGGTCTATTCAACCCCCTCCCCCCTTCTAGACCTTTTTGTATGCCACTTGGGACCAACAAGTGGTATCAGAGCGGTTAAAGTTGATTTTTTTTTTAATTTCCAAGCGTAACTGCTTGTTTAGATCCCGTTTTCAAAATCTAGTTGCTTTCAGTTTGTCTTTCATGGCATTTTCTAAAGTTCCTAAGTTAACTGAGTCAAACTATGACTCATGGAAGGTCAAAGCTTTTATCTATCTTTGTTCATGTGATGACGAAATGTGCGATATTATTTCAGAAGGACCAATACAAATTCTGAAGGTTATTACCAGAGCGCCTGGAGCCACAGAAGAAACTTCAGATGGCTATGTTGAGAAGCCTAAACAAGAATGGTCCACTGATGAGCGTCGAAGAGCAAATCTGGACAATGTTGGTTGAAATGCTTTGTATACAGCTATTGGTGACAGCGATAATTTATTCAACAAAGTTAAATCTTGTAATACCACTAAAGAAATCTGGGATAAGTTGGCTATAATCTGTGGTGGTTCAGCTCAGATTAAAGAGAACAAGCTTTCTATTGCCAAGAAAAGATTTAACAGTTTTAAGATGTTACCTAACAAGACCCTAGAGCAACTGGACATAAGATTCACATCTCTTGTTACGGAACTTATGTCGTCGGGAATGAATTTGCAAAACAGATCTAGAGAAATGGTGGTTAAGATTTTCAGAAGTCTACCTAGTAGATTTTTGATGAAGACAACCGCAATGAGAGAATCTAATAGGTTGGATCTTCTAAGTCCAGAAGACGCCTTTTCAGAACTCAAGGCATTTGAGTTTGAGTTAAATTCAGCCAGTGATGTTGTGAGTAGTCTAGTAATTGAGTCTAGAGTGCTCCTAGCATCAATCAAGGGTAAATCGGGTAATAAGGTAAAAGGTTCAGATATCAGTGAGGATGAGGAACTAGCACTTCTAAATAGATTCAGAAAGTTCTTGAGATATGAAAAGAAAGGAAACAGTCCTAAGCATCAAGGGCACAGTTCGGATTGGCAATATGATGGAATGGCAATATGAAAATTGCAGTCCGGATTTTCTATTGCAAATGATGTTGCAATCTCTTATTGCACTTCACATATGAATGATAAGTGTATAAATTTTTTTCTTAAATATAAATTTAATATGAATTATATACACTTGTTGGGTAGGCATGATATGCAACACGAGATGCAACATTATTTTGTAATAGAAGATCTCGTGTGCTAAAATTGAGGTTTTAGGAATTAAGCAGGGGTATTTTATAAAAGTTGATTTATCCCGACCTTCATTAACTCCAACCCCCCAAATAAGCCAACCACACACGTTGATAGAATTGACACATATATTCTATTGGGTTCAATTTGTCAACCAAGCAAAAGTTGGGATTGGTGTAATACAAAAGATCAAGGTTTGTAATCCATGTTTAAATAAACACCCCTAAACCCAACCAAATTAGGGATAAATGCAAAAAAAAAAAGAAAACCTTGCGTTATGACCTTTTCTGCTAAAAACCTCCTATGATAACGAAATAGCCTAATCGTCCCATGTGTTCTTAGAAAAGTATACAAAAAGTCACTTTTTGTTAAAAAAAATAAAAAGAAATATGTGTTTTTTTGGGTGAAATAATATTATTTTACCTTTTATCTTGTTTGCAGAGTGTATAAATGATAAATAAATATGTCATTAAAGGTGAAAGACATGAAAAACATATTTATTTATTTTTACGAAAAGTGGCTTTTTGCATACTTTTTGAAGAACGCATAGGGTGACTAGGCTATTTCGTGATCACATGGGGGTTTTTAGCAAAAAAGTCATAACACAATGGTTTGTTTTGCATTTTTGCCACCAAATTACCAAACGGGCCCTTATTTGGTACTCAATCAAACACACAACTTATTCAAGGAATAAACCTATGATCTCTCATTTTCTCAATACAATTAACAAAAGACTTGGTAGTATCCCTGAAACCCATGAAACCAAACTCCTTATTCTTATTCATGCTGCTCAAAGCCTCCTTGCTCTGAAACACATAATCACAAACCAAAATGCCGCAATGTCCCTCAATTTTGTGGATACCAAATTATTCCTCATCACAATCTCATCCCACACAGAATCCTTATCCTTCATCAAATCTGCCAGCAGCACAAGCTCTTTCCCTTCATACCCTACAACCTCCAAATCAAATTGTTGCGCCAGCACTTTCCACAAATGTTTCCACTTGAAAACATCTCCATTGTTAACGTTAAATATTTGATTTATCGCCTTCGGATTAGTAGCTGCCCAAACAAAGTGCTCCGCTAGTAAATCTGAATCCACAGCATGCCTTAGACAAGTCCAGGAGGTCTCACTACCAGTATACACCAATGGCCTGTTTTCATGCTTGCAGATAGCGGCGTACACACAAAGTGTGCTCACAGCGTTCATCAGGCTACATGGGGAGAACCCGAATATCATCGCGGGCCTGTGGATTGACCATGTTAAGATGTTTTTTCTAGCAGCGGTTTCAAAGACTAAGTCTTCAAGGTGGTGGTAGAATATTTCCTGTTTAAGTCTCGGTAAATTTTCATAAAATGGGCTATCGTGTTGCTGGCTTGTGCTGCTCAAGTAGTGTTTGATCCCAGTTTGTAGAGCAACATGTTTGAGGTTTGGGGAATTTGGGATAACCGAATCGAGGATGTTTTTGAACATGAGTGTGTTTAGCTCAACATCCTCGGAGCCGTTCCAGGAAACGTAGAAAATGTGGGTGATGTCGGAAAGAGGAGATAATTTGGAATTCGTTTCGTCAGTTTTTGTTACGTCACATTGGATGTAGTTGACGTGGAGTTTTACCAGCCACTCTGGGCAGGGACGGCGGGCAACACCGTAGACCTTCCATGGACCCCCGGGAGTGTCGGCGAATGATAAGGTTTCAGCAAGGCCGCTGCCACTGACGCCAGTGACCCCGATTATGAGTGCAATACTCTCGTAATCTAGGGCAACCCCATTCTGATGGATCATTCTCTGCATGATGATAATGTGAAACAAGAAGAGTTAAATATATATGGCGCAAAAAATAGTGGATCAATTATTGATAAAAATAGAAAGACAATGGTAGATATATAGATATATATATCCTCAGTTCATGAGCCTCAAAACTAATCCCTCGAGAAACTGTCGGACACAATTGTGGGGACCTTTCCAAAGTATATATATATATATATATATATTTTTTTGCATTCATATATAAGGGCTTGAACACGAGACATATTGCTTAAGCAACAGATATTGTTAACTAACCCGAGTTTAGCTGAGCTTAATTGTTACAATCTATAATATGTTGGATTATTCTAAAAATAATATTTTAAAATATTTGGAGAAATAAGATTAAAAAAAAAAAAGTTACAAGATACTAAAATCTACTTTGAGAACTTACAAGATGGACACATATAAGTTTAGCTAACTTTTTGTAACGTCTTAGAAACCCTAAAATGTGTTCAATTGCAAGTATATAAGATATTTAAGTAAAATTGCAATTTCGGTCCGGTGCCAACTTTAGGACAATTTTTTTTACAATTTACAATGAAGTTGGAGGGGGAATTGGCGGGAAAATTGACATTAATTCTTTTTTCCAACTTTGGCGGGAAATTGGAGATTTTTTTTGTTATTTTTCATACTTTGACTTGTTGTATCTAGCTTTTCTTTTTTCATTAATTCTCACATTTTTATAATATCATAAAATAATATAAATTGACATTTTGAAGTATCAAATTTAATAAATATATGTGTACATAAATATATACATAATAAATTAAATTCACACTTTTCAATTTTAAAGCAAGAATATATTTAATTAATTTTTAGCTTCATAATTGCATGTTCATTTTATTTATTTATTTATTAATGAATTTGTCATACTTTAGTTGAGTTTTAAATAATGAAATTATTCTGAAGAATGAGAATCAAAATAATTTTTTTCTAAGAAAGATTCATATAGAATTTTCTGAAAATAACTTACAATTGCTCTCAGATACTCATTGGAGATGGGAAAGTGGAAGGATATGTATTGAATATAATCACGGACAATATGTCTTAAAATGAAAAGAAAAAAAATTGAGTACAACATTATATGCGTCTGGAAGAGTAACTAACATGCTATGGACCAAAGAGTACTTTATTAATATTCAATAAAGGTTTCTGGTCAACTTTAACATACTAATTAAAAATCTGAGGGAATAGAATTTAACAATTAATGAAAGTTATTTTTTGAATATGAGAGGAGTGAGAAAGTAATTTATATCAAGTACATTATCATTTTCATGTTATAATATATATAAAAGATGCAAAAAAAGTTAAAGAAATTTTATAAATATAATATTAGAAAAAGGCCCAAGTTTTTTCCTCTAAAATCAGCAAAAATCCAATTTTCCCTTCAAAAATTTGAAAATATCCAAATCAAATGTAAAATCACCCAAATTTTTCAATTTTTTGACACCGGAGGACCAATATTGCCACGAAATAAAAACAAACTGGAGTTGAGTGCATGTTAGAAAAGACATTGTCTTAAAGTTGTCAGCCCGCTAATATACGGGTCCAAAGTTGCAATTTTTCCTAAGATATTTTCATAATATTTATAAACTCATGCAAATAGAATAGATATTTGCCTGTTCACGGTCACCAATGGAACGTTTGTACCACCAGCTCTTTGTGTCGGTGTACATATTTAAGACAGAGAAGGAAGGTGAGGGATTATTGAACTTGAAAAGGAGGATTCTATAAGCGCACAGGGGTTGGGTTAAACTAGAACACACACCAAGTAGTCTGGTACACAAAGTATATATAGAGTAAAAATGGGGGAAATTCTAGGATGGAGCCGGTCCATCAATACCATTGGATGCAGGTGACTAGACAGACCGGTTCAATATTGATGTGCACCAAAAATGTCTAAGGACATTATTGTAATTAAACACGTCACCGGCTTGGGTCGGGACGCCTCCCGTGGGCTAAAGTCCGCGAGAGATATGCTAGTCAAGCTCAAAAGGGTTGACGACTCATTAAGAATACTTGGAGCTAGTTTATTACTCTAAATGTGATTATTTTAAGCCTAATGGGTACTGACAAACTAAAGCCCCCAGCCCACTACTAACTCTTTATAAATACCTCAAAGGAGCTGGGAATGACTCATTGTCTATTCTCTCCAAAAAAATTCACTTGCAAGAGTTGAGAGTAAAAGCAACACGGAACTACGAATTGACTTGATCTCATCACTTCGGATACGTAGTCCAGAATATAAATTCACCAACCCCCAACATAGTTTGTCGTGAGTTGGATCAGTTATTTCACCCCACGCGATCAATCACGTGACATTTTACTATTTGACAATTTTTGACATCATCATATATGGAGCCGGTTCATCAAATACCATTGGATACAGGTAATTTTGGCGTATTTTACTGTTTTATCCTTGCAACCAACAGTGTTAGACAAATCGACTCCAATAAACCAGGTCTGTCTTAGAATAACCCGTAAAAATTGCCAAAGAAATTGAAATTAAGAACAAATAAAATGAAATAGCTGGTGATAGAATGTTTGGTGATCAGTACATAGTTGGAGCATTCATGTAAAGAGATATACATACAAAAGATAAAAAATATATATTATGTAGTCCCATCTTTTATTGGACAGAAGTAAACTGATATGAATGTGGGGCTTGATCCACACCTGATTATGCATCCTAGTAGTTCTTTTATTAATGACTTGTATTTAATTGGTAGGATGTTAAATTAGAAATGTTTATTATTCATTCAAAGTAGTAGTTAGTAATTGTTAGTAGTGGAGCAGTCCGTGCTTTAGTGGATAGGTTAATGGCTAGGTCTAGTATATCATCTTTTTAGATTATGGTTTCCTTACTTTTAGGATTAGCATAAGTATTTAGAAAGGGGATAGATATAGGAATCAGTCCAAAAAATCTCCCTCATGTCTTTTATTATGGAGTTTCGATTTCTTCTCGAAAAGAAGCGGCCTCATCTTTCTTAAATTTTGGAATTAATTCTTGATTCAAAAAGGAATAAACTTGATATAAATATTATTTCATCATATCATAAAAGATTTAAAGAGCTAATCGATCGATTTACAGTTATTATATAAACTATCTATTAATTTTTAAAATATTTGTTCATTACTATGTTATCAAATTAAATTATTTAATTTTAATTTAACTTATCATTAAAATGTTTTTTTGACTTACTTGCATTTTAAATTGATATTTATTATAATATTTTTTATTATATATAATATGCGATTGGGATTGGAAAAGTTCACTAAATTATTTAAAAAGTGTTTAAGTTAAATATTAATTCATAGCGAGAACAGGCCTGCTATGATTTAATTGAGAAGGCTACAAAGAAAAAATGTTTCAACACTTCTCTAAACTCAAATTCAATTTGAGTCCACAAAAGTTATTACTTCCGTGGAATATCCACAATGTTAAACACTTTTACAAGATATTTATTAGTTAAAAAGATAATTATTAGTTAAAAGCAACTCCTCTCTCTGCCCATCTCTCTAAACCCTAACCTTCTTTTTTTCTTCTATTTTTCTCCGCCGGCGATGACTTGGTGAAGCAGTCTTCTTCTTTACCACTGTTACCACCACCATCGTCGACAGGTTGGGTTGAAGCACTCTTCTTCAACTTGTACATCACATCTTCAAATCTGATGAGACGGTTATGGATCTAACGAGACAGAGACAGATCTGACGAGATGAAAACGGGTGATACATGAGTTTTTATATAACGTTTTAGATATTTTGTTTAATATTTTATTTTCTCTCTCGTATGAGAGTTTGCTTTCTCTCTCGAATGAGAGTTTCATCTCTCCTTGAATAGGAGTTGTACAAGAATTTTTTTGTATTCGGTTGTGAGTTCTTAAGATTTGTTATTTTCAAGAACTTGATAGTTAGTATTTCAGATGTTCTTACTACATCGCTTAATCTAATAAATTCTCTAAGTAAGCAGAATCCCTCAGTGCCATATGCCTCTTCTTTGCTCCTTCAAATTTCATCTTCAGCCCCACTTTGAGAACAGTAAACATAACTGCACTTGTTCTGTCTTCGTCTTGTGTAAAGATTCTTCTATTTCTTTCCTCCCAGACACTCCAGCCAATTGCCTGTTTGTATTTCCAAGTTCTGAAAGCATAACCCAAACAATGAACCCATCTCTATTGCACTGACTTGGCCAGTTTTGGACATTTAACCACCTCATGATTTTATGGACTAACTCCTTCACCCAATCACACATAAAGAACAAGTGATTAATGTTTTCTACACTAGCTCCACATAAAACACAAGAACAATCTACAATCTGTAAAAATTTGCTCAACCTATCTCTGCTAAGTAATCTTTTGTGCATCACCATCCATCTAGTAAAAGAGTGCTTAGGTACATTAGGTTTGTTCCACACAATTCTAGCAGTTCTAAAGACATTTTCAGTGTCCCTCAACCATTCATGGCCACTTCGTATAAAATATATACCTGATTTGGAATGCTTCCAAGTGTTCTAAGCATAGCCTGATTGCAATTTCCTCTTCACACTATTGAATTGATTGTTACACTTGAGTTCCTAATCTTCTATTTATAAACATGTCAATTTTTCCTTTCTTTCCCGATGTGGGATTACTACATTTAGCCAGCTCGACAAGAGCTCTACTCGAGACTGAACTCTCATATTTTATTTGTAAGATCAAGCTCATAATATTTATAACTTTTATATTTCAATAAAGTATATATATTTATATATTTTATAATAACATATTTAACTAATGAAATATATGTTGAGCTCAAGCTAGTTTCCTTTCTCTGAAACTTGAGCTCGATGAAATCAAACCAACAAAATTTGATTATTGAGCTACACCCTATTACATCCTTAGTTTTAAATAGCAAAATGTATAAATGGAGTCATTTGAAATCCGTCACAATGATTGAGAAAATTGCTCAAACTGAGCAGTAATGGATTTGAAATTCATTACAACTTGAAATCATCCAAACAAACTCAATGAATTTGTTAATGAATTTAAA
The DNA here is from genome assembly GCA_019426215.1 of Buddleja alternifolia. Lineage (NCBI taxonomy): Eukaryota > Viridiplantae > Streptophyta > Magnoliopsida > Lamiales > Scrophulariaceae > Buddleja > Buddleja alternifolia. The sequence goes on along the minus strand of CM033397.1, from coordinate 22,399,496 downwards.
TTTATGGCTTTCAAATCCCTCCATCCAAACACACTAAGAAAATTTGAGCTCTAAATATGGTGATACAAACGAAAGCGAGGAGTATGTTAAAGGAGTTGAAAATTGATCCTCGGGAGACATAAACAATGGCTTTGAATTGTCTTAAATAAATTGGATAGAGAGGTAAAAACAAAAACAATTTTTTAAAGTGACAAAAAATAAGTTTTGGTGACAAAGTTAAAAATTGTCACTAAATATATATAATGAGTGACAATAATTTTTACTTTGTCACAAAAATTATTTTTAGTGACAAGAGATTTTTTAAAGTTGTCACTATTGACAATTAGTGACAACACAAATAGAATGACAACTGTAATTGTTGTCACTAAATTATCACTAAAGGTGTATGACTAATTCTCAATAGTGACAACAAATTAATTCATTATCAATAGGTATCAAGAGTGACAACTTCTACGTAAATCTTGTCACTTTTATACATGTAAAACCTATTTTTGTGACAAAATAAATTTTTGTCACTAATACTTTACAATTAGTGACAACATTTACATTTTCACTTGACATTTTGTCATTAATATATTATTTTTTTGTAGTGAGAGGAATCACACACATACATACCATTAAATATTTTTGTAGATCACTTATTGTGTAATTAATTTCAAATAATAGGCAAATGAGAGTGCAGTTAACCAACAAAATTTAAAGTAAGATACAATTGCAAAAAAAAAAATAAGGAAATAAATCTAAAATTCTAAAAGTTATTAGCTGATAACTTTCTCTACTTTATAGTGATAATCAAACTAGTAATTTTTGCTATCTAAAATTCTAAAATGGAAGCTCAAATAAGTAAATTGAAGATCAAATAAGTCCATTGTAGGGATTTTTTTACCTTGAGAAAAAGAAAGTACATTGAAAAAGACGAATTTTGGACTATTTGATGAGAAAAATTGCCCAGAGTAATTACCTTGGACGGTCAATTTCTTGGTGAAGCCATTCTAATTCTTAAATTTTGACAAGTGTCCCATTTAGTGGTTTTTCATATATTTTATTGGTAAATGATATTGACACTCCAAAAGTGTTATTGACACTCCACTATTCAATACAAATTTTTTTCTAAAAATACTGAAAAGTGGAGCTCCAATAGTAATTTTTAGAGTGCCAATATCAACTCCCTATTTTATTTCATCATTATTTTCTCTTTCCTATTTTTTCTCACACACTATCTCTTTCTCTCCTAATATTTCTCTCATATTCTTCTCATCTTCTAATACACGGTTATTTTTCTTTTCACTCATTTCTCTCTTTTTATTATCTCCTTATATATTTAACTATTTTTTTTTTCATTAATCATATTAAATTTACTTTTCACCTTATTTTTTTTATTTTTTATTCTCTTCTCTCATATCTTATTTAAACTTAATGAAATTTTATTCAAGAAAAATTCATATCGATTTTATATTTTTGCACACGCATAGTGTGTGCCTTTCCCGACTAGTGTTGTTTGTTTGCTAGTACATTAAGAACTAAGCGAGGGTCGCATGAATTATTATTATACTCCATGCAGCAACAATGACGTGTGTTTTATTTTTTTCCCGAAGAAAACAATGACGTGTATTTTGAATTCTATGATCTAAACCACACGATCTGACTATTGTTTTCTCGGTTATAATACTATTTTATTTTTGGTTTTACCTGGTGTGTATTTAAAGCACATGACTAAATGTATAGTATCCATTTTTTCGGTTACACCTAGTATCCACACATATATGTAATAATATGTATCACTCTGACGCCAATGATATTACTAGGCTCAATCAGTGAAAGTGAAGTCCGAGGGTGTAAGTTCGAATCCTACGTAGTTTATTTTTCTTTCTATAGGTAGTTTGTAATTAGATTACGTAATGATACTTACATGTGTCTCACTACAACAAAAAATAATATTTGTGATAAAATTTGAAATGACAATGTTCTAGTATTACTAAATAAACATAATGATTGACAATAATTTTTAATTTGTCGCAATAAAGATTTTTAGTAACAAGAGTTTATTCAAAGTTATTAATTGCACATGTATAGTGACAACTTAATGACAATACAAATAAAGTGACAATTATAATTTTTGTCAATAAATTGTCACAATATGTGTGTAACTAAATGTCAATAGTGACAATAATTTCCTTATCACTAATTATCAAGGGTGACAACTTCTATAACGATCTTATCACTTGACATTTTGTCTCTAATATAATTTTTTTTTTAGTGTCTTGATATTGTCAGTAATAATTAGAAAAAAGTATGTAACATTCAGAAAATAATTTAAACACTTTCTATATATATATATATATATATATAGAGGTATAATCAAGATATAGGATGATTTATAAAATTAAAATATGTTATTGGTTATTTCTAGTACCACAACGACATCAATATCTATATTATTTATATAAACTTTGTGGGGGCGAATTAAAGCTAAAATTATTATTACAACACGATCTGACTATTGTTTTCTCGGTTATAATACTATTTTATTTTTGGTTTTACCTGGTGTGTATTTAAAGCACATGACTAAATGTATAGTATCCATTTTTTCGGTTAAACCTAGTATCCACACATATATGTAATAATATGTATCACGCGCCAATGATATTACTAGGCTCAATCAGTGAGTGAAAGTGAAGTCCGAGGGTGTAAGTTCGAATCCCACCAATACGTAGTTTATTTTTCTTTCTATAGGTAGTTTGTAATTAGATTACGTAATGATAATTACATGTGTCTCACTGCAACAAAAAATAATATTTGTGATAAAATTTGAAATGACAATGTTCTAGTATTACAAAATAAACATAATGATTGACAATAATTTTTGATTTGTCGCAATAAAGATTTTTAGTAACAAGAGTTTATTCAAAGTTATTAATTGCACATGTATAGTGACAACTTAATGACAATACAAATAAAGTGATAATTATAATTTTTGTCAATAAATTGTCACAATATGTGTAACTAAATGTCAATAGTGACAATAATTTCCTTATCACTAATTATCAAGGGTGACAACTTTTATAACGATCTTATCACTTGACATTTTGTCTCTAATATAATTTTTTTTTAGTGTCTTGATATTGTCAGTAATAATTAGAAAAAATTATGTAACATTCAGAAAATAATTTAAACACTTTCTAGATATATATATATATATATAGAGGTATAATCAAGATATAGGATGATTTATAAAATTAAAATATATTATTGGTTATTTCTAGTACCACAACGACATCAATATCTATATTATTTATATAAACTTTGTGGGGGTGAATTAAAGCTAAAATTATTATTAGGTTCTAGTCGATGCTACCTCTATAGGTAGTGCCCTAATCCATTATCTGGTTGACATGTGGCATCAACTTTCTTTTGTAGAATTATCTTTTGGTCCTTATACTCTTCAGGGAAGTAACCTCTAGTCCCTTTATTCATTTTTCCAAGTTTTAATCATTTATTCCAAATATAACAAAATTAAATCTATTATCAGGCCCAACATGCTTCTGAAAAATATTAAACATTCATAACGTAATACCTTTGGTTGACCACCTTATCACCGAGTATTCTGAGTCCTCGATTTTACGGCTCTACCAACCACACAACCACAACAGGTGGTTCGACGGCACTCAGCACCTTCAGCAATAAGTAGCACAGCCCTATTCATAACGTAAAAGATACTTTGGAATAAAAGTTTAATAAATTTAGAAAACAGAGGTTGAACAAAAGTCTTTTCTTTTATTGATGAAATACTGATTAAAACTACATAATATTATTCTACTCCGCTATTGGAGGAGAAACCCTTTAGCCTCTCATGAGAGGACTATTCATTGGGGAAATCCCCATACACTCTTAAAACTAAACAAAAGAAAAGATTACAAATTTTCTTATTTTTGTATTATGAAAGAGTTGGAGAAGTTTTCTGATGCTCTCTATCTACTTCCGTCTTCTCTTCTTATAGCCTTTAGTTTCGGATCTCAAATGTGGATTCCAAAACTTCTTTAGTCTTTTGATGTCATTGCATGCGTCAATCTTTTTTAATGCGCGTGGGTCCCTGTGTTTGCCACTTTGTTTGCCACACCTTGACTTTTACAGCTGTTTTTTCTTCCAGCTGTCTCCTTTAATCAATCACATGATTGACTCTTGGTGCGCCTAATTATTAAGGCCGCTTTTGTCGTTTACATGATTTTACCTGGGTTTGTGAAAACCCTTTGGATAAAATGTCTTCCTTTTCCCCTTATCTTTATCTGATTCGGGTTTTGTCTTGGTAACCCGTATTTTTGTACCAAATAAGGGTTTTTCTTGGAACTCACAACTTGAACAATCCCAGTTGTGCGAAAGATCAACATGCATCATGTTGCAGGCCTTCTTCCTGGTAGATTCAGTTGCTGGTAACTTATTTTCCCAGATGATTGTCCTTTTTTGCTCAAAGACCTTCTCTGCGAAGTCTGTACTTTTTCCTGTCATGGAATTTAACAGGAATGACCCATTCACAGAATTTGTGAAAATCTTGAATGGATATTTGACTTTGTCTATCTATGTATGACAGACCCACATTCCCCATGCTCTTCTGGTGGATATATCGTCTTCATTGATATTACTGACCAAAGGAGCTTCTCCTATTGCTACCTGAATTCGATTGTAGGCCATCATGTCTGGTCTCTGTAATTTCATAAAATGAAATGCTGGATGAGACCCTTTCCTGCAATTTCTGGAGTTGTTGAAATGAATTTCAACTCCAGGATATCACCTTGTTTGAGGTGAGGGTTATTTTGCCATGAATCGAACACGGCCCCTGTAATCCAATCCGGAAGTTTGGATATCTCGGGGAAACTTGGTGACATAGTATGTTTTGACGCAATTGCCCCAAAATCATACCATTCTCCAACTTCGTCGGGATTGGATCCTTCCTTTATCTAAATCCTAGGATATTTCCTTGATATTTCTACCAAGGATTTATTCCTTTTCTTGAGATTAATTTTTCACAAGAGCACTGATAACCCTGCCAATGTAAATTAATTGGGTTAGTATTAACCTTAGAAGTGCCTGTCTGGAGCCTAAGATCAATCTCTCCCTTTTAACCCCAGAGGTGGTGGGTTGACTTGAAGTAATAGGAGGTTGCCCTTCCGATTTTTCAATTGTTTCCGTCTTCTTAGAATCTGAGAATGGACTTGTGCAAGTGGTATTTGAATCCACCGCTCCGGTTATAGAGCCCCGTTCTCTAAACGCAAGTGTAGAGTCCTGCTCTCTTAATTCGCGAGTCATCACTGAAGTTGATGCCTTTCGAATGGGTTCTTGTAGTGTATTCCATATTTGAGTCATGGCATACGTTGTTCCTTGTATCATGTTCTGGACCATGTCCAGATCAGCTCATTGTACTGGGCCAGCTGCCTCAGCGTTAACTGATAGCTGTCCAAACCTTTTATCAAGCTCCTCAAGGTTTTCCCTGAGACGCCTCTATCTTGTAATGATGGAGTTCGCTTCAGACACTTCCATCTCTTGTCAGGAAATCTGTAAGAATATTCTCATGAGATTTCACAATAATAATGTCAAAACAATAATATTGACATTCAGCTTGCCATCTGAGAATACGTGCTTTTTCGATCTTTGATTCGAGTTTGTTTTTCAAAAAAGCTTTCACATTCGTATTATCAATCTTTAATGTAAATTCTTTAGCTAGTAAAAATAATGGTCACTTTTTAAAGGCCTTCCAAACAGCAAAGAATTTTTCTCGTTAATGTGCCAAAGCCTGGCTTGTTGTTCGGTGAACAATCCTCCTGTATATCTACAAGGTTCTTCCCCCGTAGTTGTTCTTTTCACGAGCACTGCTGCCCATCTATAATCATTGGCATCTGTATAGACTACCAAATCATCTTTGTCTTGCGGTATTGCGAGTTTAGGCAAGTTATTACAAACTTCTTTCAACTCACGAATTCTTTGAGTGTGAATTTCTTCCCACTTCCATTTCGAGCTTTCCATTTCCTTTAAAAGAGGTCGGAAATCTTTCTTGTACTTTGCCAAATCTTTGATAAAGATACCTGCAAAGTTAACAACTCCCAAAAAGCTTTGAAGCTATTTTTTATCTTTTAAAACATCAGAAAAATTGTGTATTTTTTCCACAATATGTTCCTGGAGTTCTATACCTGTTTCGTCAATAAGAATGCCAGGAAATTCAATCTTATTAACTCCAATTATTGCTTTTTTTTTCTGAAAGCACTAATCCTTCGTTAAAGCATGCGTTAGAAAATATTTCCAGATGTTTAATATGTTCTTTCATATTTCTAGATGCAATTAAGACGTCGTCAATATAGATAAACATAAACTTGAAATAATTCTTAAACAAATTATCCATCTTTCTTTGATATATCTAGGGTGTATTAGCTAATCCCATAGGAAGAACGTTCCAGATATATTGGCCTTGTGGAGTAGAAAACGTCGTATCTTTTCTAGACTCCTTTTCCATCTTAATCTGATAGAAACCAGATTTACAATCAAATTTTGAAAACACTTTAGCATCTTTAATGCACTCAATTAAGTGTTCTATGCTTGGGATATAGTAACCATCAAATTTCAGTATCTTATTGATACCTTGGTAATTGATTACTAATCTTGCCTTTCCTGTTTTTACCTCACCATGGTTTCTTACCAAAAACCCTGGGCTACTATAAGCAGAGACTCTAGGTTCTATGAGTTTAAGATCGATATGCTCTTTTATGATTGTTTGCATATCCTTCTTATCCTCCATATTCATCTGGATTGGCTTGTATCGAACGTACTCATACTTGCATTGTTCTTTTACTTTCAGAGTAGCTTCGATCTTGTTTCTATCCAACCAAGCAAAAGTATTCTCATTAAAGTTCCTTTAAATTAGTCTCTTAACATTTTCAAGAGAAAGCAAGCTTTCTTCGTCAATGTTATCCCTGGACCCGTTCTGTAATTCACTCTTAAGAAGTTGTATTTCTTCTTTAGAGGTTTCATATCGGTGTTGGTCCTCACTTTCAATTAGACCATGTAGTCTAAAAGACAAAAGAGCTTTTCCGAATCTCCGTTTATCCTTCATATTAGGATGGGTTAATTTGGAGTCAGGATTAAACTCACCACGTTTGCTGGGAAAATTAATAGGCATAATCCTATTAAAAACTTTTGCTCGCCTCAAAACTTGGATTTCACTACCGCAGTTAGTAGTAAAAATTAACAATTTTTTGTTATTTTCTTGCACATATTTTGCGGAAGTCTGGATAAAATTGTTTTCCAGCAAAATATCTGCTCTTGTATCATTAAAATATATAGGTGGCATTTTTACCTTAAACCAAGGTGTACCAAATGCACCCCCAATCATGATATATGCTTCTCGTATTCCTTTATTGAGAATGAGAATTTTCTGAGAGAAATCCCTTCATGCAATAATGGGTAAAGATTTCATAGCATTGCTAAGGAAAACACCGGGTTTTGATGTATAAATCCCTGATCTAGAATCAATATAAGCTGCAAAATATTCTGACTTATATTGTTCATATAACATACCAATAGATATGTATATTGAAAAAGGACTAGTCATTTATTCAACTTGAATAATATGTCCATCCAAGTTAAATTCCATACCCTTTCCTTTTCTTCCCCAAGGTTTATGTTTCTCAAGAAAACTTAATCCCAAGGTTACAATTCCTTGGTCACGTCCTGCAGCTCCTGTAACAAATACTTCTTAACCTGCTAATTCTAGCATACATTCGTATTTGCCAGTAGTAGATTGTTGCAAGTGATATAAATCATCACAAGGAAAGTAATTGTCTTTCTTTCTAATATCAAATAAAACTTGCACTTCTTTCCATCTTTCTAGGCATCTAATTTTTACATTATCTACCCGAATAGCCTGAGGAGTTGAATCTTCGATTAATTCTTTTCCTTTAAAACTCCTAATCCTTTCTTCCGAAAAGGACATTCTGCTATTAGAATCTGTTCTAGAACTCATTGATCAATCTAGAACTGGATGGTCATGGATTAAGATATCAACGCCACCAATTCTTGGTATTTGAATAGGATCGGGCGTCATGACCTTAGCAAATTCCTTGACAATTCTTGAAATTTCAATATATTCTTTCCGAATGAACAAATCAGAATGATGTGTATTGGAAAGTGCATAAGCAATTCTGTAGGTTATAGAATGTGGTCTGTTCCCTTCTTTCATAAGATCATTTCTTTTGAAATCTTCATGAAGGCTTAGGACTCAGCTGAAATCTTGGTTAGTTAGGTTATATGCAATTCTTGGATGAATATCAAACATAAGTTTGCCTGCATATAAATTTCCTACCATAGTACCAAGACAACCGTCTCTTAAGTTGTTAATTCTTTTATCCATTATGGACAAATGTAATGGCGAATTAACACGTTCTTTGAAAGTTGCTTTAATTACTACTTCAATGGTTCCTATATGGATCCATTTCATAATAAGAGCTTCTTCCTCTTTTACCTTACTTAATTCTTCCAGAATTTCTTCTTTCGGAATAAGTTGCATATCCATCACGTTACCAGTTAATTCCATAGAGATGACAAACTCCCCAGAACTTACTCTGTATCTGAAGTTATGTTGTCTTTGATTTAATCCTATTTGATTTAGGATTCTGCTAACTCCACTGACTCTAAAACCATCGTATTTACCAATGTTAGAGTCTTGCCTCATGATCTTTTCCATGGTTTTATTTGATGTAGATGCTTTGGAAAAGAAACCAGCTAGGCTATCCGTTGTTTGAAGCTTATCTCCTTCGTTGGAATATTCCATTAGAAAGGATTGTTTCTTTCGTGGAATATAGAATGATTATTTTTTGTCATACTCTCGATGAGTCCTTCTAGAGTATGAATATTGTCTGACCAGATTTGAATCTTGGTCTCATGCTCAATTATTTTTCTTAGGCGGAGTGGTGTTTCGCCTAATAATTGAATAGTAGCTTCATAATGCTGGATTATGGTTCTACTTCTTTCTGCATTATTTTCACCGAAGTATCCATCTCCGATAAAATTTAATTTGGTTATCCTTCCAAATCTATCTGCAATAGTGCTTTTAGATTCTCTTGCTAAAACCTCTTGCTTAGACTCTGCTGGGGTGCTTTCCCAACCCACCATCACAGATCCTTCTAAACTTAACTCCATTAACCTAATGAAGTTTTCTTTATCTAGTTCCAGTGTAGTAGCGGCTATTTTCATAGAGGCTACCCATTCATCGATTAATTTCTCGATGTTTCTGAAATCTATTATATCCTAATTTAGGATAGTACCATAGGGATTCAAGGATTGTGATGTAGTCCTTGTCCAAGGTGTATTTTCTGGTTTCTTATTTGGATTCCTTGCGGGATTTGATCCTGTGGAGGCATTTGTATGCAAATCTCCACTTTCTCGCATCGGTTCATCCTGTGGAGGATTATTAGATGCTGAACTTTCTCCCGACTCTGGTAATCCCAGTGCTAATTCATGGACTTTTATATTAACCAAGTCCACCACATTTAATTGTGAAAGAGACTCAGCTAATTCTTGAAAATCAGACGGATCTACTCTTGGTATATCCAAATTAGTTGATACTTCGAAGGATATCAAAGAGTAGTTCTTCATGCGTCTTAGGCTTTGGTATTTCTTTAACCTTTCCCTTCTGATGTAGAAGAGGTACTTGTCTAGGTGCATCGCCGATTCTATCCTTTTTGGATGTACCGGTAATACCTTTTCGCTCTTTCAAATCTAGGACTATTGTCTTTAAATCTATCATAGATCTAGTTAGATCTGCAAGAATCTTGAGGATTTCCTCAAATTTTTGGTTCAAGTTTTCGATTTTCATAGGTAGATGTTCTAAGGTATGACCGTAATCTTGAACTGTCTTTTGGATCTCTCTAAGATCTTAGAAAGCTTAGAGGTATACGGTTCAATTTCTTTCCACCTCATAATGTTAATGTAAGGAAAGATTTACTTGTATTTGGTTTTCTTGGCCATTTGCCTTGGATTTCTGCGAGTTGGACGTTACTCGCAAGATTTCCAATATGCTTGTCTCGAAGAGCTAACTTCCTTTGATAGTATCTTAGCTCCTCTTGTAGATCTAATTCTGCCATAGAGATTTTTCCCCTGGCTATCTCTTCTCGGATTGCGGTTCCTGCCCTTAATGCCTTTCGGATTAGGATATCGATCCGCTTATCCCTTTGTCTTTCCAAAATCTGGAAATACTCCCGATTTTCTTCATAGATCGAACTATTGTTCGGTTTCATTCTTGTTTTATTCTCCTCGCTTAGGGATAAATTAACTTTATGTAACTAATTTAAATATTTCATCAATAAAACCTAGGGTCTGATACCATTTTCTATGGATCGCATAAATGAAGAAATTTTTGTTTATTTTGGACTAAAATGTCAAACTTCAAAGTTGTAGGACTAGAATTACAAAATTTCAAAAGTTAAAGGTTTAAAAAAAAATTCCTTTGGGTACAACCCATATGGGCAGCAACGACCAAACCATCTTGGCAATAAATAAATTCAACATGGATTGCATGCGCCGCATTAAAGATTAAAGAATAATAAAAGGAAGAGGAAAGACAAATGGGATTTGTGTGTAAACCACCCTAGTGTAGTGTTCTGAAAATTGGATCGGACAGCGAACTGAAAAGTAACCTGGTCACGGGTCACTGACTCAACCGTCGGGTCAATCGGGGTCGAACCGATGATATCATAATTATGCAATAAATAATAATTAATATACTATTAAATATATAAAATATGAAAATATGAAAAAAAATATGTATTTCCTATATATATATGAAAATATGAAAAAAAAAAAATGTATTTCCAATACTTTTGGGGGCCAATTGCATATTTTTATATTTTAAAGGGGTCAATTTTAGATTTTTAAAGTTTAACAGGTTGAGTTTTAGTATTTTCAAAATTCTCCGGTTTTGACCGGTTTTGACCCCCAAACGGTTTTTTCGCATAACCGGACTGGTTTGATGGCCGATTCCAATTTTAACCGGTCGGACCGGTCGATCCGGTCCGGTTTTCAAAACATTGCCCTAATGAGATCTCACACGACAATTGACAAATCAACAAGCAGATAAAATCGAACCATAAAGAAGTGATGAACAAAGAACTGACACACTTAGGCCCTAGGGTACTTCTGGCCCAACTATTGAAAATAAAAAAATTTGCTTTCGAAGTTCAAATGTTATTTTGCTGACTGTTTGGTTCCCTTTCTTATAATTTATTTTGGATATTTTAATGTTACAAAATCATATTTTAAAAATACTAAAAATCTTAACTTTTGTCATAATAAATTCTACATGAATCAATTATCCCATAATCTGGGCTAAATTCACCCTTAATAAATATGCTTAAATACACTTACTCTCCAGGTTTTTTTTTTGATTTTTTTTTAATATTGTATTGAACATGACCTGACTATTCTCATTCATAAGTTAACGGTCGGAATGATGTTTTGTGGAGCTGGCTAGAATATCAATTTGACACTTGGACTCTCAAAATACCCGAGGTCTGATAAGTAATTTAATTTAAAGGGTATGATTTTTACATGCGATATTTTAGTTATACCATTTGTAATATCTTGCTAAACCTCTTTCAATGAAGTTCAAAATGTGAATTTACGTGAATTTGAGACAACTTAAAATGAATATAAGTGTGCAACTAGGGGAGTGTACTCAGTGAAACCGTACCGCATGGGCAGGAATTTTGGTGCTTCAAAATATCATATGAAGTACCAGATCAAATTTCTCAGTTTAAGTAGGCTAACGAGCTCATTTCCTTTTCCGGTTTTCTAAATCTTAAATTATTTTTTTTTTCATATAAATAAAAGAAAATGTTGAAAATGAGAATCAAATTTGGGTAAAAAATTTTTGTAGTAAAATAATTTTTTTAAATAATAATGAAAAAAATATATAAAAGTATATCATAATTCATTTGGGCATGTAGTAAAATTTTAGTGTCGGCCTCAACAATATCATAATATTATACCAAAATATTTAATAGTTTACTAAATAAAATTAGTGAAATAGTAAATTTATATGGTTTTAAAAAATGATGAGAGTTCTCAAAAAATAAAAAAGTGGTAATTACTCGGTCTTTAAGTGGATAATTGTCAATTCCACCAAAGATAACAAGTATATCACTTAAAGGTTGTTTACAAATCTCCTTCTACTAGAAAATGAGATATCTAGAAGATAAAATATCTTCGAGATAACAGCCTTCCTTTTGCTTCAAGAATCGCATAGATATGCTCAAATAAAGTTGTTGAAGATTTGAGGGGATGAAAATGAAACTTGCGAAATGAATATTTATTCATTCATGGATTTGTGGATATCCTTCACGTGAGCAAAATGAAGATTACTCAACCTGTTAGCTTCAAGATACTTCATCTTATAGAAGATGAAAATTTGTGTTTATTCTTTTTAGTAATATACTTATCGACTAGCTAAGAATCAAGGGAATGTATCCATGAGCATCTATTCTATCTCTATATCTAGGGGATTCTCTATACACTATAAAATAGCACACAATTATCCCGAGCCACCACAAACCCACCAATGCTTGAGCCACATCCATCATGACCAAGGTCCACTCATAAGAAACTTAAAGGGTCGAAACTCGTCGCTCCACCCCAAACAAGGACTGAGGCCAATGCACTAATCTCATGTACCTCTTCACAATACCTTAGGCGAATTTGAATTTGAATTTCATTCTCTGCCCCATTGATGATCATCACCCCTTATTTTTCATTTTGTCAATTCAAACAGGGACATCCTTCTTGGGACAATCGAATAATTTATTTAAAATCGAGTTAAAAATCTTAGTGACTAAAATATCCCATGTGAATATTATGCTAGGAAAAAAGTAAGATTAATTAAGTTAAATTAATTAATTATATTTATAGTTAATCTAATCTACCCTTTTGAAAACATTGATGTTGTTAACAGGATAATAAATGAGTCATGTTATTAATTGTATTTACACTTGTGTAATTTTATCTCATATTTTAATTGGAACCTATTTAATATTTTTGTGAGAATTATTGAGATATATATATATATATACACAACATATAATTTTATGTATTCCACCAACCTTTCCATTCCACAATAGTTTTTTTTTTTATCTAATGAGAGAAACACAATATTTTTAACTTGATTTTAAATAAATTATTCCTGTCCCAAGAAAAATGTCCAATTTGAATTGCCAAAATGGAAAATAAGGGGTGATGATTATTAACAGAGGCAGAGAAGGAAATTCAAATTCTCCGAAGGATGTGTTGTCAAGAGGTACATGAGATTGGTCAAACCATTTTTAAGTTTCGTGAGGAATAAGAGAATAGATTTTGAATTCCAACATATTTATTTGTTTTCGAGGAGTTTGAAACTAAAAATTCAGAATCATGAATTCTTTTTCAACTCCAAATTTAATGAGTGTTTCTCCAATAAATAATTAGCTTTTGGTTGCAAGTGGAAATGTTACTCCTGCTATAAAAAGTGATAGGACAAAGGAAGAACTATTGGCTGCAATTTAAGTTGCTAATGCTTGTTGCAAAGGTCCATTGCCAAAGATGATCAAATCGAGCTTCAATAATATAATATAGAATATTTCTTTATATGGTAGAAAATTCTACTCAAAACTTTGATTTTTCTACTGATGTAAATGTTACATAGGATGCACATATGTGTTCAATTGATTACTAGCCTTTTAAAAACATTGATATTGTTTATTGTATGCAATACGATAATAAAGGAGTCATGTTGTTAACTGAATTTACACACGTGTAATTTTATTTCATATTTTAATTGGAACTTATTTAATAGTTTTATGAAAATGATATATATATATATATATATATATATATATAATTTTATGTATTCCACCAACCTTTCGATTAGACCAATGTTCTCATAAGTTGTTTGATCGATGATGGCATCAGACATTTTCATGACATCTTGTATGAAAAATGTTATGGCGACGTCTAGTGTCATTATCTTCATGAGTATGAATTAAGTTCACAAATAAGAAGAGATCTATTCACCATAATCTTCATAACTAATTTCATGATGACATTCTTTCATTTCTTCATCTATTTCTTATGTTGTAGCATTGGTTTTTTCATCTAACAATATTTTCCTCTACAAAAGCAATAACATTGTGATCATTTGGATAATTTGATGCAATATGTATGTGTTAGGTATGTGCCCTTGATGCTAACGAGGATTTAGATTTTATAGGGCACTGATTTATACTGTACAATATTTCATCTATTTATATAAAGGCATTATGTGTTTTGTTCATATGAATTTTTATGACATTAATAAATATTGAACAAATAGTCTAAATAGTCCATGTGTATCAAGACAAACCTTCCACTCCTTATGGGATAAGGAGACAGGCATTGGAATAGTATGGTACTTGAACACTCAGAAGGGTTGGCAAGTCGAAAAATCTTAACTGGGCATTAAGGTTCGACTTGTATGACATATGCTCTGATAAGGATGTCAGTTGAACACTATGAGATAATCGGATCTTTTGACGTAGATATATTCAAACACAACTCGTAGTAATCCAATCACATGTGTATTTACTGATCCTAATAGTATGCATGAGCTTAGACTTGAGGGGTCACGATCAATGTGCTTGTGACATTGGATCCGTTACTAGAATATTTAGGCCCAATTCACCCGTTGATGAGGCCGACCTCCAAATGCAACATCAATGAGCAAGTAGCAGTTATGAGGTGACTACCAAGAAGGGATTCACTGTCTTAGCACTAAACGAGAATGAATCATATGCAATCATAGGTAAATGAAATTATAAGTCTTTGACGAAAGCATATAAACTAACTCGTATGGAACATGGAGGGTAGTTTGGTAATATTATCTTACTATGATTCATTGCACAATATCGAGTCCTGTGAGATTGACATATTCCATGATTCTCACTCGATCGGGATACGTCAGGGTAGGGCTTATCCTCGTACGGTATTTAAGATCTAGAGGCTCATAATGACCAGTCATTTCGTACTCGATTGGGCTATGATCTGGGGCCACCGGGGCTAGTTAGATGTCACCCACATCCTTTGGATTCCTCTCATTCTCAATCAAGACGAACCTAGAGAGTCGCGCTACAAGGAGTAAGTGGGATATCTATTTGTATACGTTGTAGGGGCTTTTGATAATTTGTCATTGGATGGACAAATTAATTAAATGGATGGATTGATTTAACTAGTATTTAATTAGATTAAATGACAATAAATTAAAGTAATTGATTCCAATATTTAATTAATTAGATTAATTAATTATTTGAATTTAAAAGATTAATTAATTCATTAATTGTATATTTAAATGGATTAATATATGAATTCATTAACTAAAAGTGGACTAATTGTCTTGGACAACTTAGCCCACCTTGACCATCCATTAGGGCCTCAGAGGCGCCTACTAATGGGTTTAGAGTTTGAGGATTATTTAATCCTCAAACTCCTAAGTAAATTATTATACTCTTCTACTTAACACGTAACAGAACAGAAAACCCCCTTCTCTCTTCTCAATAGCCACCATTAATCAAGAGAGAGAAACTCGTAGAATTTTCATGCTTGCTCCACGTAATAATCTAGAGCCAGGAGTTCTGGGGATTGCTGCTGTAGACTGTAGATTAAGAAACGAAAAACAATCTATAAGACGGTAATTAGATTATGCTTTTCATTTCTGTTTATGTAAAATTATGAAAAGCCTAAAGGGGATCCACCATTAGGAATCCATGTGTTTTATTTTCAATGCGTATTTGATCGGATTCCTAACATTCTGAAGTCGTGGTACTTGAAGCAGTACTTAGAGGTTCATTAGAGTTACTAGCACTACAAAAATAAATCATTTATTGCGAGGAAAACATTCGTTGCAATACATCCCAGACTCATCACATTATTTTTTGCTTCTGCTCTACCCCCCTCTGCCTTGGCCTTGACTATTGAAAAGATATGTAGAGATGGTGGTTCCTTTCCCTTTGTTTACTCTACTTTTCATGCGGTTATAGTGTTCACTACTTCTAGCACTTCGAGGTTGATCCCACCAACAAGTGAATTGAGTCTAACTACTCTAATGACAAACTTAAAGTCACAAGTACATCTTCAATGTTAGTCCCTCAGGTTTAAATGTTCACACACACCTTTCATAACTAATCAGTTCTGTCATTGACTGTCGTTAAGTAAAACTCAGGTGACAGAACCAATGCGAGTCATGTTTGAAATTGTCAGTCTCACTAATGTGTCTGTGGCACAAGCTCCCACTAACCCATAATATTCGACTGATACTTCCATGTCAGAACTCATGCCACACAAGTCTTATTGAGTTTTAATGCCCAAACGAAACTCCTTTGCGACTTACGAATGGGTTGAGCAATCAAACATCAAACCCTTTTGAGAGCCAATCTCCCTAACCCATAAGGAGAAGAAGGTTTGCTTTGAGTACATGAACCATAATAAGTTGTATGCTACTCACAAATGTTAATAAGATACAATTGAAACAACATAAATATGTCTTTTATTCATATAGAAAGTTCAAATACAAATTCTATGCTCTATACAATCTATCATCTATAGCATATGAGGGCATAAGCCTAAAAAAAGAACGGGCCACTTCCTGTCATGGAGGTTGTGAGTTCGATTTTCTCAGCCGGTATTGGTAGACGATCTGTAAGTACTTTCTAAGCGATATTTAATCCTGGAGGCATGTCCTGACTACGATAAGTGACGAAACAGACGCTATCCAAATTTTTGTAACAAAAAATAAATAAATTGAAAGCTTAATGAGAAAATGGAGAAATGTGTAATTCACTATCTAGGAAACATATCCGTGATGGAGTTTCTTTTAAAAACTAGCCACTTCAAGAATAATAGTAGCAGTAATTATATCTAGACAAGGGTGGCATTCATTTTTATAAATATATATATATCTAGACAAGGGCGGCATTCATTTTTATAAATATATGTATATCTATATTACATGAAAGGAATGAGACGCACCAAAACGCACACTAGTATTTCATATATTGATATTAGCACCATTGCCTTTAGTTTAACCTCTAATTCTTCTATGCTTTTCCTTCTCTATTTTTCGCCTTTTCTTGCAAGGAGAAAAAAAATGAAGAAAAGTTGTAATAAGGCAAGCACTAAGCAGAAGTATTGTTGGATATTTGTATATAAAAAGTGTGTTGAACACAACTTTTGCATAAGAAATTCAAGCACCAGAAGTATTTGGGATATGAAATTGACACGCTAAAAGCTAACGTGCTATGATAGCAAGTGCACTAGTCGTGTGTAGTAATAAGTGTGGACGAAAAGTCCATGTTGTCGAACCACGGAGACTTGAATTCTAGTTTATGATTTTATACAAAAAACAACTACAATAAAAGTAAAATGAGTGTGAAACGCGTAAGATAAGAACAAGGTTATGCAAATGAATTAAAACCAATTATAAAAGGAGACTAAGGCACATGCTAGGTCCAAATTGATCAAATATACTTATAAAGGCTCTTGTTGTAGAATTACTCTTATATTGTTATGGTGAAAACTCCTAAGGTAGAGACTAACCGATGTCTCGCGTATAAACTCCTATACTTAGATCGTGATTTCCCAAATATCCTTATCCGGAAATCTAACCACTAAACATGCATTAATGTACTAGAGTTCACTCGATTTGAATCGAACGACTTCACCCGGGAATCTTTACCTATGTCTAGAGCAATTCCTCATTAGTTGCGGGTCATGATGTGAATTTCTTGCACCCTAAGTCGATTTTCTCCCGAAATATTAACCTAGGCATAAGATTCTAACATATAGTGATCAAGTATATGCAAGATAGACAAAAACACAATTCACATCACATAACAATATAAGAACAACCTCAACAATCATCTATTGTAAGCATATATCACAATTTGGCCTTACATGGCCATAGTCTTACGAATTTAGTTCATAATTGAAAGCATAAAAGACATAAGAGGAATATTCATAGACATAAATGAAATGAAAAGCTCTTAAAAACTCCCTAAATGGTGAATGATGATGGATCTTGAAGTTGAGCCTTCAATCCCCAAGCTCTTTTCCTTCCTCTAGTTTTCCCCTCCAAGAGTGATGAAGAATGGTGATGAATGGTGGAGAAATCAGATTAGGGGCTGCCCCCCTCTCCTCCAAGAATCTGAAATTGATAGTGAATGATGAAAAGTATGGGTTTCCCCTCCTTTTATAGCCAAAATTCCACTAAAGTATGCATTAAGAATTCCCATTAAAGTTCCCCAATGAGAATTCCACCTAAGGTGATGCTTGAAGTTTGGCTTTTAAGATTCCAACCAGCTAAAAAATGCTGAACTTTCGGCCCTTAAGAATTCCACCAAGCATAACCATGTGAAAACTTCAACAAAACACATGCATGCTGCCATTTTCTTGCTTTCCAGCGCAGTCTTAGTATTTTCCTCATAAACCTCTCCACCGATCTCCAAATTGGATGATTCAAGTCCCCATGTGCAGATAAACCATAGATCTACAACTTTCCATAAGGACATTTTGTCCAATTCGGTCGCTAAGTATACCTAAATTACGTTTCAACATGGAGGTTGTTTCTGATTTGGCGCCCATAAAGTAAATCTACCAAGAAACACACTTATGACAACCCCTCAACACATGTGCTGAATTATGGCCAAAAGTGATTTTTACCCATTATGTAATGCTGGAATTTAGGCTGAAAAGGAGTAACATTTGGACTATCCACGCCTAGGCATGACTAGGAGGGCGCTGGGGCGTATCCTGGCACATGTACTTCTCTGTTCGGCGCAACAATTGTATTTCCTTCATAACTCTCTCCACAGACCTCCGATTTGGATGCTTCAAGTTGCCAAGTGAAGCTAACACAGAGATAAACAACCTTTTGGAAGGAGACGTCCTCAAATTCGAACTCGAAATATGCATAAATTCTGTATTTGCGTGCATTATTCCTCTATTGTGGTGATTTTCCACCTTTACTCGATAAGCACACAAATTAAACGCAAATGTGGTATAAATCATGCATAAACCAATATAAATCCAATAAATATGAGGCTCTAAAACATGTAAATTCACACCCTATCAACACCCCCAAACTTACCCATTGATCGTCCTCGAGCAATGAGAGCTATAAGACAAGATCAACATCATTCAAAGGGAGAAAACAAAACAACTAACTAACTCACTTTCGTGGAGTAAACGATTGCACTTAGCGGGTGCAACAAGCCTTTAAACCCTTGAGTTACCTCAAAGGACGAGTTATAGTCTCGTGAGGGTTTGCATACGATATACCCACAAAATCTAACAAATTTTCAATCCCAACCAAATCAACACATCTCAATATGATCAACAAGAATGAATGGCATAAAATCAACCTTTTAAAGTTCACAAATATATATATACATATCAACTACTTTTGCTCATGTGACACCAATACTTGGAACGACTCCCTAGGGTGTAGTGAAAAATAAATCTAGGGTATTATAGTCGAGAGGCATCCTTACCAAATTTTGGACATTAATCCCATATCTATCAACTTTCGATCAAACGCAAAGCATAAGAATTATAGAAAATCTCATAGCCATTTAAATTTCATTATCTCAAACATTCAACTTTCAATTCATATGAAATTTCCATTTAAACTTCATTAAGGCTAGATCATGTGCAATGTTTTATTCCATTAGGCTTTCTATGACACCCATGTAACAAGTTTTAGACCAATGACTCCCAAACTAGATAGTTTTGGGGCATTAAGTGTAGAGACACTCCTAAGGATTTAATCACTCGAGTATCAAAGGCCACGAAATAAAACTAGATCTTTTAAACAATTCACTTCTTTTGGCTTGAGCATAGCTCAAATTAGCATAATAGTACAGTATATAGGCATGAAACTTTTCACCTCCGGTACGTATTAGCCTGACCACTTTTGGTCATACCAAAATTCAACCTTTTCAATTCATTGTTAGCATATAAAATTACTACTCAACTTATAACCTTATGAGAAATCTAAGTTAATATTTCTGGAAATAATTCCTTAAGTGTCTTAAGATGGTTATCCTCTCAACTCCTCTACCTTCGATTTAAGTGCATTGTGAATCATCTAAAGAATCAATTCTAGTCTAAGGTCTCCACGAGCAATTTCAAAGATATATATATATTCCATTAAATTCAGATTATTTCAAGAATTCATGCCATTTTTCCAAATCAATCAATTTCAATGCATCAATTGGAAGGACTAAAAATTTTTCATGCTTGATTTTCTCAACAAAGATGCATATAAACATGATATCAAACAAACTTTCCCCAAATTCAAGTTAAAAATTAGGATTGCATTTTCAATATTCAAAATAGATACTCTTCTACCCCCAAACTTAAATCCAACATTGTCCCCAATGTTGTTACAACATGCATACACAAAGGTAAAAGAACACTTACAACCAAGGATATTGAAGAACATCCTTAAGCTTCCAATGCATCCTTACAAAGTTTCTCCTCTTATCGAGTAAAATAAGAATCTCTAAAGGTGGGGTCCAAATGTGCATCATATCTAACACTTCAACTTTTTAAACCATCAAGCATAAGAAAAACATACATGCCAAAAGTGCATGCTTGAACACAATAAAAAGAAACAAACTAAACAAAACAAAAATGAAAGCAAAAAGAAAAGAAAACTTACAAACTTGGGTTGCCTCCCAAGAAGCGCTAGTTTAGAGTCGGTAGCTCGACTTGAGATAAAGAATCGCTAAAGATCCTGGAGGGGAATGGTCACTTTATCCCTCGACCCGTCAATCCCAATGTAATGCTTTAACCTTTGGGCGTTTGTCATGAAGGTTCGTCCATTATCCGTTATAAGTTCAATGGCACCAGAAGCATACACACGAGATACAACAAATGGTCCCGACCATTTTGACTTGAGCTTCCCGGGAAAAAGTCGAAGGCGAGAATTGTATAGTAAAACCTTGTCTCCTTCATGAAATTTTCGGGGAATAATACGCTTATCATGCCATGTTTTCGTTCGCTCCTTGTAAAGCTTGGCGTTCTCATACGCTTGATGGCGCCATTCCTCAAGTTCGTGTAATTGGAGTAATCGCTTGGTACCTACGAGTTGAGAATCAAAATTTAGAAATTTAATAGCCCAAAAAGCGCGATGTTCGAGCTCAACCGGTAAGTGACATGCTTTTCCAAAGACAAGGCGATATGGGGACATGCCAATCGGAGTTTTAAACGCGGTTCTATATGCCCACAAGGCGTCATCTAGTTTAAGGGACCAATCTTTTCTAGATGCGTTAACCGTTTTTTCAAGAATGCGTTTAATCTCCCGATTCGACACCTCCACTTGACCACTCGTTTGAGGATGATATGGGGTTGAGATTTTATGTCGTACCCCGTACTTGTTCAGTAAGTGCTCGAATTGTTTGTTACAAAAATGGGTGCCCCCGTCACTAACGATTGCTCTAGGAGTTCCAAAACGAGTGAAAATCCTTTTTTTTAAAAATCGAGTAACTACCCGAGCATCATTGGTTGGTAAAGCCTCAGCTTCGACCCATTTGGAGACATAGTCGACCGCAACAAGAATATACTTATTGGAACAAGAACTAAGGGATACATCGTCGAATGAGGCCATCTGCACAAATCTTAAATAGATATGGTTCGTCCCACAAATATCGCTTCACATCAAATAAGAATTTCTTCTTTTGATGATAAGTGATATCCGGAGGAAGAACTCCCGTGACAAGATAATTTGCATAATTGGCATACCAAGGAGCATCATTATGAAGTATAGCATACAATTGCTCATCGGGAAACTCCTCACAAATAGGTTTATCAAACACGCACTCGGGCTTAGGAATCTCTATCCTAGACAAGTGGTCGGCAACAACATTTTCTACTCCTTTCTTATCCTTAATTTCTATGTCAAATTCTTGAAGAAGTAAAATCCACCTAATGAGTCTAGGTTTGGCATCCTTTTTGGCAAGCAAGTATTTTAATGCGGAGTGATCAGTGTACACAATTACTTTATTCAAAATGAGATAAGCATGGAACTTGTCAAATGCAAATACTATGGCTAGTAATTCTTTTTCCGTGGTTGCGTAATTCATTTGTGCATCATTTAAAGTCTTACTAGCATAGTAGATGGTTTGAAATACCTTATCCTTCCTTTGGCCAAGGACCGCACCCACCGCGGTGTCACTAGCATCACACATCAATTCGAAGGGCAAACTCCAATCGGGAGGTGCCATGATGGGAGCGGATATCAATAGCTCCTTAAGAGTCATGAAGGCCTGTAAACAAAGGGAATCAAAATTGAATGGTGCATCTTTGACAAGCAAGTTAGATAACGGCTTTGCAATTTTGGAATTTTTTTTGATAAATCGCCTATAGAAGCCGGCATGACCAAGAAAGCTCCTCACGGCTTTCACCGATGTAGGTGGAGGAAGCTTTTCTATTACCTCAATCTTGGCTTGGTCCACTTCAATCCCTTTTTGGGAGATTTTGTGACCTAGCACAATCCCTTCCCGGACCATAAAATGACATTTTTCCCAATTCAAAACAAGATTTGTTTCCTCACAGCGTTTTAGAACACGGTCCAAATGATCAAGACATGTGTTAAATGAGGTTCCAAAAACAGAAAAATCATCCATAAAAATCTCAAGTAATTCTTCAACCATGTCATGAAAGATCGCCATCATACATCGTTGAAATGTGGCCGGGGCATTGCATAATCCAAACGGCATCCGCCTATAAGCAAACGTGCCATAGGGACAAGTGAAAGTTGTTTTCTCTTGGTCCTCGGGGGCTATGGCAATTTGGTTATAGCCGGAATACCCATCTAGAAAACAATAAAAATCATGTCCAGCTAACCTTTCAAGCATTTGGTCAATGAATGGGAGGGGGAAATGGTCCTTACGAGTGGCATCATTTAACTTGCGATAATCTATACACACACGCCACCCGGTAAGCATTCGAGTAGGGATTAATTCATTGTTCGCATTTTCTATCACAGTTATTCCGCCCTTCTTGGGTACTACTTGAGTCGGGCTTACCCATGCACTATCAGAGATAGGATAGATTATACATGCATCGAGTAGTTTTATAACCTCTTTCTTTACCACCTCTTGTATTTGTGGATTTGACCGTCTTTGTGGTTAGCGTGTAGTTTTTGCGGACTCCTCCATGAGTATTTTGTGCATGCACACCGCTGGACTTATGCCTTTTATATCCGCAATTTTCCACCCGAAGGCCTTTTTGTTGGCCTTCAATACTCTCATGAGTCGCTCCTCCTGTTCTCCTGTCAAAGAAGATGAGACAATTAAAGGTAGAGTCTCATTATCATTTAAAAATACATATTTCAAATGTAATGGTAATGGTTTAAGCTCAAGGATAGGGGCCTCTTCGATAGAAGGGCGAGGAGGAGCCAAGAGTGATCTTTCTAATTTTTTAGCTCCAATGACGTGGTAAAGAGGTGGGTTCTCTACGCTAAATATGGTTTCCAATTGTTCTTCACTCGTTGAATCGACATCAATAGATTTGGAAAGACATGTCTCCAATGGGTCGTCTACCATTTGTGCCTGAAAAGTCTCATCAATCAACATATCAAATACATCGATGCGTAAACATGAGTCAGGATCACATGGGTGTTTAAGCACTTTAAAAAACATCAAAGGTGACCTTTTCATCTCCCACATTTAAGGTTAGCTTACCATTGGCAATATCGATTACCGCCTTACCAGTGGCTAGGAATGGTCTTCCTAGGATCAGGGGTACCTCAACATCTTCCTCCATATCAAGAACCACAAAGTCAACCGGGAAGTAGAATTTGTCGACTTGAACGATTACATCTTCGATTATTCCCCGTGGTCTCTTGATTGATCTATCGGCAAGTTGGAGGCTCATTGAAGTCGGCTTTGGGTTACCAAGGCCCAACTTTTTGAAAAGAGAGTACGGGAGGAGGTTGATGCTAGCTCCCGAGTCGCACAAAACTTTTTCGAAGGATAATGGCCCAATCGTGCAAGGAATAGTGAGACTCCCAGGGTCTTCAAGTTTCATTGGTAATTTATTAAGCAATACGGCGGAGCATTCATCGGTTAGGCACACCGTTTCGTTTTCCTCCCACTTTTGTTTGTTGGATAAAATATCCTTGAAAAATTTCACGTAATTTGGCATTTGTAAAATTGCGTCTATAAAAGGAATATTAATTCTAACCTCACGAAGAATTGCTAAGATTCGAAGGAAACTTGGATCCATCTCCTTTTTTTTCTTTCTATGTGCATTAGGAAATGGCAGACGGACCTCGATGGGAGGATGCGTTGGAGTTGAAGACCCCGCTGTGGAAGGTTCAGGAGGTGGCGCCTGGGCGCGACAATCGGCGCCAGGGCCCTGGGTCTCGGGCGCCTGAGCGTGATCATCGGGACGCTCGAGCGCGCAATTGCGAAGCATTCGTTCACTGTGGGTTGATTCCGGCGCCTGGGCGTTCTCATCGGGGCGCTCGGGCGCGGAAATGTGAACAGCATCATTGACTACCTGTTTGCCACTTCTTAAGGTGATGGCGTGGCATTGCTCCTTCGGGTTTTTTTCTGTGTCACTTGGTAAAGTTCCCGGGGCTCTCTCGCTGATCGCCTTTGCCATTTGACCCATTTGTGTCTTTAAATCCTTCATGTCCATCATTATATCCTTCATCATAGTACAGAGTTCGTTGATTGCTGAATCCGATTTCTTTATTTGTTCATCGAGACGCTCTTCGGTTGTAAGAGGTCTTATTTGCCTTTGTATATGAGGATTACCTTGCCTTTGAGTTTGGTTATTGTTGAATGGGGGCCTTGGTGCTTGATAGACGCCGGGATGGGCATTTTGTGTCGGATTGGGCCTCCTTGGAAAATTTTCGGGCACATGGAAGTTCAATTGAGGTCGATTGGCATTTCCAACATAGTTTACATTGCCAACCATTGTTTCCAAAGCAACTTCTTCGCCCAACTCTTGAACACAAGCAATCTTTTTAGTGGGTGTGATTTCTTCATCATCGGGATAGAGTTCATCTTCCCGGGCTAATTGCTCAATCTTGTCCCACACATTTTGGCAATCGAGCCCAAGGAGATCACCACCGGCGCCGGCATTGAGCCTATTTCGGATGCGCGAACGGACTCCATCATGGAATCGTAATACTTGCTCGCTCAATCTTAGGTTGTGATCCGGACATTTTCGGAGCATGTTTTTATATCTAGCCCATGCCTCGGCTAAGGACTCATGATTCCCCTGCTTAAACTCCTTAATGTTGCTCCTTAGCTCATTGATTTTGGAGGGTGGAAAGAATTTGCTCAAAAAGGCATCGACCAATTGTCCCCATGTTGTGATGGATTGGGGTGGTAGAGATTTGTACCACATGGTCGCCCTTTCCTTTAATGAGAAGTGGAAGACTCTTAGACGAATTGCATCGAGATCCCGTGGATGAAATTGGGTAGTCATGAGAGTATCGTCTAAAGTCTCCAAATGCTCATGAGGTGATTCATGGGGCTCTCCATAGAAGGGTTCGCTTTGCACCATGCTAAAGATGTGTGACGGAATGTGATAATTTGGTGCAAAGAAATTTGGAAAGACTACGGGCCCCGGTATGGTGTGGACCCTTGGAGGTAGACTTTCCCGGACCGATGGAAGTCTTTGAGGAGGTGCCGGTTGCATAGCTTGGAAAAGATTTTGCAGCCATTCCCTGTTTTCCGGAAGATTTATGTCGGGAAAATTTCCATTTGGATTTAGATTGTCGGCCATTTCTCGAGCTTGTCTACTAGATCGAAGAACACGCTCTATCTCCGGCTCAAAATTGTATAGGGGCTCGTTAGAAGAGCGGGTCATGCACCACAAATTACACCTAACAAATAAACACAAGAAAAAAATTAGAATAATAAAATAAAAGAAAGGTTACAAATAAACGAAAAACTAAGAATTATGAAAATTTAAATGAAAAATCAAAAACTAAAATGAACAAGTCCCCGGCAACGGCGCCAAAAACTTGACACGCTAAAAGCTAACGTGCTATGATAGCAAGTGCACTAGTCGTGTGTAGTAATAAGTGTGGACGAAAAGTCCGGGTTGTCGAACCACGGAGACTTGAATTCTAGTTTATGATTTTATACAAAAAACAACTACAATAAAAGTAAAATGAGTGTGAAACGCGTAAGATAAGAACAAGGTTATGGAAATGAATTAAAACCAATTATAAAGGGAGACTAAGGCACATGCTAGGTCCAAATTGATCAAATATACTTATAAAGGCTCTTGTTGTAGAATTACTCTTATATTGTTATGGTAAAAACTCCTAAGGAAGAGAATAACCGATGTCTCGCGTATAAACTCCTATACTTAGATCGTGATTTCCCAAATATCCCTATCCGGAAATCTAACCACTAAACATGCATTAATGTACTAGAGTTCACTTGATTTGAATCGAACGACTTCACCCGGGAATCTTTACTTATGTCTAGGGCAATTCCTCATTAGTTGCGGGTCATGATGTGAATTTCTTGCACCCTAAGTCAATTTTCTCCCGAAATATTAACCTAGGCATAAGATTCTAACATATAGTGATCAAGTATATGCAAGATAGATAAAAACACAATTCACATCACATAACAATATAAGAACAACCTCAACAATCATCTATTGTAAGCATATATCACAATTTGGCCTTACATGGCCATAGTCTTACGAATTTAGTTCATAATTGAAAGCATAAAAGACATAAGAGGAATATTCATAGACATAAATGAAATGAAAAGCTCTTAAAAACTCCCTAAATGGTGAATGATGATGGATTTTGAAGTTGAGCCTTCAATCTCCAAGCTCTTTTCCTTCCTCTAGTTTTCCCCTCCAAGAGTGATGAAGAATGGTGATGAATGGTGGAGAAATCAGATTAGGGGCTGCCCCCTACTCCTCCAAGAATCTGAAATTGATAGTGAATGATGAAAAGTATGGGTTCCCCCTCCTTTTATAACCAAAATTCCACTAAAGTATGCATTAAGAATTCCCATTAAAGTTCCCCAATGAGAATTCCACCTAAGGTGATGCTTAAAGTTTGGATTTTAAGATTCCAACCAGCTAAAAAATGCTGAACTTTCGGCCCTTAAGAATTCCACCAAGCATAACCATGTGAAAACTTCAACAAAACACATGCATGCTGCCATTTTCTTGCTTTCCAGCGCAGTCTTAGTATTTTCCTCATAAACTTCTCCACCGATCTCCAAATTGGATGATTCAAGTTCCCATGTGCAGATAAAACATAGATCTACAACTTTTCAGAAGGCCATGTTGTCCAATTCGGTCGCTAAGTATACCTAAATTACGTTTCAACATGGAGGTTGTTTCTGATTTGTCGCCCATAAAGTAAATCTAGCAAGAAACACACTTATGACAACCCCTCAACACATGTGCTGAATTATGGCCAAAAGTGATTCTTACCCATCATATAATTCTATAATTTAGGCTGAAAAGGAGTAACATTTGGACTATCCACGCCTAGGCATGACTAGGAGGGCGCTGGGGTGTATCCTGACACATGTACTTCTCTGTTCGGCGCAACAATTGTATTTCCTTCATAACTCTCTCCACAGACCTCCGATTTGGATGATTCAAGTTGCCAAGTGAAGATAACACAGAGATAAACAACTTTGTGGAAGGATACGTTCTGAAATTCGAACTCAAAATATGCATAAATTCTGTATTTGCGTGCGTTATTCCTCTATTGTGGTGATTTTCCACCTTTACTCGATAAGCACACAAATTAAACGCAAATGTGGTATAAATCATGCATAAACCAATATAAATCCAATAAATATGAGGCTCTAAAACATGTAAATTCACACCCTATCAGAAATATTATTGGATAATATCAATCTACATTCTGATTAGATGAACTTAGCTTTTTAAATTTCTCAAATCGGATTTGAAACTAATGAGAAACTAAGTGTTAAAGTGGGATGTTTGAATGGGTTTATCCCACATTGGAATAAAACCACAAAAGTAGTGGGTTTATATTCCATGTCTTGGGGTAAAGGGTTGGCCCTTTAGGTCATTTCACCTTTGTGGGTTTTGTTAGGGGAGAGGACCTAGCCATGGTCTGGTTTACCACACACGCGTGCGCTCCACCGTCGCCGTCCATCCTCCCTCCACGACCGGGTCCTAGTCGAAGGCCATCTTGGGCTTGGGCTTGGGCTTGCAAGATATTGAATTTTTGGACAAAATTAATCCCACAAAGTGAAAGTTCAACAAGAAAATCGTGCACCGATTGGCCATGGCCAAGAGGAAGAAGGTACAACCAAAACTGTCGGTAGAGACGATCACTCCTACGCAAGCCACTACACCGGTATCGAAACCCTTGGAGACACCAACATCGAGCAAGACCAATGCAGCGAGTATATCTAAATTTAGGGCAAATGTTTCAGGTGAGAGAGGCATACTGAATTGGGAAATTTGGAGATGATGCTCCAACAAGTGCGAGCTCAAGTGATTCAGGTAGAGGATTTGGAGATATTGCAATCAATTGAGCTATGTTTGAAGAGGATCCAGCACGAGGAAGAACAGGTGAAGGGTATGCCTGAAATACAAACAAAAATTGATAACCAAACAGTGACACAGAAACCTACTGATAATGTTTGGAGTGCGTTAGACATAACAAAACTCAAGGGTGCAGGGTGCAAGTTGAGCTACATGGAACCAGAAGCCAAAAATAGATAGTGTGTGGGGCGAATCCTTGAAGAAGACATTCAATCTGAGATTGCCTACTGGAATTCCGCAGTAGTGTGTTATGTACTTGGCAGCAATCGACATTTTGCTGTGATGAACGGATACATAAGAAGAGTTTGGGGTAAGTATGGGATAGATAAAATACAGATGAAACAAAATGGTATGTTTTTTATAAGATTTAACTCCATAGACAGTAGGGATACCATACTGCAGTTAGGTGTGACACACTTTGATAAGAAGCCTCTTATTATAGCTCCCTGGACTGAGAACTTTAACTATAATAGAAGTGAAATAGAGAGAGTTCTTGTGTGGATTAGATTGACAAATCTTGATAGTAAATACTGGAGCTGCAAATCCTAAAGCAATATAGCTAGTTTAATTGGAACACCTATTGTTGCTGATAAAATGACTATAGAAAAGGAGAGAATCCAATTTGCTAGGATTCTTGTTGAGGTCAACACTAAAGCTATGCCTGATCATAGCTATTTTGAGAATGTGAATGGCGTTTTGATTGAGCAGAAAGTGTTTTATGAATGGAAACCCGTACTATGTGAGAGTTGCAAGGGATATGGTCATGAAACTCAACACTTCAAGAGGAAGAAAGGCACTCTAAGATAGGTTCCAAAGAAAATCCAACCTCAAATGGAATCACCATAGGTGAGTACTGAGCCAGTACCATTAGTGAATATCCAAAAGAGAGGAAAAGAAGTATGTCCAGAACAGGGAGTGCAGAAGGAGCATGAATGGTATACAATTCAAAGAAGTGGGCAAAAGTGCAGAGGGGAAACAAATGAGGGAAGCTTAAGTATATAGGGTGAAACACACAAAGGGATGCAAAAGTATCAGGTTGACCCAGGAGCAGTAACAGTGACTGTTACTCATCATGGAAAGAATAGGGGCATGGAATGTTAGAGGGCTAAATAGCCCTGGGAAGTAGAGGGAGATATTAAGCCTCTGTAATAAGTATAAATTGAGTATATTAGGAATCCTTGAACATAATATCAAGAGTATAAACTATGACAAAGTACATAGCAACATAGCCAATGGATGGGGTAGCATTACCAATCGTAGTGCACATCCTAGAGGAAGGATTTGGGTAATCTGGAAGAAAGAACATTACAATATCACAATGATTAAAACCACACCCTACCTTATTCATTGTAAGGGCTATCACATTACTACTTAAAACAGTTCATCATATTGTTTGTGTATGCATTTAACCACCAGCAGGAACGAATGGCATTATGGATGGAAGCAGTACACATTAATATCCCTTGGCTGTTATTAGGGGACTTAAACACAGTGTTAAAGGAGGATGATAGAATTAGAGGGGCTCCTGTGACTGCTCAAGAAGCATCTGACTTCCAGAACTGCCTTGATGCTTGTGAACTAATGGAAATGAAATGGAGAGGCCATCAGTACACATGGAACAATTCCCATGATCCGGGGTGAGAATATTCTCAAAGCTAGACAGAGCCTTGATTAATCATGAAGAATGTGTAAACTTCCCAACAGCTGAAACTGAATTTGTCGAACCAGGTATCTTAAATCATTCTCCAATGATAATTTACTTCCATTTATAGCAGTAGAAAAGGCCTATTCCATTTAAATACTTTAATATGTGGGCTGGAACCCCACAATTCAAAACAATAGTAGAAGAAACTTAGCACCAAAGGCAAATTGGCAGTAGCATGTATAAGGTGGCTCAAAAGCTGAGGAGTTTGAAAAGTAGCTTAAAACAACTTAATAAGTCCAGATTCAGTGATATTGAGAAATAGACAGAATTGGCAAAGGTTCACTTATTGATATTCAAGGTCAATTGCAAGTGGATCCCATCAATATTGAACTTCAGAGGGAAAAGAGAGAGGCAATGAAAGCTATGGAAGAAACAACAGCTGCCCTTGAAGAATTTTACCATCAGAAGTCTAAAGCAAACTGGACGAAATCTGGAGATCAAAACACCAAGTACTTTCATATGTACTTGAGGAAAAAAGAATACAGAAATAGAATTGTAATAGTCACTGATGAAAATGGTTCTGTACTAAGAGCATATCCTAAAGTCAGAGCATTTTCTTGGTTATTATAAGACTATGCTGGGTAATAAGGGGACTAGAACTAAATCAGACAGAGAGGTGTACGCAGCAGGCCCTAGGCTAAGAGTGGAATAACAGCTAGAGTTAGTGCAACCATTTACAAGGGCAGAGGTAAAAAAGGCCATGTTTAGCATTAACAACAAGAGCCCTGGCCCTGATGGCTATGGCAGTGATTTTTTCAAAAAAACGGGGGGGATAGTGGGGGAAGATGTAACAGATGCAGTTTTGAGCTTCTTTCAAGATGGCCAGCTACTAAAACAATTGAACAATCCTACACAGGCATTAGAGTATAGACCTATTGCTTGTTGCAATACTCTATAAAAGTGCATCTCCAACCTTCTATCTGGAAGAATAGCCACTATCCTCACATATTTGGTGAATGAGAACCAAGGTGCATTTGTCAAAGATAGATCCATAATTGACAATGTTCTTATCATTCAAGAACTAATATGACTTTATAATAGGAAGAAGGTCTCACCAAGATGTTTAATGAAGATAGATCCGAGAAAAGCTTGTGATACTGTGGAATGGGAATTCATAAAAGAGATGCTTAAAGGTTATAGATTTCTACCAAATTTCGGACAATGGGTGATGGAATGTGTTAGCACAGTGAGTTTCACACTGGCCATAAATGAAGAGCATCATGGTTTTTTTCAAGGGCAAAGAGGGATTAGATAGGGGGATCCCATCTCCCCCCCGTTATTTGTGTTAGTAATGGAGTATCTAACAAGAAGTTTAAAACTTGCAACACACAATGAAGCTTTCAGATTCCATCCTACCTATAAGGCTATGCAATTAACAAACATCTGCTTTGCGAATGACTTGATGCTGTTCTGCAAGGCCTCTCAACAGTCAGTGCATATATTATGGTGTTAGTTCAAGAGGTTTTCCGCTACAACAGGATTGTATGCTAATTAAAATAAATCCAGTATCTATGTAAGAAGAGTTTCACAAGAAATTAAAAGAGAACTTTTGTAGTTAACTGGATTCAGGGAGGGAGAGTTCCCCTTTAGATATTTGGGGATATCTTTGTCACCCACAAAATGGTCTAGAATAGACTGTGAAACTATTGTAGATAAAATGGCTGCTCAACTCACTACTTGGGCCTCTAGGAATCTTTCCTATGCAGACAGGGTACAGTTAATTAACATTGTGTTAATGTCTCTTCATTTGTACTAGTCTTCAGTATTTTTGTTGCCTCAATCTGTCATCGAGCTCATTGAACAAGAATACAAGGACTTCCTCTGGGGAAAAGAGGAGAATCACGCAAAAATGACTTTATTCAGCTGGGAGACTATTTGTGCAGGGAGATGGGTCGTCTAAATGTGAAAAATTGCAAACTATGGAGTGTGGCTGCCATTGGTAAGCAAGTTTGGGCATTATCCCAGAAAAAAGACACTTTATGGGTAAAGTGGATCAGTGGGGTGTATTTAAAAACTACAGATTTTTAGGATTATTCTTCCTCTATGGATAGTAGCTGGACTTGGAGGAAAATAATTTTGTGAAACTCAAATTACAGGCTGTATTTAATCAGAATAGATGGGTTGCTAACAAAACAGGGATATACAATGTGAGAAGTGCTTATAAGTGGCTACAAGGCCCAAAGCAAAAATTTCAAAGGGCCCTGATTGCTTGGAATGGATTCAACATCCCCAAGCACTCCTTCATGTCTTGGGTGGCATTGCATAAGAGGCTCCTAACTAGAGACATGCTAGGTAAATTCATACTCATACCTGACTGTAACTGTTTATTGTGTGGTAGCGTTGTTGAATCTATAGAGTTGTTATATTTTGGATGTAGTTGGGTGCAACCAATTGTGCAAAGTATTATAGATTGGTTGAAAGTAAAAGGATGTTCTCAGTATTATGGGAGGTGGATCAGATGGCGCAAATATGCATTTAGACGATGGAAATTCAAACAAAAGATCTTGACTGCTACTATAGTTGGTATTTTCTATATGGTATGGATAGAAAGAGAATCACAGACTACATACACGATCTGGGAACTCAAACATGGTTGTTGCAGCCAGGATAAATAGGGAGTTATGTACAAGACTCAACTGCTGTAATGTACAAAGATTAACTAATAGAGACTATATTTATTTACATGAAATATTAAATAGTTAGAAGAGGTGTCAGTTACTGTTTTTGCACACATGAGCAATAGATCTAATTGTACTGCCATGTGGTGTGTCATGTTGTAAATATACTTATTGGTTTGATACTACCAAAAAGAAAAAAGAAAACTGTACATGTTAAATACGAAGTTGAAATCAAACGTTGGCCATGTTTACTTCGATTTTTGAATTGGCCTTCTAGAATGCCTCATGTTCGAACGTGAAAATGATCACGTTTGAACGTTGGGTTTCAATGTTCGAACGTTGACCCCTTCTAGAAGAATGTCTCAAATGGTTCGGGCATTTCAGCTGCCTTAACAACTGAATACGTTTTAACTTCAAGCTCGAATGTGAAGATGACCACATTCGAATATGGGCAACAGTTTCAGATTGCTAATTTAATTCTCGTATTTAATTGGTCAGATTTCTTGGCCTATAAGTAAGCTTCATCTAACAGATGGAAAAACACACCAAAAGCATTTCTCAGCTTTTTTCTCTCATTCTCTAAAGAGTTCTAAGTAGCAAAAGTTCATTCAGTTCTGGAATTTGAAGTGGATTCGAATTCAAAATGTATATCGTTGAATTTTGGGACGTTTGTTGCAATAACCAGTACCACCTAGGCGGGGCAATTTAGCGTTAAGAATAGAGAGTTCTCTCTTGCCTCGATATAATCATATGTTCATTGTTAGCATTTGATACATTTGTCAAGTTTTGTCCAACAAACTTAACGCTAAATTTTTGTTGTTCAAAAGTTGTCACTTTGATCAAATGGCTAATGTGGGTGATGTTGATGGCACTAGTCTTGATTTTGGTCTTGGATCGGGTACTAGTCTTGGTCTCAGTATTGGATCTGGCTCTGGTGGTGGTGTCGATTTTAGTTTCAATTTTGGTTCTGGTTCTGGTTCTGGGTCCGGATCTAATCCACCAATGGTTCCACTGGTTAATCCAGTTATTCCAGCTCAGGTCGAAAGGCCATGGAAGTTCAATGGGGCTGACTTCAAGAGATGGCAACAAAAGATGCTATTCTATCCCACCACTTTAAACCTGGCGAGGTTTTTGAAGGAGGATGCTCCTTATGTCCCGGAGGACTCGATCGACAACCAACTGAGGGTGGCATATGATGCCTGGCACAATTGTGATTTCCTTTGCGGGAATTACATCCTGAGTGGGTTAGATGATTCGCTTTATAGGGTTTATCTGTCGATGAAAACCTCTAAAGACCTCTGGGAGGCATTGGATAAGAAGTGTAGAACTGAGGACGCCGGACAGAAGAAAATCGTGGTCGCAAAGTTCTTAGACTTCAATATGGTGGACTCTAATTCCGTGACAAGTCAAGTCTAAGAGCTTCAAATAATTATTCATAAAGTTCATGCTGAGGACATGACTTTGAGTGAAACCTTCCAAGTAGCTTCAATCAATGAGAATTTACCACTATCTTGGAAGAATTTCAAGAATTACTTGAAACACAAGCGAAAGGAGATAAGTCTGGAAGACTTGGTTGTTCGACTCAGAATCGCGAAAGACAACCGGGTTTCTGACAAGAAGACTCCAATCCAGGCAAGGGCAAACATTGTAGATGTTCCGAAAAGCTTAAATCGGAAAAGAAAATTCCAGGGGAAGTCCAAAGGGAACTCCCAGAAAAAGAAAGGCAAGTTAAAACAAGGAGATGGCTGTTACAACTGTGGCCGTCCTGAACACTTGGCTAAAGACTGAAAAGAGCCCAAGAAAAATAAGTCTCAAGGGCAGGGTTCTGGTCAAAACCAGAATAAAGGCAAGAACTAAGTGCAGAACCAAGTTCAGGGTCAAGTAAACTTGGCTGAAGATGATGTCCTGGGCATCAATGAGATGATCGACGATCTGTCGGATAACCAGGTTCCGATCGATCTGACTGATCTTGATCTCACTACAGTCGTGTTCAAAGCCAATTTTGCGGACAACCCAAGAGAGTGGTTCATAGATACTGGGGCTACTCGCCACATCTGCTCTAATAGATATGAGTTCTCCTCCTATACCCCATCTGATGGACGGTGACTGTTCATGGGAAATTTATCCACTTCTCCCGTGATCGGAATTGGTAAAGTGTGTTGAAGATGACTTCAGACAAGGAACTGATATTTACTGAAGTTCTGCATGTTCCGGAGATTCGCAACAATTTGATATCTGGATCAGCTTTAGTCAAGAATGGGTTCAAGATAATCTTCGAGGCTGATAAGTTTTCTTTAACAAAGAGAGGGTTTTATGTTGGAAAAGGTTACTTTGAGCAGAGCCTTTTCAAATGAATGTAATCCTCTCTGTTATAATTGAAAACGTAAGCAATAAAAGTATTGAGGATTTTATTTATTTGCTTGAGTATTCTAATTTGTGGCATGTTAGACTAGGACATGTAAATTATAATACTATTCGAAGAATGGTTAACTCGAACTTATTACCAACTTTTAAAGTTGAAAATGAACACAAGTGCGAGATGTGTGTTGAGGCAAAACTTGTCAAACAACCATTTTCTTCTGTGAAAAGAAACATCGAACCTCTAGAACTTGTTCACAGTGATATCTGTGATTTCAAGTTTGTGCAAACTAAAGGGGGAAAAAAGTAGTATTTCATTACATTCATAGATGATTGCACAAAGTATTGTTCTGTGTATTCACTAAGAAGTAAAGACGAAGTGCTTAGAGCGTTTACACATTACAATACCGAAGTTGAAAATCAACTTGAAAAAAGGATAAAAGTTATCCAAAGTGATAGAGGTGGAGAATACGAAGGGCCTTTTGATGAATTTTGTACCAACTCTGGAATTATTCATCAAACGACGTCACCAAATTTACCTCAATCGAACAGCGTTGCTGAACGCAAGAATCGCACACTCAAAGAAATGATGAATGTGATGTTGAAAAATTCTAGATTACCGCAAAAATTTTGGGGGGAGGCTACCCTCTCCGCCAATTATATTCTTAACAAGTTCCTCACAAAAGTATGAGTGAGACTCCATACGAACTTTGGAAAGATCAAAAGCCATCATATAAGTACCTCAAAATGTGGGGGTGTTTGGCTTAGGTAGAAGTACCCAAACCCAAATAAGTGAAGATAGGGCCGAAAACTGTTGATTACATATTCATTGGTTATGCTCTTAATAGTAGTGCCTATCGATTTTTGTACATAAATCAAAAATATCAGATATTCATGAAGGTACTATCATGGAATCTAGAAAAGCTTCATTTTTCGAGGATATCTTTCCAAGTAAAGAAAGAAACGAACAAGGTCCACTTAAAAGAACACTTGATGAGTCTACAAGTAGTTCTAATCCCGGGGATGAAGAACCACGTCATAGCAAAAGGGCAAGAGTTCTAAAATTATTTGGTCAGAATTTTGTATCAAATACATTAGAAGGGGAATGAAGGACGATCAAGGAAGCTATGTCCGGTCCAGATGCTCAACTCTGAAAAGAGGTTATCAATAGTGAAATCGATTCTATTTTGCACAACCATACCTGGGAGTTGGTTGATCTTCCAAAAGGAAGTAAGCCTTTAGGCTGTAAATGGATTCTGAAAAAAAAATTATAAGACTGATGGAACTATTGATAAATATAAGCCCCGTTTGGTAGTCAAAGGATACTGACAAACGGAGGGTCTTGATGTTTTTGATAGTTATTCTCCGGTAACGAGAATAACATCCGTAAGATCATTCATTGCTATTGCCGCACTGCATAACCTTGAGATACATCAAATGGATGTTAAGACTGCATTTCTGTACGGAGAATTAATGAATAAATATACATGGAACAACCCCAGGGGTATATTGCTCCTGGAAAGGAGACAAAATTATGTAAACTTGTGAAGTCATTATATGGACTTAAACAAGCGCCAAAGCAGTGGCATGAAAAGTTGGATAACACTATGCTGTCAAATGGTTTCAAGATCAACGAGTTTGACAAGTGTGCGTATGTCAAACAAACACATAACACATATGTCATAATGTGTCTATATGTCGACGACATGTTGATCATGAGTAGTAATCATGAAATTATCATGAATACTAAAGGAATGTTAAAGAAGAACTTTGACATGAAGGATATGGGACTTACAGATGTCATATTAGGGATTAAAATCCTGAGGACTTCTGAAGGACTAGTCTTATCGCAGTCTCATTATGTTGAGACGGTTTTGGAAAAGTTCCTTCCAAGCGATAGTGCACCAGTTAAGACACCAGTGGACAGGAGCTTTCATCTACGGAAGAACCATAGCGAACCCATATCACAGTTAGAATGTGCTAGAGTCATTGGAAGTTTGATGTATATCATGAATTGTACTCGCCCTGATCTAGCTTATTCTATGAGCAAGTTGAGTAGGTTTATAAGTAATCTTAGTGTAGAGCATTGGAATGCTTTAACTAGAGTTCTTAAGTATTTAAAGTATACTAAAGATTATGGATTACACTATTCAAGATATCCAACTGTAATAGAGGTATACAGCGATGCTAATTGGATATCAGATACAAACGACTCTAAGTTCACAAGTGGGTATGTATTTACCGTTAGTAGAGGAGCAGTGTCGTGGAAATCATCTAAGCAAACTTGCATAGCCCGTTCAACAATGGAATCAGAATTCATAGTTTTGGATAAAGCTGGTGAAGAAGGTGAGTGGTTAAGAAATTTCTTAGAAAATGTTCCCTGTTGGAAAAACTTATGCCTCCTATTTTAATTCATTGTTACTGTATGTCGGCAATTAGGAGGGCACAAAGTAGTATGTATAATGGTAAGTCTAGACATATTTGTTGTAGACATAATACCATTAAGCAGTTGATCTGTAACGGGATTATTTCCATTGATTATGTGAAATCAATGGAGAATATTGTAGATCCTTTAACGAAAGGATTGCCTAGAGATCAAATATACAGCCTATTAAGAGGAATGGGATTAAATACTACAAATTAAGAATGGACACAGCGGAAACCCAACTATGTTAACTGGAGATCCCAAGATCTTGGTTCAATGGGACAACTAAGTTTTGAAAATTCAGTAAAGCACTTAGGAGTCTAACTCCAAACTCATTGCCTAGGATAAAGAAGTGCAACCTGCAAGTTGTGGCAAAGGTTAAGATGAGTTTTTAATGATTCCTATAATGTCTAAATAAAGTAGAGTATGGTAGAATACTCTTAAATAGAAAGTCACCTATGTAAGTGTGAGGTGTGGGCCACCTCAACATTTTACTCAATGTTAACACTTATGAATCCAAGAAGGGTGCCATGGCAAAAATGGACCCAACAGTGAGAACTGAAGCTACTGAGAGTTTATCATGTGAATATCATTGTCTGGGTTTACACGAATGGCTGATCAATTCAAGACATCATGTTCATTGAGTAGCCTAGTAAATCCAATGATATCTCACTAAGAAAGGTTCAAAGCGAAAAGCTACCTCTTCTGATGTGATACATTTGTCTGAACTCTTGAGATCATGCATTGCATTAATTTCATTCGTGTGGGGGATTGTTGGATATTTGTATATGAAAAGTGTATTGGACATGACTTTTGCATAAGAAATTCGAACATCATAAGTATCCAGGATACAAAATATTATTGGATAATATTAATCTACGTTCCGAGTAGATGAACTTAGAGTTTTGAATTTCTCAAATTAGATTTGAAAAGAATGAGAAATTAAGAGTTAAAGTGGGGTGTTTGAATGGGTTTATCCCGCATTTGAATAAAATCACAAAAGTAGTGGGTTTATAATTCCATGTCTTGGGGTAAATGGTCAGCTCTTTGGGTCATCTCACCTTTGTAGGTTTTGTGAGGGGAGATGACCTAGCCATGGTCCGGTTCATCACACACGCGCAGCTGCCATCTACCCACCCTCCCGAACCAGACTCAGGACCGGGTCCAGGTCTTGGGCTTGGACTTACAATATATTAATTTTTTGGACAAAATTAATCCCGTAAAGTGAAAGTCCAACAAGAAAATCATACATGTTAAACAC
The DNA here is from genome assembly GCA_019426215.1 of Buddleja alternifolia. Lineage (NCBI taxonomy): Eukaryota > Viridiplantae > Streptophyta > Magnoliopsida > Lamiales > Scrophulariaceae > Buddleja > Buddleja alternifolia. The sequence goes on along the minus strand of CM033397.1, from coordinate 22,360,509 downwards.
GATGTTGAAATCAAACACTGGCCATGTTTTATTTCGATTTTTGAATTAGCCTTCTAAAAGGCCTCACATTCGAAAGTGAAAATGCTCACATTTGAATGTTGACCCCTTCTAGAAAAATATCTGAAATGGTTCAGGCGTTTCAGCTGCCTTAACAGCTGAATACGTTTTAACTTCACGTTCGAACGTGGGCAGGAGTTTCAAATTGCTAATTTAATTCTCGTATTTAATTGGTCGGATTTCTTAGCTATAAATAGGCCTCCTCCAGCAGATGGAAAAACACACCAAAAGCATTTCTCAACTTTTTTATCTCATTCTCTCAAGAGCTCTCAGTAGCAAAAGTTCGTTCGGTTCTGGAATTTGAAGTAGTTTCAAGTTCAGAACGTATATCGTTGTATCTTGGGACGCTTGTTGCAATAACCCATACCACCTAGGCGGAGCAATTTAGCGTTAAGAATTGAGAGTCCTCTCTCGCCTCGATATAATCATCTGTTCGTTTGTTAGCATTTGATACATTTGTGAAGTTTTGTCCAACAAGTGCGACACTAACCCAAAGCCTCTTTGTTCAAAACATCAAATTTATTGATGATTGAAAGTATACATATCCTATTTAGCTGATTGATATAAGATGACCCACCTAGAAGAACATGCTTAATTAGATCTTATTGTATAAACCTTTGGCCGGAGTTATGGATTAAGAATTTTTCTGCCGAAATGGGCCATTCACCATTGAAATACGTACTATTTCATAATTTGGACTAATGCTAAATTTCCAACTTGTTATTGCCATCTCCAAATTGATCTCCAATAAGCTTGGAAAAAATCAAATTTCAAAATTCTCAAAATCTTTTAAAGCCCGGGCCAAAATATGTTGGGCCAAGTTATTTCTCCATTTTCCTTGGTTTAAATTTACCAATTTTTAAACTCCAATCCGTAAAAAAATTGAAAATAAATCTTCCAAATCTTGTATCTAGGATTTCACATGATTGGATCCTCCCCTCACTTTTCATTTCTCAAATCTTTCACATCACTTTAATTCTCTCCACCACTCTTACTCTCTTCTCTACATATATATCTACTTTTGAAATTTATTCTAAAACTGTCATCAGATCATTTCAATCCATTAATCGGTAATTAGGATATATTGTTCTAAGCCCAAGCAGATCATTATATATAGCTTACCTCATCTTATTTGTTAATAAAATTATCAGCATTTTTGCATGTGAATCCATTTTATTTCATAGCTCATATCTCATCACATACTGAAAAACTGAAGAGAGAAAGATGGAGAAATAATTCTCTTGTATTTTCTCTACTACAGAACCGTACAAAAGGAGAAGAATATATACAGCAAAAAAGCCTACTGTAAAGGAAAGAAATCATCTCCTAAACTAATTATGATAACAAAACTAAAGATGGAAAATATACAGATCATTTACAAACTTAGGAAATTTTTTATTCCTTAATACTCCCCCTCAAGTTGGCGCAGGAAGATCATGAATGCCCAACTTGTCGAGAAGAAAATGGAATTGTTGTCGCCCCAAGGCCTTTGTGAAGATGTCAGCTAATTGTAACTTGGAAGGTATGTGGTGCATGACAATGTTACCATTTTGCAATTGATCACGAATGAAGTGACAATCAATCTCAATGTGTTTCGTTCGCTCGTGAAACACAGGGTTTGCTGCAATGTGGAGAGCCTCTTGGTTGTCACAATATAGTGCCGGCGGGTCATGATGAGTAACACCAAGAGTGGTAAGAAATGACCGAAGCCATATGATTTCACTTGTGGTGGTGGCCATGGACTGATATTCGGCTTTAGCAGAAGAGCGCGATACTACACTTTGTTTCTTGGTTTTCCATGATATAGGAGTATTGCCAAGGAAAATAAAATACCCGGTGAGTGAGCGTCGTGTAAGTGGACAGCTGGCCCAATCCGAGTCACAGTAAGCTCGGAGACGTAGGTCACTATCGGCTCGTAAGAAAATTCCTTAACCCGGTCTACCTTTTAAATATCTAACAACACGGAGACCCGCATCCATACGCTCTTGTCGAGGCCTCTGAGAGAACTGAGTCAAGGCATGGACGGCATATGAGATGTCAGGTCGTGTGATCGTGAGATAAATCAGTCGTCCTATCAACCGACGATACATCGAGAGGTCCTCCAACTCCTTTCCTTCGGCCAAGGTGAGTTGATGGTGCTGCTCCATTGGAAATTCGACCGGTCGTCAAGTTCGAAGTCCACATTCAGCAATGATGTCAAGTGTATACTTTCGTTAGCAAAGAACTGTCCCGTCAGAGTTTCGTATCACTTCAATTCCCAGGAAGTACTTGAGAGCGCTAAGATCTTTTATGTGGAAACATCGATCGAGATATTGTTTGAATTGTTCGCATGACGTCTCATTGTTCCCCGCAAGTATCAAATCATCGACATAAACAAGGATACCGAGGAAAATGTCGCCATGACTATAGGTGAAAAATGAATAATCCGTGCGTGACTGCTCAAAATCGTAAGCACGTAACGCACCAGAGAGTTTCGCAAACCAGTTTTGTGAAGCTTGTCGTAAGCCATAAAGGGACTTACGTAATCTGCACGCCTTTCTTGTGGTCGAAGAGCCAAAAACCGGTGGAAATTTCATATAAACCTTCTCGTCCAATTCGCCATGCATAAAGGCATTATGAACATCCATTTGGTGTAAGTGCCAGCCCTTGACCACAGCTACTGCAAGAAAGCATCATACACTGACTAACTTTGCAACGGGTGCAAAGGTCTCGTGAAAATCAATACCTTCCACCTGAGTGAATCCCTTCGCCACTAGTCTTGCCTTTTAACGTTTTATAGTTCCATCAATGTGGTATTTTATTTTGTAAACCCACTTGCAATCAATCGATCATTTTTCTGGCGGTAAATCCATCACTTCCCAAGTACCATTCTTTTCTAGTGCCTCAACTTCCTTAGTCATGGCCTCATGCCACAAAGGATCTCGTACAGCCTCTCCACATGTTTTGGGCTCGACATTAAGGTTAACAGCTGCCAAGAAATGTCTATGTGCAGCAGAAAAACGATCATATGTAATGTAATGATTGTCACAATAAAGCGTACCTGAGGAGTCATTTTGCCTCAGGGGAGGTCCGGATCTAATTTGCTCAAACTAGGTGCAACAACGGTGTGATCAACTGTTGCCTTGTAAACCACATAGTCCTGTAACCGTTCAGGAAGTTTTTTGGTGCGTCTCACACGCCCGGTATTCTATGGTTCAGTTTTACTTGTCACAATCTCATCAACACTCCCCCTGTCGTTTTGCCCTTCATTGTCAACTTGTGGTTCGGTTAGGGAGTTCTTGTTAGAATGTGTCTCATCCAAATCCCATGCATTTCCATCATCAAAAACAGGCGTACTTTGATCGAAGGGTCGCTCATGTGTCTGATCAACTCGTTGGAAAGGAAAAATGGACTCCTCAAAAATGACATCTCGTGAAACAAAAATGTCCTTCATTTCGGGATCATAGACTCGCCATCCTTTTTTACCATAAGGGTATCCTAGAAAGAGACACTTTCGTCCCCTTTCACCGAATTTATCTTTCTCACGAGGATTGTTTCAAACATAGCACAAACACCCAAATATTTTTATGTGACTATATGATGGTTTCTTGCCATGTAAAATTTCATGCGGTGACTTGCCACCAAGCCGAGTAGTGGGCGTTTTGTTGATCAAGTGCACCGCAGCCAATACACACTCGCTCCAAAACTCGATAGGTAAACTGCTTGAAAACGAAGAGCCCTTGCCACATCAAGAATGTGTCGATGTTTTCGCTCGACTCGACCATTTTGTTGTGGTGTGTCTACGCAACTAGTTTGGTGTACCATCCTTTCTTGTCTATAAAAATCTAACATACGTCTTGATTTAAATTCTTGTCCATTATCGCTTCGCACACATTTAACTAGTTTACCAAATTGTCATTTAACCATCATGCAAAAATCAATAAGTAATTGGCTCGACTCAATCTTTTCACTCATAAAGTAAACCCAAAAGCATCGACTATAGTTGTCTACAATGGTAAAAAAATAATGTGCCCCAGACAAAGCTGTCGTACGATACGGTCCCCAAATATCAACATGAATGAGATTGAAAGCATTTAACGCAATATTATCACTTTTATTGAAAACCAAACGTGTCTATTTTGCGCGACAACAAATATCACAAAACTTTTGAAATGAATCATCAAAACTAACAAGATATCTAAGATGTTGCCTTGATGGATGTCCCGAGCGACGATGCCAAAGATCATAAGACTTCTCCAAAGACGTCCTCAATGCTGCTTGTGATGTTTCTAGTTTGAGATAATAGACCCCTCCACTAAGCTCACCCACTCCAATCTGGCTCCTCGAAGTCCGGCCCTGAATCACGCATAAGTTGTTAGAAAACGTCACACAACAATTCGAATCACGGACTAGTTGACAAATAGAAATTAAGCTGCAAGTTAATTCAGGTACATAAAGGACATTTCGCAAAATAATATCTTTTCCCAAGACCACTTTCCCAGTCTTGGTCGTTTCCCATTGGTTTGCCTTTTTGCGCTTGAGCAGCAAATGCAACGTGCTCGATTTTCTCAATCTGCCCCCTTGCCATTTCTCGATGCTTCTCTTCTTTGACCACCATCACATATACTCGGCTCATAGATGGAAGGGGTTCCAACCCGAGTATTTGCGATCAAATATTTCCAAAAACCGAATCCTCCAGTCCCATAAGAAATTGGTAAATCTTTTCTTCCTCCATTTCCTTCAAAAAACTTTGCACGACCCCGCAAATGCATGACAGAACCTTTGAGCAACTTTGTAGCTCATCCCACATGCCCTTCAGTTTTGTATAGTATGTTGTTACCGTCATACCCTGTTGCTTCAACGAGCTTATTTCATACTTGAGTTGGTACAATCTTAGTGCGTTGCCTACACCAAAACGTTCCTTCAAATTATCCCAGACCTCCTTTGCCATCTCCATGTATGCAATACTTGGTTGTAATGCTTTATCGATGGAGTTGAAGATCCATGAGATCAACATGGAGTTACATGCCTCCCACATGTTCGCTTCTTGCGTTCCTGCTTCGGGTCTTGACAGAGATCCATCAACAAAGCCGAGTTTGTTCTTGGCTCTTAACGCGTTCCGCATAGCCTTCTCCCACATGTCGTAGTTTCCTTTCACCAATAGACATGACGTAAGAATTGCGCCGGGGCTGTCTGATGGGTGGAGAAGAAACGGTGACAGTCCTTCTGTTGGTTTTGCTGTGGTGGGTTTATTGGTTTGGTTCGGATCGCCCATTTTTCAAACTTACGATGTCAATGTGGATTGATCACCGCTCTGTTACCATGAAAAACTGAAGACAGAAAGATGGAGAAATAATTCTCTTGTATTTTCTCTACTATAGAACCGTACAAAAGGAGAAGAATATATACAGCAGAAAAGCCTACTGTAAAGGAAAGAAATCATCTCCTAAACTAATTATGCTAACAAAACTAAAGATGAAAAATATACAGATCATATACAAACTTAGGAATTGTTTTATTCCTCAATACATACCATAAGTTTTGGCCATGGCTTGACTTTCTGATAAGGGTAGCTATGGCAAAGATATTTCCCAATTTGAGCAGGGATGACTCCAGAAGAAAGAGAGAAAAGAATTAACCACTAAAAATATTCTCTGCCATTTCCATTGATACTGTGCAGAACTAAATACAAAAATTACTCATCGTAATAGTGAGGACCACAACAGGTGTCACCATTACATTTAATTCAAAATAACAGAAAGTAATATCATTATAACTATTTGGCTTAATTTAATAATAATCCTTCATCCAACTAGGCTTCACAATTACTCTCTTAGACTTCTTTGTAATCTGGGCTGAAATATTAGATTGAGAATCTGGCCCAATTGTAGCTGGACTAACATCATAACTGAACTTGTGTGTATCACTTTCATCAAAGTTTGTGGTTAGGTATCACAATGTTGTTTTAGAACAAAATTATGCAACATAAAATAAATGAAATGAACTTAGAAATCATTAAATGCTCTTAAAATTATATACGTATATATGTAGGCGTGTATATTATTGAATATTTTTGCAGCTTGATGATTTTGAATTTTGGATTATTTATGTTCCAATAAGAATGTCAGCTCTGCATATGCAATAAAATAGGGGTACCTCATGTTTAAATTCGTTACGACGTACAATTTGATTTTGAATAAATTATTGAACATCAGCTAACGCTTAGATTCTCAAATTCACCTTTAATTTTCTTTATCCCTTCTTAATTCATTTGTTTACACAAAAAGATTTGTGTGCATTCACCACTATTAGATATGAATTAAAGAGAAATTTTAGGTCGGTTTATTAGCTAACCGTTTTCCCAAAATGTCTATTCATGTAAATAGTTTTATAGTTAACTATCTTTGCTTAAGTATTGTTGTGGTCACGACATTCAGCTTCTTCCTATTTTAAGTTAAGTGCTATACGTTATTTCAGAATAATATATTGTTTTTTTTTTCTTTCTTTTATTTTTAACAAATATGTTGTAGTTTTTTATGCAAGAAAAAAAAAGTTGTTTGTTTGCTAGTAAATTAAAAACCAAGCGAGGGTCACATGAATCATTATTATACTGCATGCAGCAACAATGATATCTGAGTATTGTTTTCTCGTTTATAATAATACATTTTTGAGTTCGAAAGTTGGAGCCCTCATCCATGCCATTTATTCTTTTTCTTTTCATTTAGACTATTCTTGCTTCTAAAAAAGCAATTCTCAGGAAATCAAAAAGGGAAAGAGAAAAAGCAATTACCAAAGGTAAAGATATACCTAAATTGTTAACAACTTCAACTTTTTCTGATTAAAAATTAATAAGAACTTTTCCTAACATCAAAATTAATAAGTACTTCGCTTAAAATCAATAACAAACATTGTTGAGAAGGAAAAAACTTTCAAGAAATTGACAAATTTAAAGACAAAAAATAGTCTATCACCATCAATTATTTAGAGTTTTTCACCAACAAATATGCATAAAATGATGTAGTAATGCTAATATGGTTGTTTATATTTTTGTTCAAAAAAATATTGTTATAAAATGAAATAGTTGAAATTTATCATTTCATTTTCATTTGATGTTATTTTCTTGATTCCACTTAATTGTACATTGATTTATGGTGACCAAAATATTACTATTTATAACTAATTGCTTGCATCTGATAATAAGTAGACAGATTCACTAACTCCAAATAAAATGAGACACAAGATCAAGTAGGATGAAAAATATTGGAAAAACTTTAATTACTAATCAATTAAATATTAGTCAATCATGATAGCTCTTGATATTATTATCAATATAATAAGTATTCATATGACCAATTAGGTTCAAAATTAGAGCTGGATATGTACTTTTATTTGTATTCCTCAAAGAACGTCGAGTACAAATTCGCTAATTTTTTAAAAACTTAGTTTTTATATTTTCAAAACTACTATATTTTATTGAAAGTCATTTTTTCATGACAATTGTTATTTTACTTATCTATTAAAATAAAAATAAAATAATATATATAAATATTGTCATAAAATTACTTTAATGGTAACTCGGCTCCCACAACAAGTAATTTCTAAATCTTAATATATATATATATATATACACACACATATGTGGTTTGTTTATCTTTCTATATGGTAGTTTGTAATCTGATTAGTTGATGATAGTTACTTGTATCTTGATATTGTAAGTAATAAAGTAATCGCTTCACTGAAAAAAATATGTATCATTCATAAAATAATTTGAACACTTGCAATATAGAGGTATAATTAAGATATATGATAAATTATAAAATTTAATATATATATATATATATATATATATATTTATATATTGATGTTGATGTCGTACTAATTAAAGAAAAAACCAATAATCTATTTTAATTTTATAATTCGTCATATATCATAAACATCGATATCTATCTATATGCCTCTATATATATATATTTGATATGATGAATTAAAACTAAAATTGTGGGGCTAATTAAAGCTAAAATTGCTATCATATTGCTTTGTCCTTTTGGAAATAAATAAATTCAGCATGGATCGCATGCGCGGCATAAAAGATTAAAGAATAATAAAAGGATAAGGAAAGAGAAACGGATTTGTGTGAACCATCACAGTGAGAGCTAACATGAGAATTGACAAATCAACAAACAGATGACATCGAATTATAAATAGGCTCATTCCATCTTATCCAAGTTGGCATGCAGGATTATACATGATGATGTCATCGTTTCACTTTATGACATTATCATATACCGATCTACTTATTCACAAACACAGTTGAGTGCCACCAAAGTGGGTGGCATGAAATAAACCCTATAAAGAAACCATGAACAAAGAAATGAGACATCAAATCAGCACTTAAATATATGGGTAAAAACCATTGTCGACCATGATTATATTGAGAGCACTTTAATCCCGAATTTATTAATTTTGATACTCGATTATCCAATTTATATTGACCGTGACACTTCAATCCATTTTACTGTCACCAATGGTATCTTTTGGAATATTCCGTCCGAGTTAGGGTGCAAAGTGCTCATATTATGTAATGAATGGAATGTTAGATTAGATCTAACATGGAAGGGGTGCACAAATGTCATACAATAGCGCACAAAGTGCACACTTTTGACAAATTCGGGCGGAATATTCTATAAGATTCGGTCAGTGGTGGTCAAATGGATAGAAGTGTCACAATTGACAAATGTTGGATAATCTGTTGTCAAAAATAATAAATTGGAGGCTAAAGTGCTCTCAACGATATATGTTGGGGTCATGGTCGTAAACTTCAGTTGAAATCTCGAAATTTTGACCTACATTTCATGTTTTCTAGGGTTTTGAAGCGAAATCTCAATTTCAATCCAATTTTGCAAAATATCCGTTGAAATTTTCATCAAAACTTGAAATTTTTCAAAATTTTCATCGAAACCCAAAATTTAATAATACGATAAAATTATTTTGTAGAATATCCACCAAAATTTTGACCAAAATTCAAAATTTTATGAATTTTTCATCGAAATCCGAAATTTCGCAAAACTTAAAAATAATATTAAATTATTTATATTTGATTTAAGTATTTTATGTTTAATTTCAAAATGAAAAAATTAATTTTAGATAATTTTTTTCTTTTCACGGGACCATAATTATCGAGTATGAAAAGTTGATATGAGATAGACTATAATGATTTTGATTCTCCTAGAAATTCCATAAGATTTAAGGAATATATTTTATGAAAATTGTATGTGTTTTTCTTTAGTGAAGTTTTAAAAATATTTAGTCTTTACTTTACTTCCAAATCCTACTTATTTTAAAATTTTTCCACATATTTTATTCATACTAAATGACAAAACTCATTATATATACATTATACAAACAATAGTATTAATGGGAAAAAATGCATTATTATGTAAATCAAAGACATCCAAAGTCCATTTAAAATTTCAATAATTTTTATAAATTTTCCTAATTTCTTTAGAATGAAAATCTGCATTCGAAATATCCCAAAATTTCGTCGAAATTTCTGTAAATTTAGCATCCCAAAATTTACAACGATATCAATATTTAATATTTTGATTATTGGGGTCGAAAATATTAAATATATATGCGCTTAAATACACTTACTTTTGCTCAAGTGTTTTTTCTCTCTTTTAATTTTGTATTGTGCTCATTCAATAAGTTGACGGTCGATACTCTTTATTTTATTTTATTTTTAATATAACTAGAGATATTATATAACAAAAATGTTAGTTTGAATGACTAGAGCTCAATTCGATACTTGTACCTCAAGACGAGTTTGAGCACAATATACTATTATACTTTATCAAAATCCCGATGTCTGATCTGTAATTATATTTCTGAAAATTGAAAGGATATAATTGGTAAATAAGCGACATTTTAGTTATACCATTTGTAATATCTTGCTAGATGATATACCTAAAGTATTATTAGAATTAATAGTCGTCCGCTCGTATTCCTTGGAACATATAGGGTCGTATATGTGAAATACTACCTCGAATACGAGGAAACGAGACAGGTTTCACACCCGGTCCCTATAACCTTGATATTTGCATTACACTCCAAGATCCGCGTGATTTTAACATTCGGGTAGGGTCGGTTTATGGCCCGACCCGATGGGCATCGAATCTGTGCCACCCATCAAATACACGTGTGGGGAATCCGTAGGCAAGACGTCTTGTCAATCATTCGCCCTACAATACCGAATGAAAACTCTATAAATACAGTCATTTATGAAGAAGTGGGGACCGGGAATTTGAGCCATAAATACTACGAATCACTACTCGTGGAGCTTAGATACTCGTAGACTCGAGAGTACGGACCTCTTATACAAATACGAGTGATCATAATACTACGAATCATATCAATCCTAATCTCCATGTTTGAACTACGTTTAGACTTGATCCCGAACGGGTACGTAGGCAACTCAACATCGTATGAGTGCAGTCTATAATATTGAGAGCGTGTTGTTTCTGCGTATTGTCGATCCTCTCGACTGGGACAGTAGGGAGGAAATCCGTGCTAGATCAGTTTGGCGCCGTCTGTGGGAAACTACTCGAGAGTCGCTGAATTTGGCGTCAGGATGGAAGGAGATGGTCAGAAGGATAAACGAGTTCGCATTGAGGATTCTGTGTCTTCTGCTCCTGACAAGAGCGGGGGTGATAGAGGCGATGAGAAGATGTTAGTCACCAAAGGAGAGTTGGAGAAGATGGTTCAGCAGAAGGTGGATGAAGTTCTGAGTCGGTTGATGGCCTCGGGGCCGGTGACTCCGAGCATACCCAAGACTCCGGGGGCTCCCCTGGCGCCTAGGAAGCTGTTCCCTGAAGATGAAGGATTGCATCCAGAGCGTAGGAAGAGGGTCGAGCAAGGAGCACAGTCCGACGAAGAGGTCAACAGCGGGGCTAGTGCGCGTAGGGAGGTTCGACGGGGAAAGCAGCCCTTGCAGGAGGAGAGGGAGCAGCCAGCCTTGTCAAGGGCGGAAATTGATGATATTTATGAAAAGCTTGGTAGGGCGAGTCATAGACCAGAGGCGCCTCGTTCAAAAAATAGGCCGATGTCTGCACTGATGGCTAGAAACTCACCGTTTTGTGAAAGTATAATGTTTGAAGAACCCCCGAGTTCATTCAAAGCTCCTCTTTTGCCTACATATGATGGGACGGGCGCTCCGGGGCCACATTTAACTACTTTTGAACTGCTGATGTCGTTGTATCATCAGTCGAATGCTATTAATGCATGGGTTTTTGTGATGACTTTGGTCGGACGGGCTCAAGACTGGTTCACTAGTCAGCCGCCCGGTTCGATAGTGTCCTACGAACAGCTCATTAAGAGGTTTGAAAATCATTTTGCCGCCAACAAGAAGGCCAGAAAGTCCGTGTCGTCCATGATGGGGTTCAAGCAGGGTCCGGGCGAGAGCCTGAGGGATTTTGTTCATAGGTTTAATCAGGAAGTGTTAGAAATACCTGAATTAACTCATGATCTTGTGGTAACATTTCTTTTGTTGGCTTTGAAGAAAGGTACTTTGGCCTCTGCCCTTGCTCGTCGTGCACCTAAAGATCAAGAAGAGCTGATGCAGCTGGAAGAGCAGTGTATCAACGAGGAGGAAATGAACTTATCAAAAGATTTCAAGGTTGTCAAGCCCGTAAACGATCGACGAGATCGAAAAGATAATAGCTATCGGCAGGAAGGGTCGAGGTCTGAAAAGAACCACGAACGACCCCCTCGATACTCAAAATACGAGCAGTACACCCCCTTGAAAGCATCAAGAGGCAGAGTGCTACTGGCGATGCAGCATATGAATGCAATTCGATGGCCCAAGCCAATGAAATCGAAATCCAGAGCAAATTCAGATAAGTATTGTCAGTTTCACAAAGACAATGGCCATGATACTGAAGATTGTTATCAGCTGAAAGATGAACTTGAACGTTTTATCAAAGATGGTGTTCTTAACGACTTTATCGATCGAACTCTTGCGGAAGTAAGAGCTCCAGAAGCCAATCGCACAAAAGAGATGCAACGATCGCGTAGTCGATCGCCCGATCGTTTGCGTTATAAAAGGGATGGAGACCGGTATGAACATCAGGTCCGGGACAGTCGCCCATATGACCGTTCCCGGACTGATGACTATCGTCGAAGTGACAACTATCGACGCAGTGATGCAAAGAGGGACAATGACAACAGTCGTCAGGGTGATCGACATAAAGAACATACTAATGTAGTCAGGGCGGAGATCCACACTATAGAGGGAGGACCGGCGGGAGGTGATTCCTCCAGTGCGAGAAAAAGGCATAAGAGGGAGATGTGTGGCAATCACTATCGTCAGGAGCCTACGAAGGTCTTTTCTGTACATAATCATGACCAGCCAATAGCTTTTGACGATAGGGATTACGAGGGCATGATTGTTCCCCATAATGATCCCATGGTGATAACAATAGATATCGCAAATTTTGCTGTACATAAGGTGTTGGTCGATACTGGCAGTTCAGCAGATATAATCTTTTGGGATGTTTTACAAAAGATGGACTTGGGGAGGGTGAACTTACGAGCGGTGAGTACTTCCTTAATGGGATTCACTGCAAATCATGCCGAAAGGGTCGATAGAGCTCGACGTTTCGCTGGGGTCGGCTCCGAAGAGAAAGACACTGCGTGTGACCTTTTTGGTTGTGGATACCCCTTTGCTTACAATATGATTGTGGGGAGGCCGATGCTAAATATGTTTGGAGCTATTGTTTTGACTCCTCATTTGAAGTTGAAGTTCAAAATCAGAGATGGGATAGGCGAAGTAAGGGGCAATCAGCTGGAAGCCCGAGACTGTTACACTACCTCGTTAGTACCCAATTCGAGCAAAAAAAGGAAAAGGGAAGTGACGAGGGTAAATGTTGTGGATGAGGAGGCAGCCATGCTGATGGAGCAGCTGGATAAGAGGCAAAGGAAAATTGATACGAGGGTGCAGCCTATGGAGCACAAAACTATTCAACTTTTCGAAGACGATGCAGAGAAAACTACCAGAATTGGGGGGCAACTGAGTCCCACAATGGAGTCGAAATTGATAAAATTTCTCAAGGCAAACACAGATATTTTTGCTTGGAAGGCTGCGGATTTTCAAGGCATTGACCCGGAGGTGATAGTGCATCGTTTGAATGTTGACCCCGAGGCAAGACCGGTTCGTCAAAAACGAAGAAATTTCGGGCCTGATAGAGACGCCATCATTGAAAAAGAGGTGAAGAAGCTGCTAGAAGTAGGATATGTAAATGAAATTCAATTTACTGAATGGCTAGCAAATGTAGTCCTTGTACCTAAAGCCGAAAACAAATGGCGCATGTGTACCGATTTCACTGATCTAAACAAAGTTTGCCCTCGGGACCCTTATCCTTTGCCTCGTATTGATTTATTAGTAGATTCTACTGCAGGTTGTGCATTATTGAGCATGATGGATGCCTATCAGGGTTTCCATCAAATAATGATGGCGGAGGAAGATAGGGAGAAGACTTCCTTCGTCACGGCCAGAGGTGTATACTGTTACAATGTAATGCCCTTTGGCCTTCGTAACTCAGGAGCCACGTATCAACGATTGGTCAATACGATGTTTGAGAAGGAGATAGGGAAGACCATGGAGGTGTACATTGATGATATGCTCGTCAAATCTGTGGACGAGTCGGACCACTTAAATCACTTGATGAATTCTTTTGAAATAATGAAACGATATGGGATGAAACTAAATCCTAATAAATGTACATTTGGAGTTCAAGGGGGAAAATTTTTGGGATATAAGGTGACTGAACGGGGTATCGAGGCCAACCCTGAAAAAATCGAGGCCATCTTGAATATGAAATTCCCCTCGAGTGTAAAGGATGTACAAAAACTGACAGGAAGAATGGCAAGCCTAAACAGATTTATATCTCGATCGGCTGACAAAGGACTACAATTTTTCAAAATCTTACGAAAGGTCAAAAACTTCACGTGGTCCGAAGAATGTGAAAAAGCCTTCCAGGAGCTTAAAGAATACTTAGTATCACCCCCATTACTGACAAAACCTGTTTTCGGGGAACCCTTGTTCCTATACTTGGCTGTTTCCTTGGCGGCCATCAGTGCGGTCTTGGTCCGGGAGGTTGAAAACGAACACAAACCTGTATATTACGTTAGTAAATTAATCCAAGGGGCTGAGTTAAATTATTTGGAGATTGAAAAATGGGCACTCGCTCTAGTGACTTCCGCTCGTAAATTGCGACCTTATTTTCAGTCCCATCAAATTGTTGTCTTGACGAACAAGCCCCTGAAGCAAGTGTTGGCAAAACCTGATGTTTCAGGCAGACTTGTTAAGTGGGCCATTGAATTGGGAGAATTAAACATTGAATATAGAATCCGTCCGGCAGTGAAAGCGCAGGTCATGGCCGATTTTGTTGTTGAGATGACTTCGGAATCAGTCCTCGGAGTGGTTGCAGTGGAATCAGTAAAGCCATGGCTTTTACATGTGGATGGCTCGTCAATGACGAAGAAGGGAGGAATTGGAGTTTGGTTGTAAACCCCAGATAGGTTGGATCTGGAATTCGCTATTAAGTTAAATTTTGATGTAACAAATAATGAGGCGGAGTACGATGCCCTTATTGCAGGTTTACGGATGGCAACTAGCTTAGGGATAAAGACGCTAATGGTCTACACAGACTCGCAGTTAGTGGCTAGGCAAGTCGCCGGCACGTACGAAGCCAGGGAACGAACAATGGTACGATATTTGAAGAAGGTAAGGGAATTGATGCTAGAGTTTGAAAAAGTTGAGTTGCATCAGATTCTTAGAGATGAAAATGAGAGAGCCAATGCCTTGTCAAAATTTGCAAATCAAATTGTAGGGTTGAAAAGCAGGAAAGTCACTTTGCTGGTGGCTGAGCATTCGGAATTAGACTCGTTAGCTTCGGTCTTGCCAGTTTCGACTGAGAAATCGTGGAAAGATACGATTACCGACTATCTACTCAAGGATGAGCTGCCTCATGATAAGATTGAGGCCAGAAAGGTTATTCAAAGAGCACCTCGGTTTGTAATGATGGATGGAGAGCTTTATAAGAGGTCGGTGGGGGGGCCGCTGCTTCGATGTGTAACGCCATCAGAATCGGAATATGTTCTACGAGAAATACACGAGGGGAGTTGTGGAAATCATTCTGCAAGTAGATCATTAGCTCAAAAAATAACGAGGCAAGGTTATTTTTGGCCCACCTTGGTAAAAGATGCATATGGATTTGCCAAAAAATGTCTCCAGTGTCAACTGCATTCTAATGAGATACATCAACCAGGGACCCCGATGGAAGCGATAAAAATTGCATATCCATTCGACCAATGGGGCATTGACATCCTAGGTTGGTAACACCTCATCGACACACGTGTTATAAAATGACAGTGTATGATTAACTAATTCAATTATATGCAGGACCTTTCCCTCCAGCTCAAAATCAAAAGAAATTTGTTATAGTGGCAATTGAGCATTTCACGAAGTGGATAGAAGCAGAACCTGTGGCTCGCATCACAGAGAAAGTCGTCATTGACTTCATCTGGAAGAATATAATATGCAGGTTAATTAACCTAAATACAATCGAATGAATCCGAATGACAATGTAATTCTCATTTGGAATAATATAATATGCAGGTTCGGTATACCTTGAATACTGATATCTGATAATGGGACGCAATTCAATGGTAAAGCTATCACTGATTGGTGCTCTGAGTTGAAGATACAGCAAAACTTCACATCGGTCGGTCATCCCCAAGCTAATGGACTGACCGAAGTGGCGAATCGAATACTTTTGCAACATCTTAAAACCAGGCTCGATGGAGAGTGAAAGGGATGGGTAGACGAGCTAAATGGTGTGTTATGGGCATATCGAACAACACCTCATTCGTCAACAGGTGAAACTCCATTTTGCTTAGTTTATGGCTCCGAAGCGGTCATTACAGCGGAAATTGGAATGATGACTCATCGAGTGAGCGCCTATGACCCCGAAGAAAATCGGTGTGCAAGGGAGTTTGAGTTGGATGTCATCGAGGAGTACGCGACAAGGCATATGCCAACATATTGAGGCAAAAAAGCACAATGGCAAGAGCATACAACAGACGAGTGAAGGCTCGATCTTTTCAAGTCGGGGACCTCATTCTAAAAAGAGTGGAAGTGTCGAGACATGTGAAGAAGTTGGAAGCAAACTGGGAAGGCCCGTTTAAGGTCGTTAAAATCACGAAGGCAATGACCTATCGATTACAAGATCTCATGGGTAAAGATCTACCACGTCCTTGGAATGTAAATAACTTAAGAAAATTTATGCATAAATGGTGTATAGTGCAGTTGTATAAAATCCAATGGCGTAAATTTGCCTCGGTATTTACTTGGATAAGCGTTGATAATCAGTTTGTTATTCTGACTATGCATATACGATAATAAACATGAAACGATGCGGGACAACGATCCCGACGCCGAATCAGATTAAAATGTGATCACAAAAGAACGCAAAAGTATCTCAAAATACACATCATTCTACTTAAAAATACCAATGTTATAAATACGATTAAGCTAAAAAGTTAAAAACTACATTCAATTAGTCCTCGATTATATGAGGCTCGTCAACTGTGGCCGCGGCTTCACTTTCTCCTTGCTCGTCACCCCGGTGGATCGTTGCTTCTAATTCTCGCTCGAACTGGATACTTGCTCCAGACTCGCCGATAACTAAGGCGTCGAACTCCGAGAAATAAGTATAAGAAACACCTTTCGGGGGGGCTGCCGAAGGTCGCTTAAGGGGCGCTCTCAGATAAGAATTGGCGAACTCTTCCTCCTGGAAAGTGGGGGGGGGGGGAGATTTCCCGTCTCCTTCAAATAGTCGAGAGCCTTGTAGAAACCGTCTTGTATGTCGTTCAAGGCCTGATCGAGCAACCGATCGTCGACCACTGTTGAGCGTAGCATGTCGCGAGCTCCGCCCAAACGCGCATCGTCAAGTTGGCGCCGGAAGGAGGAGGACTCTTGGAATTCCCTACGACCAGCGGTTTTGCTCAAGGCAAATTGGCGTCGTCTTTCAGCTTCGGTACTCTCTTGCAGCACATTCAGTTGTTGACGAAGCACAGCATTAGCTTGTTCCTGATCAACCATTTTGAGCTTGTCGGCATCGTAGGACCGGCAAAGCATATCGAGCTCCGTCTGCGAGTGACGAGAATAAGATTAATCTTGTACCACATGCAATGAAAATAAAATATTAACTTCTAAGTCGAGCTTACTTGTAAAGACGAGGCTTTTTCCTTGTCGTCTTGGGCAGCAAGCAACTCGGCTTGGACTTGTCCCTTATAATCTATGAGCTCCTGTTCTTTTCTCCTCTAGATTTCCTTGAAGCTCGAGTTAGTAAGGGACAGCTGATGTATCAAGAGCTTCGTCTGAAACGATAAAAGATCAAACGAGGTTATAGAAGAGGATAGAGCTTAGAATGGATAGATACTAAGATGAAACTAGTATACCTTTTCGAGATACTAAGCTGCTTGCTTCTCGATAACAGGATGTGGCTAGTCGAGGATCAGAGCCTTATCCTTGGGCAGCAGAGTACGTTGGTATACCTCGATTGCCGTATTGCCGCTGCGATCCTTGATTATGCTGCTATCCACGTAGATGTGCCAATCTTGGATGTGGGGTTGTTGATCGGGACGAGGAGGTGCACGTTCAGTCACCTCGCACTCGAGGTAGTCCTTCAGAAGTAATGACTCAGCCTCGTTCAGCAGTTCAAAATCACGAGCACTAGGCTCGTCTGGCGTGCTAGACGGAGGGGCTGTAACGGCGATTTCGCTGGGAGTGGATTGAGAAGTTGCCTCCCGGTGAGGTCGTTTTTCATGGCGGCCATATGCAGCGCCCGCTAGCTCCCCGATTGACTCGGGGCGGCGCTGACGGACGAGAGTACCCTCCTTGGTCTCAGGGTCATTTGCAGTGCTGCTGCTTCGAGGAGGACGAGGGGCGGTTGGAGTCGTGCGTGATGGCTGTGCACGAGTAGATCCCTGGCCTTGAGGCTCGCCAATCCTCAGGGCGGGTTGCCCCTGTGTTCGTCCACGGCCACGACCCCAGCCAGTACCTCGACCTGTTGCTACTGCTGGCCGCTCAGCCGCCTCAGCCGCAAGAACGACCCTCTTATCCAACCGAGCCTGTCTTTCTTCCATTGCTGCGGAGGATAAAAATAAGCTTGTGAGATGTAATACATCGAATATGTTACGAGGCGTTGTAATGGATAGAACACGAGTATAAAAGTTACCCAGATTTTCAACGGGAGGCACGTTGGCGCTACTTAGCCCACACGTGACAAGAACTGATTCACTCATCACGACCTCGGGATTGAATAGCCGTTTGAGAATGCGTTTCAATGTTCGTCGAGGTATAGTGGGTCGACCCACGTTGCTCAACTCAACGAGGTCCATACCCCATGGACGAGGTACATTCCAGTGTTCGTTTAGGGGTGGAGCGATGAAGAAAAACTTTTTCTTCCAATCTCCAAATGAAGATTGGGTTCGAGAATGTAAACGACAATGACGCTGGGGTGCGAGGAAGAAAAAGCCCTCCTCTTTGGATTGCGTGCTTCGATGCACTGATAGAAAACCGTTGAAGTTTTTTATGTTCGGATGAACCCCGTACATCCTCTTTACGACTATAAAGAAAATTATATGCCTATACGAATTTGGCAGTAATTGAGTGGGGCTCAAACGAAGATGTGGAAGAATGTTTACTATGGCGGGATGAAGGGGAAATCTAAGGTCTGATGCCAGATGGGCTACGTGTATAGTGCAAAATCCTGGGGGTGGACGATGCATTCTATCGCCCTCGTTGGGGACTATTGTACGATACTCGGGAGGGATCTGATACCTAGTCCTAATCTCCGCAATATTCGATACGGTCAAGACTGAGGAGTAACCTAGCCAAGGAATTTGCCTCTGAGCCCTATCCATATCAGGAAATAGCTGGGCATTAACATCCTCGTCTCCCTCGAGATTTGGATAGGGAGGGGAAACGTCAGGGGACTCGGGCTCAAGGGCTATGGGTGGGTTATTTACAGCGTGTTCGGGCGATGTTTCGGGACTGCTAGAACTACTATCTGACCCGCTATGATCAGACGAGGAGGTCTCATTCTCCTCGTCGGATACTCGGGGCGCGGCACCCACACCGGAGGTACTCATTAATGATGACAGAAACAAAAAATATGTGTTTGCAAAGTATGGGACTAATAAAGACAAAAGAGACGAAGCTTATACCTAGCGGCTTGAAAAAGATCGGATTTTGAACGGCAGAGCCTCTCCGAGTAGCAAGGACGCCGGAAGGTGCATGATAGAAGTCATTTTTACGTGTTATTAAGCCCCTTTGCGTTTATGTTTTAGGTTCATTTATCGCTTGATTTTGTCACTTGTAATTCGTGCATTAAGTGATTTCAGGCCTTAAGTGGATACAATCGAATAAAGGGTGGAAAAAGGACGTATAAAACAAATTTAGGCCAAGATGTTTCACACCTCTACGACCAAACAAGCAAGAAACAAGCTGGAGTTAGCCAAAATCATATTTTAATACCATTTCCGCACACCTGGGCGCCAAATCAGAAATAACCTCCACATTGGATGGAACGTCATTTTGATATATTTAGAGACAGAATTGGATGAAGTGGCCTTCTACAAAGTTGTAGATGTATGTCTTATCGTCACATGGGGACTTGAAGCATCAAATTCGGAGGTCTGTGGAGAATTTTATGAATATATCTCTGCGCTGGAAAACACGAAAGTGGCAGCTCCCATTCTTAGTAGGTGGAAAACAAGAGAATCACATTCTTGTAGATGGAAAGGAAGAGAATGGTAGCTCACATTCTTGGTAGGAGGAAAGTAAGAGAATGGTAGGTGGAAAACAAGAGAATGGTAGTTCACATTCTTGGTAGATGGAAATGGTAGGTGTAAAAGAGAATGGAAGCACATGTTCTTGGTTGGTGAATTCTTTTGGCTATAAAAGGAGGATTCTCCTACATTGAAAATACACTCCCCATTGGGGAAGCCTAAACACATCCTATCATCATCTTCATCATCCTTAGATTAGTTATGAAGATTATCAAGAACCTTTGAAGGTGAAGAAATCAAGAAGCATGGAAGAGATGAAGATCGAAGTTCAACCATTACGAGGGAGTTTCTTAGATTTAGATTTGTTTTTGTCTATGAATATGAATCTTAATTTAAGTTCCTATCTTTTATCTTTTATGATGAAATAGATTCTTCGAACTAAGGCCATATTGAGACTAAATTATGATAATTGAGTTATAAATTGTGTTTTTCACTATTGTTGCTCTTGATCTTGTTTGAATGCATCATATGCTTAGCTACCATATGCATGATTTATTGCTTAAATTATTCGTTCGAGAGAAGGTAATTTAAGGTGCAAAGAGGATCATCACATAATCCGTAAAAAATAGGGAATTGCCCCTAGAGATAGGTAGAGATTCCCGGGTGCAGTTAGCCGGATTAATCCGGGGAAATTCTAGAACTTGAATGCATAATTGTTGGTTAGATTCTCGGATAGACATATTTAGAGAACCATCAATTAATCATAGGATTATTACAGCCGAGACATCGGGTAGTAATTAATTAAGGTTTTTTCCACCAAAGCAACATTCGTCTAATAATATGAGAACATGTTTATAGTGAAAATTAATTAATTTATGCCATCACATGTGTCTTAGTTGCTCTCTTCCATAGCTATCTTGATTTCGACATCTTGTTTCTTATATCTTACTTCCATAATATTTTAGTTAATTCTTGTTTTAGTTTAAGTTCTTCAATTGCTTTAAAATCATAAACTAAAATACAAGTCCTTGAGGTTCGACAACCTGGACTTTATTGTCCACTTTATTACTACACACGACCAGTCCACTTGCTGTTTAATACACGTAAGGATTTTTCGTGTCAGTGCAGAAGGTGCGATGCGACGATTTTACTGCTCGTCAACTCGGGCTGAAGAAGAGTAAAAATTCAAATGAGAGGGTAAGTCCTCCATATATATAGTGGGGGGTAAATTGAAATCAACGGTCCGGATCGTTTAGTCAAAAGTTGTATCCAACGGTGTAAATACGTGACGTTCTGAATTCTAATCGCGTCTCTTGGAATTCGAGAGGATGGAGTGCCAGCACAGACACGTTTCTCGGGAAACGGCGTGTCAGAGTTAATTAGAAGAAACGGCTGCATGGTAATGATTGCATTGGATGACCTGTAATTAGTAATAAATGCCCAGAAGATGTAACAATTGCATAATATTGTACTTCGTCAGTCAAGGGTCAAGAACTTTCAGGTATTTTCCCCTTCACTCACGAAGTGGGGGACTTAATGATATACCTAAAGTATTATTAGAATTAATAGTCGTCAGCTCGTATTCCTTGGAACATATAGGGTCGTATATGTGAAATACTACCTCGAATACGAGGAAACGAGACAGGTTTCACATCCGGTCCCTATAACCTTGATATTTGCATTACACTCCAAGATCCGCGTGATTTTAACATTCGGGTAGGGTCGGTTTATGGCCCGACCCGATGGGCATCGAATCTGTGCCACCCATCAAATACACGTGTGGAGAATCCGTAGGCAAGACGTCTTGTCAATCATTCGCCCTACAGTACCGAATGAAAACTCTATAAATACAGTCATTTATGAAGAAGTGGGGACCGGGAATCTGAGCCATAAATACTACGAATCACTACTCGTGGAGCTTAGATACTCGTAGACTCGAGAGTACGGACCTCTTATACAAATACGAGTGATCATAATACTACGAATCATATCAATCCTAATCGCCATGTTTGAACTACGTTTAGACTTGATCCCGAGCGGATACGTAAGCAACTCAACATCATATGAGTGCAGTCTATAATATTGAGAGCGTGTTGTTTCTGCGTATTGTCGATCCTCTCGACTGGGACAGCAGGGAGGAAATCCGTGCTAGATCACTAGACCTCTTACATTGAAGTTCAAAACTTAAATTTACGTGATTTGAGACAACTTAAACGAGTTTAAGTGCAACTAGGGGCGTGCAATATGCTGTGAAACCGATACCGCATGGACCGGAATTTCGGTGCTTCAAAATATCGTGTGTAGTGTATATATACCAAATCAAATTTCTCAGATGATTAAGCATTCTCTTCATTAACTCATTTCCTTGTTGGGGTTGCTAAATCTTAATTTAATTTGTCTTTTGTTTCTTTCGTATAAGTAAAAGATAATGTCGAAAATGAGGAATTGAATTTGGGAAAATCATTTTGAAATAAAATAAAAATTCTAAATAATAATGAAAAAGTATATATTAATTTATTACAATTCATTTGGGCATATAGTAAAATTTTAATGTCGACATGGTTCGACCTAAACAATAGGATAATATTATATAAGATTATAAATAAATAAATATATCTAACCCCTATATAAATGTGTGAATAACTCAATTGTTTGTTCCATTGTGAAAAGACTTTCATACCCACCCTTATTATTGATAATAAAATAAAAAATAATTGAATTTATTAAGTAAAAGAGTTCATTGAGTGGTAGGAAACCATTTAGTAGTAGGAGTCTACATGTCCAATTACATTAAGATGAATTATGTGGACATATTTACATATTATATTATATACATAATCGTATTGTATTTATCATTCTTAGCTATTTTCACTATGAAAAAATAGTTTATATTACTCTTATAAATATACGGAGTGCTAATATAAATACATATATAGTTACTCTTTTCTTGTCAAGTGACATAACTATAGGAGCCTTTGTTTTTAATGTTATTCTTATAAAATTATTTTACATTTCAAATAAATCAAAATACTTCTTGTGCTTAAACACATATACTTAATAATAATAGTTAATTAAGTAGAAAAAAAATATAATCTTAATAGTATGAAGTATTTAGTGTAAGGAAAATATTTAAGTTTTACATTATCTAAAAGTACTTAGATATTGGGCTTAAAAACATAATTATATATGAGAAATATAACCAAAGCAACTTTGGAGTTCTTTTAATTTTGTTATTTTTAAATGTAAGGTCGTGGAAATAAATTGAGAGAAATTTATAATAAAAGCTCACTCATTTAAGATAACTCTCCTGTCATCCCAATTATATAAAGGTTTAATTTAACTTAATTATCAGTTTAAATGAGATTTAAAAAAATAAAAAATATTTAGAACTTGTCTCATAGAGGTTATCGTTATTAGTGTTATATCAATATTTTGAACAAGGAATTTAGAAGCCAAAAAAGTTCTTAAGAAACGACACTTTATTTTGAGATGTTCATAAAAGTAAGAAAAAATGAAAATTGTAGGACACTTGAGTGAGAATATATATGATGCGCTCTGCATTTAATATTTTTAATAAGATTTATAGACACGCGTATTCTTATGTAATATAAGGTTTATCGTTAATTTATCTTTACAATATTGTAATAGAAAATATACTTTATGTTGCTGCATATATAAATATGAAAATAGATATTATATATTTTACATTATCAGAAAAGTGATATTGCAAAAGAAATAAATTTACTTGTATATACAAATAATAAAAGGTTATATTCGTGACAAATTATAAAAGATACTTAGATTAATGATCATATATATGAACATGCAAGAAAAATACTCATATGCTAATTAAAATTTATTTTACATTAAAAAAGATCAATATATTGCATGTGCTTAGATATATCCTAAATACAACATAATAAAAGTCGATCAATGGTAAAAAAAGGTTGTAAGGGTTGATCGGCGAAAAAACTCTTAATAGTAGGAAACTATTTAGTAGGAAAAAAAAATAATTACATTCCTATCTTGTCTAAAACTATTTAGACCTTATGCTTTAAAAACTTATTTAGAAGAATTTTTATTTTTTTTAAGCAAGAAAAAAAAAGGTTCATCTTCTATAAAACCTTATTTGGCATGTCCCAAAAATAAAAGAAGAAACAATAGTTATGGGAAACATCCAATATTGTATTTGTTGCTACAGACACAGGCGAATATATATGTAGGAAATGATGATGAATTATTTTTCTTACATATAATTATTTTCTATATAAGGATACATAAGTTAAAACTATAACATGCTTGCACAAATAGATTATTATCTTATATCTAGAAGTTCACACATTATTGAAATTATTAAAATGAATAACAAATGTAAACAAATGAAACAAAGTCATATAATCAATTTTTGTGACTTTGACATATTTTATATTTAATTTTAAAACAGATTATAAAACACAAGTGTTTTGTTTTGTAATATGATGCTTATAGTTATTTGTCGTTTAAATCTCATAATAAAGAATATAATTCATATGTTATTGCATATAGAAATATGGAGATAGAATTTATATTTTTTAATGCTACTAGAAAGAGTGACAATATACTTGTGTAGATCACAATAAAGAAGTCATTTATAAATTTAATAAGATATATAGACTAATGATTATATACATGAACATATTATAAAATAAATACTATATTCTTATGAAGCATTTATTTGACATTCAAATAGATCATATTAATATTGTATGTGTTTTAATATGTCTTAAGCATAACATAATAAGAATTAATTAAGAAGAAAAAAGAAACCTTAGTAGAAGGAAAATAGACATTTATTTAGAGTCCTATATTGCCTAACACTATTTAGACATTGGGGGGGGGGGGGGGGGATTAATTGTACATGTGAAGGTGTAATGAGAAAAATAAGATGAAATCCTTAAATTTGTAACTTCTTAAATATGAGGGTGTTAGCGATAAGTTGAGAGGAAATAAACCACTGTTTGCATCCCAATTTCATAGATCTATTTGGACCAAGAGTAATATTATATACCACTGTTTGCATAGAACCCTTTTTTCACATCCCCTTGATTTCGCAAGAAATTATTATGATTAGTTAACTTCAATTGATTTAGTCAATCAAGACTTTCTAAATCAAGTGAATGTACAAACAGGTGGTTTGAAAATGGTGGTATATAATATTACTCTTTCACCAAATTACTAACTTTAAATGGGATGTAAAAAGATAATAATACCATTTTATTTTATAGTGTCAAATAATTTCTTTAAGTGAGCAGTTAGAAGAAGAACATTTTAAATTATGTAGTGAATGCATAAGGATATGTAAATTAAAACTAGGACATACTTACACAAACGGACTATCATTTTATGTCTAAAATTTCATACGTACAGAAGTTATTAGAATGAATAAAATGATATAAAAAGAATGTACTTGAGAAAAAGTAATAGTGTGAAATAGAACGTATTATGTATTTAATTTTGAAGCGCTTTATACACATGAGTATTCTTAATACATGAGTATTATGTATTTAATTTTATGTACTTCTATTTGTTACTGCATATAGAAGTATGAAGATTGATAATATAGTTTTTACATTATTGAAATAGTAATAGAACGAAAGAAATTGATTTACTTGTGTGGAGCACAAAGAACAAAATGCAATACTGGTGACAAATTAGAAAAAAAATACATTGATTGATGATCATATGTATGAATATACTGATTTTTATTATTTTTAGTTAATTAATAATAATTAAATTTATTAGTTAATAAACTAAATATATATACAACAACTCCTGAAATGCGCAGCCATGCATTTCATAATTCCTTACTTCAATTAGGTACTCATTATTTTACCACGTGCATCGCACGTGATATTTTCTAGTAGAAGAAAAAAGGAAGACGGACAAAAAAGGAAAGAAAAAATGATCTCCAGTTCCTCACAACCCATCGCGCACCCTACCTGCCAACCGGCCACACCACCCTCACCCAAATGCTGTTGCTTCTTAGTAAAAACTTCCTAGTTATAGGGGTGAATATAATTAAAATTACATATTAAGAAGGAAAATGTAGCTTGGTGTAGTAGGTTCTTTGAAAGTAGTTGTGATCCTCATTTGCTGAAATCTTCGCTGCGTGGAAAACAGTAATCTTGCATAGCGTAAAGGTTGGAGAGATATTATCCTTGAGGGAGATATATAGCTTGATTGTGTAGGCCAAGCTTCGGGAGTCGTTTTAGGATTTCTCGAGTCTTGGTCCTATTTATTTTGATTTTAAGTCTGCTTTGGTTTCTTTTAATTCGTTTTAGTGTGATGTTAAACGATCGACTAGCTCTTGTCGCTCATCGTTTTGTGAGATCTACTTTTGATTTTATATAGTTTTGTGGAGGGGTCGGATCATTTCCGAACTTTGTTTGTTCGCTTTTGGATGCTGATTTGGCATTCGTTTAATATATGATTGATCGTTTCCGTTAAAAAAAACAATCAAATGTACCAAGAGCTAGCTCTTCCCAATTGCAAAGAAATGATCAAAAGAGCATTATTTGGGCCATTTTGGAACCCAAGAGTAAGGATTGTAATTAAACTATCTATATTACATTATAATAATCTCAATAAATGACGTAACATAAATCACAATACGGTAATTTCAACTTTGTCTAATAACTAATACTAATAACCGTTCCTCCGGTCCTCAAGAATAATTTTTTAAAAAAAAAAACTAATACGAATACTAATACTAAAAATGATTAGATAACATATGTTGCAACAATACAAAACATTCAATATTGGAGTAGATTCATTTCACAAAAACATAAAAAACAAGCAAGCCCATTCGAAAAATAATTAAAGTTACAAGTTCGAAACTTGTTTGCATGAAAAGGTTCCAGCCTTATTCATCTTAATTATATATCATACCATCCAGCAATGAAACACACAAATTAAACTCCCTTCAAGGAATAAACCCATAATCTCTCATCTTCTTAATAGAATTAAGAAAAGACTTAGTAGTATCCCTAAACCCCACAAATCCAAACTCCTTATTCTTATTCATGCTGCACAAAGTCTCCTTGTTCCTAAACACAACATCCGCCAACCAAAACGCCGCAATGTCCCTCAGTTTTGTCGGCACCAAATTATTCTTCTTCACAATCTCATCCCACACACAATCCTTATCCTTCATCAAATCCTCCAACAGCACTGGCTCCTTCCCTTCATACCCCACAGCCTCCAAATCAAATTGCTGCGCTAGAACATTCCACAAATGTTTCCACTTGAAAACATCTCCGTTGTTAACGTTAAAAGCTTGATTTTTCGCCTTTGGATCCGTCGCCGTCCAAACAAAGTGCTCCGCCAGTAAATCTGAATCGACAGCATCCCATAAACATGTCCAGGATGTCTCGGTACCAGTATACACCAATGGCTTGTTTTCGTGCTTGCAAATGGCGGCGTACACACAAAGTGTGCTCACGGTGTTCATCATGCTACAAGGGGAGAACCCGAAAATTAGAGCGGGCCTGTGGATGGACCATGTTAAGGTGTTTTTTCTAACAGCGGTTTCATAGACTAAGTCCTCAAGATTGTAGTAGAAATTGTCTTGTTTTAGTCTAGGTAGATTTTCGTAAAAAGGGCAATCGTGTGGCTGATTTGTGCTGTCCATTTCAGCCATGTTACCCCAATAGTATTTGATCCCAGTTTGGAGAGCAACATGTTTGAGGTTTGGAGCATTTGGGATAACCGAATCGAGGATGTTTCTGAACATGAGTGTGTTTAGCTGAACATCCTCCGAACCGGTCCACGAAACATAGAATATGTGAGTGATGTCGGAAAGACGGGATAATTTGGAATATGTTTCGTCGGTTTTTGCAATATCACATTGGACGTAGTTGACGTGGAGTTTCTTCAGCCATTCCGGGCAGGGGCGGCGGGCTACGCCGTAGACCTTCCACGGGCCACCCGGTGTGTCTGCGAATGATAACGTTTCAGCCAGGCCACTACCTGCGATGCCGGTGACGCCGATTATGAGTGCAACGCTCTGGTAATTTAGGGCAATCCCATTTGGTTCGACATTTTTCTGTACGATAATATTGTGAAACAAGAAGACTTAAATAAGAAAGATGTAATGACACATTTTACACTTTGTAACTTTATACAACGTATAAGAAGAGCAATGCCAGAAAATACATGCCATCCTTGTACTACTTCCTCTAATTTTGGAAAAAACTACTATAAACTAATAATTAATTTTGATAATTTCGTATATTAATACTTTCCAAAGGAAGACATTCCAAAAATGTCCTCTTTGGGTTTAGATGGGAAAATTGCAATGTTAATCCCTTGTGATAATTGACAAGGTCAGTTGCAATTTTGGTCCCGTTGTTTATAAATTTTACAAGTTTGTAGAAAATGTTAAATTGCAAAAAAACTTATTCTATAGGACTAATTGTGCAATTTGCCCTGTTTAGATAAACTAAAATTAAACAACTTAAAAGATAATAAAACCATTTGGATTTAATTGATTGTTTTTGAATAACTACATACCTATAAGATACTATTTTATCTAATCTATACCAAATAATATACCAAGACCTCTTGGTCTAGTGATATCTACCTCCCACTTTATATGAAAGGTCTTGGGTTCGAATTCAGGCTGCCACAAATTGTGGCTCTCTCCTCTTTTATGGAGCTAGATAGAATCTTAA
This sequence comes from Buddleja alternifolia, assembly GCA_019426215.1. Lineage (NCBI taxonomy): Eukaryota > Viridiplantae > Streptophyta > Magnoliopsida > Lamiales > Scrophulariaceae > Buddleja > Buddleja alternifolia. Next base: position 22,331,911 of record CM033397.1, on the reverse strand, counting down.
CTCTAGATTACAACTATCAACCCGGATTTGTCGGGCTAGATACGTAGTGTATCCCATTCCTCTTGAATTAAAAAAAGACCTATACCAAATAATTTACGAAATTTTAATGAGCTCTACAAAATGTTAAGAAGTATAATTCTAATAAACTTGTAATCTCGACCAAACATCTTCTAAATAGGAATTATATACTCGCCTGTTCAACGTCACCAATGGAACGTTTGTACCACCAGCTCATTGTGTCTGTATATATATTTAAGGAAGTTTTGCAAGTTCACGGAGATGAGTGCGGATGTGGAGTTCAACTCAAAACACTTTCCACCATTGGGGGCTACGATGTATATTAGCCTGGTACGTACACCTAGTATATATAGTGAAAAATGCTTGAAGAAAATAAAATAAGGAACAAATAAAATGAATGTCTGGTCAATAGATTTTTTCGAGAGTATTAAAAAATAATAATAAAAGGAAAGGACGTGTGAACTGGCAAAGAGGCAATATGTGTCTTCTTGTTAACACGCGGGGGAAACGAGGCAATGTCTTCTTGCTATGCATGGTCCCCAATAAAACTATAATAATAAAACTTTTTGTTGTTTTAAAAAATAGTTGTTCTTTTGAAACATTATATAAACTGAAACTATTTAATATTTGAAATGAACTTATTGTCACGATCCGACTTGCGAGCTCGTTCACCCTAAATTTAAACTTTGAAACACTATTTAAATACTTGCTATCACACTTACCAAGTTGATCTTCTTAACATTTTAGTGCGTATAAGTACAATTTATCCTTTTGTATTTTTGAATGGGGCGCGATTCTCCTATGTTATGAAAAAGGCTTTATTAGCCTATAATGTTGTTAAAAGAGAGATTCTTGACAATTTTAGTGAATAAAGTACAAAATTACCCTTTTGTATTTTTGAATGGGAGCTGCAATGCTCCCAAGTTATTAAAAAGGCTTGATTAGACTGTGATGTTGTTAAAAGAGAGAAATAATACCCAAATTTATTTGTTCGATCAAAAAGATAAATATATTGTTAATATACATTTATTATGATATTTTCTCTACATTGATCATTACTTTTTGCTTTTTATAATTATTAAAATTCAATACACATAATAAAATTTAAATAATTTCGATATGTAATGTTGTTTTAGAAGATGCAAAACATAAAGTATCTATTTGTTAATACTTTGTTGTTTTAGTCAAAATAATCATTTTATATGACATCCAGATAATATAAACATTTTAAGAAAAATCTTGCACATCCATTATGCACCGTAAGCATATAAAACATGGGTTTATTGCAATTTAGCTCCCTGTGAAATTCGTATATAGCAAAAAAACTCCTTGTGAAAAAATAATAGGCAATTTAGCTCCCTGTGTTTTTCGGAATGAAGCAAAAAAACTCCCCACGCGCCCCACGCGCCAAAACTGAGACTTTGCATGTTGTTTTTGTTGTTTAAAGTCCATTTTGCCCTTTTTATTTGCTATAAAAAGCTTTAATTACCTTATATTTGGTCTCCCTTATAGTTGAATACACAACTGCTTTGTTCTAGACGTCTCCTGATTATGTACAATATATGCTTGGATAGCCCTATGTGTCTAGTTTCATGGGAAGAAAACGGTTCACGAATCCGAGCTTTCAACAATGAGTTATGAATTTTCTCGTAAAGACGCGCACAGCTATCTGCACAGCCGACATATTTTTAGCTAGCTTTGAATACAAAACGGCTTTGTTCTAGATGTCTCCTAATTATGTGAAATATATGCATGGATATACCTATGTGTCTAGTTTCATGGGAAGAAAACGGTTCATGATCCGAGCTTTCAACAATGATTTATGAATTTTCTCGTGAAGATACGCACAGCTATCTGCATAGACGACATATTTTTAGCTAGCTTTCATTACAAAACTGTTTTGCTCTAGATGTCTCCTGATTATGTATGATATATTCCTGGATAGCCCTATGTGTCTATTTTCATGGGAAGAAAACGGTTCACGAATCCGAGCTTTCAACAATGAGTTATGAATTTTCTCGTGAAAACGCACACAGCTATCTGCACAGCAGACAAATTTTGAGCTAGATTTGAATACAAAACTGCTTTCTTCTAGATGTCTCCTGATTATGTCCGATATATTTATGGATAGCCCTATGTGTCTAATTTCATGGAAAGAAAACAGTTCATGAATCCGAGCTTTCAACAATGAGTTATGAATTTTCTCGTGAAGATGCGCACAACTATCTGCACAGATGACATATTTTTAGCTAGTTTTGAATACAAAACTGTTTTGTTCTAGATGTCTCCTGATTATGTGCGATATATGCTTGGATAGCCCTATGTGTCTAGTTTCATGGGAAGAAAACGGTTCATGAATCCGAGCTTTCAACAATGAGTTATGAATTTTCTCGTGAAGACGCGCACAGTTGGGAGGCAGTGTGCTTCATTCCGAAAAACTTTAAAGTGTAAAATCTGCGGGGAGGCACTGTGCTTCATTCTGAAAAACACAGGGAGTTAAATTGCCTATTATTTTTTCGCAGGGAATTTTTTTGCTATATACGAATTTCACAGGGAGCTAAATTGCAATAAACCCTATAAAACATCATAATACTTACATACTACTTTATTGAATTTAATGATATAAGTTGTAACATTATAACTAAAAATATGTACATTCAAATTTTTTGGTTTTAGTTTTATATTGCCAAAAATGTCAAATCGCTCATTTAACTTACGCCTAGTCCCTTTTTGATTTCATTCACATTAAGTTGGTCACTTTAATCCCGTATCTTTTAAATAGATGCCAATTAATTAGTACTGAAAGAATTAGGTGCCTTGCGCACCATTTGTCTGGGTGTGCTCTTAAACAATCGTGTAATGTATTTTATCAACTCTATTCAATTAAAGATATATACTTCTTTATCTTATCATATTAGTGCTAAATGCAGACACCCCCAATATATGGGGGGTTGTGCACTTGATCGGATCCGTCGGAATCTTCGAAAATATTCCAGCGCATATAAGGGTAAAATCGTCACTCATGGGGCAAATTGTTAACCACCCCGAGGATGAGGAGTTGTCTGCTTTGATCCTATAGTTCTTTCATTTTTTAATTATTTATCTTTTGAATTCAAATGGTCATAAATTCCCAAAAAAATAAAAATAAAAACAAAATCAGAAAAAACAATCAAAAAATATATTAAAAATAAAACAAAAACAAATCAGAAAAGTAAAAATAGGAGAAATCAGAAAATCTAATAAATAAAAAAAATTGGAAAAAAAAGTTTCAGTTAATTTCTGAAAAAATCAGAAGAAAAACAAAAAAAAAAAAAGGGAGGCAAAACTGTAAAATTCGTCCTGTAACTTAAGGGGTTTGACAATTATGGTCCTTTTTTCGATTGGCAAAATCAGGACAATAACTTCATAAAACTTGCAATTTAAGGACAATTGCCACTTGAATTTATTAAATTGGCCGAAATCTAAATTCAATTTAGGGGCACACCTCGAAGTGCAACTTTAATGGGCAAGTAGCAGTTGTGAAGTGACTGCCAAGATGAAATCTCTATCTCGGTAGTAAAAGAGCAGATATCCTATGCGATCATAGTGATTGAAATGAAAATCTTTGGCCAAAGCATATAAACTGACTCGTGTGGGACGTTGTTAGAAGCTTTGTCATTGGATGAACAAAAGAAAAAGGGGGTCACGCCTGAACGTTGCTTGGAGGCAAGTTCAAACGTGAGATGTTCGAACGTTTCTCTTAGGCATGTTCGAGTGTCGGTGTCGGGTAGCCGGTTTTTATTAAACACGGATCAAGTCGGCTAGGCCGGACTTGACCCACTCGGACCGGCCTTTGAGGCTTGATTGCTGAGTGGACCTAGGTCTATTGGAGGATTATTTAAATCCTCCAACTTCAACACCTAGGTCATAAGAAGTAACACGTGAAAAACCTAGCCTCCTTAACATATAAAGAGAAGAACAAGAATTCCTCTCCACAGCCACCTAGCCGTCTTGAGGAGGAGGAAGAGAATTTTGGCTGCTTCGCATATCGATCTAGAGACGAGGGATCAAGAATTCGTCATTAGTTTTTTAGAATCTCAACCGCCACATGTAAAAGGTTTGATCGTTTTCATGAATTCATTAATTAGATTAATGTATATGTTAAAACGTCAAGAACATCAAAGCGATAACTAATGTGGCGTTCGGATTTTATGTTTTCCGCTACGCATGCTCACCCGGACACCAACATGCAATGTTTATTTAATTTATCACATAGCCCAACTAGTTAATTAATTAAATCATCATTGGGCTAATTTAAAAGTCAACTTAGCCCAATGATTATTTAAATAATTACCTAGTTGGGCTATGGGATTAATTAAATAAACATTGTTGTTTGAGACTAATGCAACTGAGCCCGACGTTCAAACATGCTGCTTAGGATTTGTTTTTGTTAACTGATATATATATATATATATATATATATATATGGTCAAGATCGAGTACATACCTTCTTTTAGATAAGATCTAAGATCCAATATACACCATTGGATCAATTAAATCCAACAGTCCAAAAAATAAGGAATAAACAGGCTGTAGAAATTGAAAAATAAAGATTAGGGGTATAATAGACAAAATGGCAAGATTATACAACATTCAGTTACCCAAAATATAACAGAAAAATCTCCTACAATCTCTCCAAATCTGATACCCACGAAAATCTCTCAATCCCAGGCCAAGATTAACGCAATCAATTTATAGAATCGTATTAACCTCATGTTTCGGTCAATTATCACAAAAAAAATTCTGAAATTCTGAAATTTCTAAAAAATCGAGATTGAAAAAACCAAAATTTGAAATATTAAACTTCTGGAATTTGCGTGAGTTGCTGCTCGAAGACGACCGAAAATTAGCTGGGGAAGACGATCGAAAATTAGCTGGGGAAGGCGATCGGAAAATAGCCATGAATTTCGCGAACTGAAAATTCGATCGTGAAATATCAATCTTCTCCTACTGTATATTTGTGTATTAGCTATTGTATAATGTATTAATTAGCTATTGTATAATGTTTATTAGCTGTTGTATTCACTGTATACCGGGTTATATGATTCTGTATATTGGCTTATATTTAACTGTATATTGTGTTATAAGATACTGTATAATGATTTATAAGATTGTAATTGTATAATGTATAAACACACACTGTATAATGGGTTGTATGATACTGTATAATATGTTATAAAATACTATATAATGGTTTGAAAATCACTAATTGTATATCAGTAATCGCTCACTGTATATCACCATTGTATTTACTGTATAATGGTTTATAAGCTACTGTATAATGATTTATAACCTACTGTATAATAGTTTAAAAATCACTAATTGTGGTGTCACTAAAATACCACACTGTATATCACCACTCATGTACTGTATTTTGCTTTAAAAAATAAAAAATATATATATTTTAAATTTTCGAAAGGCAAAACTGTTTTTGGAATTTGGCCCCAAGCTCTACATCAATCTCGAAGGAAACGTCGTTTTAAAAACAACTCAACATACTTACCATAAGTATGCTGAGCACCACCCTCTCGGGCCCAAATTCCATCGTTTTAATAGGTTTTTTCACGTTTTTATGTTTTCAGTCGGATTTTTATTTTCTTTTTTATTTATTTTCATTATTTCCAAACTTTACCTTGTTTGTATTTACTGTATATTTGTTTATTAATTATTGTATAATGAATTAATTAGCTATTGTATTCATTGTATAATGATTTATACAATACTGTATATTGATTAATATGATATTGTATAATGTGCTATAAGATACCGTATAATGGTTTATAAGATTGTAATTGTATAGTTATAAACACACACTAATTGTATAATGTATAAGCTACTGCATAATGTTTTAAAAATCACTAATTGTATTTGTCACTAGTACCACACTATATAAGATGTTGTATAATGGTTTATATGATATGTAATTGTTATTTACAAGTCTTAAAAACTAACAAAATGCAATTTTGAAGCCCTAAACGATCTCAACTGGCTAAAATCACGAGACCACACTGCTAAGCAGTGCGTCTTGTTCAACACGCCGTTTCGCTATAACGGTGCAATTTTTGTATCATTCCGACATAATGATTTTTTTTCCCCATGATTTCGTTTATATCATTGTTATTTGCTTTGATTTTTTATTTTTGAAGAATCTGTTCTTGTGAATTCTGTTTTTGAAGAATTTGTTTGTGAATTAAACTGACTTTCTTTGCATTTAATACCACACTGTATAATCGCGTTATATGGACTGTATAATGGAATATAATATACTGTATAATGATGATTAATGTACTGTATAATATGCAGAAAAAAATGCAGAATTTACAATTTATGATTCGAAAGAAAAAACGAATTTGGAAGCAGAATTGATGAATGATGGAGAAATTTCAGATTCTGGTAATGAAATTGATAATTTCTGTAAATAGATCGAATTATAATTAGAAATAAAAATAAATTGGGAAGCAAAATCAGTTATGGAGAAAAATCAGGAATCTGTTATGGGAAGATTTAGTTTGTTATGTTTTACTACCTAAAATGCCCCTCCCATCATTAAAACAATTTAAATAATCTGAAAAATAAGATAAACACACACCTTGGGATCAAATTGAATCAAAGGCCTAGATTGGGTCTTAGATCTTACCTAATGTCAAGGTATATGTTTGATCCATACCCTATATATATATATCTCCTTAACCTAACCTAGCCAACAGTTCAATCTCTACACACAAGATAAAAACAAAAACACTCCCCTACCTACTTCTCTCTCTAGCCGGCGACCAAGAGGGAAAAGAAGAGAATTTCTTCCGGTGTTTTTCTGTATGACAATTTAGAGGTGGTGTTCTTTGATCACTTGGATCAAGAAGTTGAATAATCGTAGAGAAAGGTGGTGGAAAACCAATGAAGGTAAAAGCTACGGTATTTCTCCTACCACTACGCTTCAAGGGTAAAGTATCATAATCGACTCTTCATATCTACAATAAACCCCGGTTGATCTTCGAGGGAGTCTAAGTTTTTATAGTTATTCCGCTGCATATATAGATTTTCAACCAATATATGTATATATATATTCTATGCATACATATATATAATGAACAAAATTATATACAAGAACAATTTTATAAAACTTGTTCTGAGAAAAATACTCTCATTCCTTTTGTTCCATGGTTTATGTCTACATATGTTGAACAATATATCGCGGTAATAGAAAGAAATTATAAACTTTTAAATGGACAAATAAATAAAGATATTTATCCTCCTTCACAAGCATTTCAAATGGAAAAAGAAGGGAAAATCTGTAATTTTCTTGCCTTTTCAAAAATATTTGAAAACAATACTTTACAAGTTACATGTCAACATATTAATATTCTTATTGAACAACAAAACTATGCTAATATGTTTTTGAATGTGTTAGGAGAACAAATAGCTTCTTTACATGATAGAATAAATAAACTAAGTATATTAATAGATAAATCTAAACTTCCTGAAAAGGATCTTGAAATCATTGGTACTAGTCATACTGGTCATAATGGAAAAGGTCACACTGCAAGTCCCAGTATTCAACCTCCTCCTGAAATTCGAGATTTTAAATTAAAATCTACTACAGAATTAGAAAAATTCTTAAAAGACAAATTTGATAAATTAACAATAAATACTTTAGAAGAAGACTTTGAGAATACTCTAAGAGAAGGATCTCGTATTGATAATCATATTCAACGACTTGCATCAAAAGTTGAAAAAGTACTAAAGGAGAAATTAACCATAAATACACTAGATGAAAATGTTGATACAATTAATAAAATTGATAAGGAAAAATGGGCAAATAAACCCAGTCAAAGGCTATATTATTATAGGAGACCTTCTCCTATGGACGTTTTACATGAAGAACAAGAATTTATTCTTAGTAATAGTTATAGTGGCAAAAATATTTATGAATGGAATATTGATGGCTATACTGAAAAACAAATTTATAATGCTGTTCACAGAATGCTTATGTATTCTACCATTTGTAAAAGCAATAATAATACAGATAGGACTGTTGCAAAAATGATAATTGCAGGATTTACAAGTCAATTAAAAGGATGGTGGGATCATTATTTAACCCAAGCAAATAAAGATGAAATTTTAAACACTGTTAAACAGGAAGATAATAAATTAGTTGAAAATTCAGTATATACTTTAATCGTTAATATTGTTGAACATTTTACTGGAAGATATTCTGATAATAGTGAAACAATTAGAACATTATTACAAAATCTTAAGTGTAAAACACTAACAGATTTTAGATGGTATAAAGATACTTTCCTAAGTAGAGTCATGGAATTACCTGAAAGTAATAGTTCTCATTGGAAATCTAAATTTATTGATGGGTTACCTCATTTATTTGCTGAAAGAGTTAGAAGGAATTTACGAGGAGATTTAATATCTATTCCTTATGATAATTATACCTATGGTAAATTAATTGGGGTATGTATCCAAGAAGGATTACATCTTTGTAATGAAATAAAATTAAATCAACAATTAAAAAGACAAAACCTCATAGAAAGAAAACAATTAGGCCAATTCTGTAGTCAGTTTGGCATGGATATCCCTTCTTCTCATAAACTTAAACCTTTAAAAGAAAAGAATAAAGACAAAAAATTTAAATATCTGAAAAGAAAACGAAAAAATTCTCAAAAGAAATGGGAGAAAAAATTAAAAAGAAAAGAAGAAAAAGAAGAAAATAAACAAGCTAAAAGAAAATTTATTGTTTGTAGAAAATGTGGTAGAACAGGTCATTATGCAAGAAATTGTTGGACCAAAAAGAAAATTAATAATCTCCAAATAGGTGATGATATAAAAGAAAAAATATCCAAAATCTTATTAAACTCGGATACTGATAATTCAGAAACAGAATCATATTCTGAAGATAGTAGTAATTCTGAAAGGCTTAAAGTTTTAGATAATGAGTCAATAATATCATAATCGGAATCTACATCGGAGTCAGAATGTGAACCATGTAGTAAAGGTCAACCTTGTATTAATAATCTGAAAAATGAAGAATATTATAAAATTCTATCTCAATTTCAAGATATGGAAATAAATGTTTTAGATAGCCAAAATATTTTTGAACTACTAAAACATATAAAGGATTCGGATTTAAGATCAAAAATAATTGATCAAATTGACAATATTCCTACTACTCCTAGTACTTCTATTAACACACGAAATATCCCTGAGGAAGTCATAACTTCTCCAGAACCATATTCTATGTCAGAAGTTTATAAATTATTAAAAGATAGACAGGTAGTAAACACTCCTACATCAGTAAATGACCTTATGATAGAAATAAATCATTTAAAGAAAGAAATTAATTCTTTAAAACAAGAAAATAAAGTCCTTGATAATAGAATATCAAGATTAGAACATAATTCTGAAACTAATTCTCTTCAAGAAGAACCAATAGTTAATATGCAAACTCTTCAATTTTCAAATAATAATTTCTTAAATACTCTAGAACAAATTATGTCCCAAAAATGGACTGTACAAATAACTTTATTAATAGATAATTATTTTTCTCAAGAATTTATTGCTTTAATTGATAGTGGTGCTGATTTAAACGTAATACAAGAAGGATTAATTCCTACAAGATATTTTGAAAAAACTACTCATTCTTTATCCCATGCTGGAGGACAAAAACTGGATATCAGTTTTAAGCTTCCCAAAGCTTTTGTTTGTATTGATAAAACTTGCATACCCACAAGTTTTTTACTTGTTAGAAATATTTCAAACCAAGTTATACTTGGATCACCTTTTATAACAAAAATTTATCCTTTTATAACTGTAAATAAAGAAGGAATTATAGGTACTTATAATAATAAGCCTATACATTTGAAATTTATCACAAAACCTTTTACCAAAGTATTACATGGAATGTATGAACAAATTAAAGCAAAAGAAAATCAATTAAATTTTCTTAAAAATGAAGTTTGTCTTTTAACCATAGAAGACAAATTACAAAATCCAAAATTACAAGATAAAATAAAACTTTTACATAACAAATTCTGTTTAGAAATTTGTAATGATCATCCTAATGCTTTCTGGGATAGGAAAAAACATATTGTTGATCTACCATATGAAAATGATTTTGATGAAAAAAAAATATTCCTACTAAAGCAAGACCTTGTCAAATGAATTCTGAATATTTAGAATTATGTAAAAAAGAAATTGAATCTTTGCTTAGTAAAAAATTAATCTGTCCGTCTCAATCTCCATGGTCATGCACTGCATTTTATGTTAATAAACATAGTGAACAAGAAAGAGGAGTTCCTAGGCTTGTAATTAATTATAAGCCTCTTAATAAGGTTCTAAAATGGATAAGACACCCAATTCCTAATAAAAAAGATTTGTTGGATAGATTATATAATGCCATTATATTTTCTAAATTTGATTTAAAATCAGGATATTGGCAAATTCAGATTAATAAAGCTGATAGATATAAAACTGCTTTTAATGTTCCTATAGGACATTATGAATGGAATGTTATGCCTTTTGGATTAAAAAATGCTCCGTCAGAATTTCAAAAAATAATGAATGATATTTTTACTCCTTATAGTGAATTTATTATCGTATATATTGATGATATTCTTGTATTTTCCAAGGATATAGAATCTCATTTTAAACATTTAGATATGTTTAGAAAAATTCTTATTCAAAATGGCCTGGTAATATCTAAACCAAAAATGTCTTTATTCCAAACGAATGTTAGATTTCTTGGTCATAATATTGAGAAAGGTAATATTATTCCTATCAATAGAAGTATTGATTTTGCTTCTAAATTTCCTGATGAAATTACAGATAAAACTCAGTTACAAAGATTTTTAGGAAGCCTGAATTATATTTCAGCCTATTATAAAAATCTTGCTGAAGACACAGCTATTTTATATGATAGATTAAAAAAGAAACCAAAACCTTGGTCAGAACAGCATACTAATGCTGTAAAGAAAATCAAAGAAAAGGTGAAAACTTTACCTTGTTTAATGCTAGCTAACCCAAATTGGGAAAAAATTGTGGAAACTGATGCTTCTGAAATTGGTTATGGTGGTATTTTAAAACAAATTAATCCTATTACAAAACAAGAAAATCTTATCAGATTTCATTCTGGAAAATGGAATGACAGTCAAAAGAATTATGCTACAATAGCCAAAGAAATTCTTGCCATAGTAAAATGTGTATTAAAATTTCAAGATGATTTATATAATCAACATTTTGTGATAAAAACAGACTGTAAAGCCGCCAAGTTTATGTTTCAAAAAGATTTTAAACATGATCTAAGCAAATGTTTGCTAGATGGCAGGCGCATCTCGCTCCTTTTGATTTTGAAATTATTTATAAAAAAGGAGAAGATAATAATCTTCCAGATTTTCTGACTAGAGAATATTTATCATGAATTTTGCAGGATCAAGATTTTCAGAATATTCCTCTATACAAACAATGCAAAAATTATATATTCACAATTTATATGGTTGTTCAGTATATTATGTTCTTCCCCATCATCGTCGCTACTTAGGAAGAATTGGGGTTCCTGATCCAATTAATGATCCTTATTATTTAAAAATATATGGAGATGCTAATTGCATTAAAAGACTTCAAATTAGAAGATATTATCTTCAGAAAAGTCTCAAATATTGGGAAACTGAAATCAATTCTCCTGAGTTCCAAATGCAGAGTTTAACATATAGAATTTGTGCTCTAAAGCACAAAAATCAATGCTTATTATGGGAATTACAATTTGTCAATGGCTTGCTCAATAGACTCTCTGCTTAATCAAAGAATTTTAATATGACAGAAATGCAGTTTCATGGAAGAGGACTCTCCTCTTATAGAGGCAGAGGTGGTCGTGGAAGAGGTCAGGAGAATATTCTGACACAACATGGAAGAAAGAAACTAATAGCAGCTGATTTATCATCAGCTCAAGATCCTTTATATAAGGAATTTCTTGAATTCAAAAAACAAAAAGAGGGTCATACCCAAGCTTCTCCCTCATATTCTAAAATTGTGGGAAATGCAGATGAGGAAGCAGATGTCCATAATATGGGCTATATCCAAAATGATGACAAAAGAGTTATACTCTTTCTTACTGAAAATGATTTGAAAAGGGATAATAAGCCTTGGGAATTGCTTGAAAGATATTTAAACACTCATAGTGATACTTTTGGAAGTTATAAATTCCAACAATATTATGAAAATATTCTCCAAAATAGTGGCCTATGTGAAATAAACCACTATCATAGTTGCAGTAATGAGGAAATTTATAAATTTTCCAAAATAATTGTTAAAAGGATTATATCCATAGAAGAATGGGGAATATCTCCATTCAAAGAAAAACAATTTTATTTCAACAATACTCCTATTAAATATAATTATTGGGATTATGTTGAAGCATTTGAAAAAGTTTTCTTATATGAAAACCCGAGCCATAGTCATACTTGGTTCATCAAAATATGCGGAGAGGTTTATAACCACTTTATACCCAATTGGTTTTTAAAATGGTGGAAATTCTATGGCCCCAAAAAAGAAATTTTGCCAGAAATCCTTATAGGATTATTTGAAGAATGGAAAACATATTCTCCAAAAATTTTAGAACTATCACATTCTCAAAAATCAGAAAAAATCGAGACATTCTACTTTTTTATTGAATTTTCAATTCCTTGGATCTGGAAATGGCTTCCCCAAGTGGATCATGATGAGGATAATATCCCCTCTATTACGAGATTATCCTATACAAAATTCTGGGATACCATGATGCGAGAGGATCCTGAAACCAAAGAATTAAAATGTATAGATACTATAAGTAAAATTGAAAAGAAAATAGAGGAATACAAGAGGCTGTATCATAAAAAGCAGCAGAAGATGCACAGTCCCCTGATCAACATTGCGGAAATATCTCAACAGCTCAAAAAGCAAGAAGGCACCAGTTCAAGAGAACAACTCATTGAGAAATATCTTGAAGAAATGAAGACAAAATTAATAGAAGACTGGATCGAAGAAGAACGAAGTGATACTTCTATGACATCATCCAAAGGTAATAACTTTGAAGATATTAATTTTCAGGATGCACAGGATCCAAATGACGTGTCAATCGAAGACAATTTTGATGCAATATTGGAGAATCTCAAAGAAGATTTGCACCGAGGAAAATCCAAGCAGAAAAAGTGACAGAAAATTATGAAGAATAGTGAAATACTATTTGGAACTGTTCATAGCCGGGTACTGTTCATAACAGTAGCACTATTTCAACAGTAAATCACTGTGTAAATAGTATAAACTATGTTTAATTTAGTTTTGAAATCCGCCGCCTCCACTTCTTATAAATAGAAGGGTTGGCCTTTGTGGAAGGAAGGGGGAAAGAGCCTTAGAATTCAGAAAGTCTCTCTCTCTAAAATCCCTCTCCCTCACTTGCTTCAGCCTCCATCTCCAGTGTAAAATACCAAGTTCTTGTACATTACTGAAGTTGCTATAATAAAAGAAGAGTTTATCTTGTAAATTTTCTTTTTTATCTTACAGTTTAATTTTATTTTTACTTTGTGTTTAAGGATGAGCCTTATAGGCTAAATCCTTTTGTGTTAAATTATATCTGAACTCTCATGATTCCTCTAAAAAACATGGTTTGATAATTTTGAAAAGAGATTTTCGTTATGGTATGGACTCTAATGGGGTTGATTTAGTAAACTGGCTGAAATTAGATAGTCAAGAATGAAGCTCATACTGTTGCCGTTTTTAGCCGTGTTGTTTGGCGTTTTTGGGCGTTTGTATGAAAATTCTTGATGATTTAATTTCATTGACGGATTACTAAATTGTAAAAATAGTTTGTGAATTTGTGGTAACCCTTGCAAAGTATCCTTGAGAGAAACTGGGGGTTCCTCGATTTACTACTCTCTGCATTAGGTCCAGTAAATCTTCCATAATCGCTATCTCTCTTTGGAATATATAATATAATGTATACATATAAATTCTAGTATATAAGCAATCTATATATACATTATATTATATATATAATACGTATAAATATGTTAATGCAGCATCAAAATGTTAGTATATAAGTGTGTCATGTGGTGGCCACGTGGGGAGGGAATCCAACCCAATGCACAACAAACTAAGAACTAGGTTGGTTCATGTTTAGACTGCACTCGCTATAGGCAAGCTGCCTACGTATCCACCTTGATGGAATCAAGTCTTTTCGTAGTTCAACGGTGGGATAACTCTTTAAAGATGCCAGTTGTATTCTCTCTAGCAAACTTTTTGTGGGAGGAGCAGATAATGATTTTTTGTTACCCTCATACGGCATTTATAGAGTTAGATATGGGTCATGGGCTAATGCCTTACTACCAACCCATTTGATTATAAATTAAATTAATAAATATGTAATTCATATTTATTGGCCCAATTATTACTGTAGCCTATTTGCTAGAATGGGCTCATTTCGCGATAGGCCTTTAGCCAAGTGGGCTCAATCTTATTAATTGTAACCAGCTACATTGGATTTCGCCCACGGGGGATAATCCGGCCCAAATTATATATAATGTTAATCACAATTGTGCTCCTAGAAATTTCCGTGCACATCATAATGCCCCCCACTCTCGGGTAGGCTACTTAGAGTATCCAGGAGTATGATGTACCAGCTTAGCTTAGCACCTGGCTGGGGGAATTTCTAAAAGGGTGTTAGAGTAATAAAGTTTCCCACCTACCTTATCCTTTAATAAAGGAGAGGTGGGTGAATACTTTGCCCCCTTATTCGCTTACACTTGACTTGCAAAAAGTCTCTCTCTAGGCTTTTACTCTTACGACCAACAATGGAAATAAGTGAAGATGAACAAGGTAAACTTCAAATCCGTTTTCGTTCTTCTTCGCTCTATGGTGTGATGCTCATAGTGTGGAAAATTACATGTTTTTTCCTCACACTAATGTCGATCTATTTTTTGGCCTCTTCTCCAATATAGAGCATTCTTTTACGGGGTAAAGTGAGTGTTCTAGATAAATGCATATCTTCATTTAGATGGCCCGTAGGTCGAAATACTTAATGCGCACGGCGCAGAGATTGGGGGTGTCGCCTTGGGGCGATGGGGAGGCGGCACCCCTTCCGCCTCGAGGTGTGCCACCTTGAGGAAGTCTGCCTCGAGGTTGTGCCTTGAAGATGGCCGTCTCGTGGCGGGTCACCTCGACATCTTGTTTTAAGGATGTCTTAAGTCTGCCTTCGTTGGGTTTTTACTTGATTTAATTATGTGTTTCCTCGCACCAGTAGATTTAGGTGACATCACATTTGCCCCTCTTATGACTTATAAAAATAAAATTGCGTTATTATTTATGCAAAATTAGCTTCTAACTGGACCCCCGACTTCTCATAGGAATAGGGAGCTCTACTCCATCCTGTAGTGGGGATCATCATAGTCATGTGGATTTCGCGTGCATTGGGAACGATCACGAGGAAGCTGAGGAGTGGGGTAAAGAGTCCCAACCCGAGAAACAGTTGCAGGATCATGTCGTCAACCTCGCAACTTGTGGTACTACCATAACTGAAGCGGAGCTTACCGCTCTTATTGGGGATACAAATGTGGACCTTGAATTATAGGTGCATATAGAAGGTTGGAAGATTTTAAGCTTTCGTGAGGGGCACGTGACCCTTTCCTTACAATATTTTCATTTGGGTTTACCTTTCCCTACCACAACCTGTTTGGAAAAATTCTAACCCAATACCGAGTTTGCATAAGTCAATTGACCCTTAACTGTTTAACCTTCTTTGAAGGTTTTGTTCGCCGATTCACCGAGTTGAAACTTAAAATAAGCCTAGACATCTTTCAAACTCTTTTCGCTATTAGGATGTGCTCTTCCATGCCTTATGTATATTTTCTCCCTTTAAACCCCGTTAAGTTCTTGAGGGGAAACGTTAGCTCCAAGGATAATTGCAAGTTGAAATTTTTTCACTTTTCCCTTACCAACTTGAACATATACACGCCATTGCATTGGAGTGAGGGTGTTATTCCTCATAAGATTACCCATGCCCAAAAGCAACTTAGGGTTATCTATGGCAAGGCGAGTTTGTTTGAAACTAAATTTGATGTTAGCCAGCTATATACTGGAGGTATTCATGTTTATGATTCCGTGCCAATTATTCATGACATAGCGTATAAGCATTTTTCGTTGCTATTGTTTCGAATACTAACACTTGGTTATGTATGCGTATTTTTTGTAGGCGCGAAGAGGGTCTCCAAGGATGGAAAAGTGAGCTCTACCGCCCCCATAAAGCCATCCACTATTGGCGCTTCTGTCCCTACGCTCGCTCGGGGTAACGGTAGGGGAGCGAAACTGTCAAGGCCTCCACGCCTTATGCCTGGAGACAAGGCTAAGGTCGCTAACCTTTTGGGATTTGCCCAGGACGGCCAGGTTCCATATACTCTTGATTTCAACTCTATGATGGCCGATTTTGGTACTAAGGGTACTCAGGGTCCCCTCTCTAGCGTTTCAGCTAATCCCCAGGGTGCATTGGTCTTGAAGGAGGGGGATGTTGAGAGTGTGCAAGGTGGTTCAACCAATTCCCCTTCTAAAAGCTATCGTGATAAGAGAGTTGTTCCCCTGATGGGGTAAAAAATTTATGAGGGTCGCGCATTTGTGCATTTTTCGCCCCCTTTGTGATGACAAAATCGTTACTAACACAAATGATTTTGTGAGGAATCAGCTTTTGTTACGAATACATTCCTAACAACGTTCAAAATTTGTCACAAGAACTTCTAGCGATGGGCTAAACAGGACAAAATGGGTAACGAAACTTTTCGTTACCAAAAGTTATAGTGACGAAATATGCATCTATGGTAACGAATTCTTTTCTCACTAAAATTGAAATTTTTTGTATTGAGTTAGAGATTGTCGCCGATATCACCAGGGCATCATTTAGTGAGGGGATTCGGTTCTCCAGATCTCGCGCTCCAAAATTGATGCTTAGTGCGTTTGGTTCTACCTGATTGGCTTGCTCCACTTGCGGAGTGTTAATAGCAAGCAACCCTGTGGCAGCCCTTAGCAAGGCTTTCCTAGAGTTCGCCAAGTCTCCCCCCACAGGGCCTCCTAAAATCACTCCTATTGTCAAGTTGCCAAGTCATATTTACAATATTCTATATATTAGGTCAAACATTTGCATATTATCATGATTAGCACCAGATATAAATTAAAGCTTCATATTTTGCCCCAACTAACCTTTCTTAATTAACTCTTTGTGGCTAGAAGCATTTCATCTGTAGAACTAATTCTTTAGATTAATTTCATTATAAATGTATAATATCAACAAAAAAAAGTATATGAGAAATATTTTTTATGAGATATATGTTTTGAACATATCATCCGACGACTAAGCTCTAAAGAATTATCATAATTAATGAATTAAGTACCGTATAAGGTATGATAATTTAACTTTTTCGCATTATGATTTTGCATTCAAAAGAACTTTTTTGCCCTCTGATTTAAATCTATCTAGTTAAAATTAAGCTTGCGATCATTAAAGAACATTATTTTATTTATTGAATAACTAAGCCCACAAAATCTAAACATGTTTCCCTAATCCTCTAGAAGCATTATTTTTAAATATTAATACTACTTTTACAATATGAGACAAAATATGAAATATTAATATATGTTTGGTATATCACAGAATCAACAAAAAAAATAGAGGTTTTTATTTCACAATAAAAGATATAGATGTATCAACACAAATAAAGTAGCTCAATATGCTTGACAACCAACTTTTTTTCCTGGTCTAAGGTTATTCACGTCGTTGTCCTCTTTAAATCCTTGGTGGACACAACAAAGTACAACACCTTGTTTTTCCTCATTATTTCTTCCTTTATAAGAACTTTTCACTCTAACACCGAACCCTAAATTTTTTGCATAAAGGTTATAGAAATCATATGCACCATCATAGCACTCAAATTCCATACCTACACAAGGTGGAATTGGTATTGACTTTGTCAGAATTAATTTCTTATCATCACCAATCTCGACTGATTCTCCATTAAATGACATGTCTTCTGACACGTGTTTATCTTAGCAAGTATACTAGGTCGTGCAATGTTATAAAAGGACAATGAGCCCGGGTGTGTATTGTCTCCACAGGGACAATTGGATTCGATGCTCGTAATTGCTATGTTACCCAACTCTAAGCTAAATCAATTTATAAGATGAGAGGTGTTATGAAAATAAACTAAGGACAACTATATGAAAAACAAGGTAAAATCATCAAATGGAAAGAGATGATTAGGTTATGATCCTACTATGTTCTATCTTATGCTCATAAACTCTAAATTACCCGGATTCTTAGAACACTCTTGTTATGGAGAAATCCCCTAAGGTATTCATTACTCAGTGTCTTGAAATAATGAGCCTATACTATTTAACAACTCCCTATATCTCTATAGTGAAGATTGAATCAACTAACATGCATTAAGGTTCAAAGAGATTCCTTGCTTACGAAAATCCTACATTCAATCGGGTCATCTTGTCACGAAAAGCCACATAACGCAATTGAATCTATCTCTAGTCAATTGTTATGTTATGATGTTTGATTTTACGATCTACCTTTATCTATCTCCTCTCGGTTTCAAGACAAAGCCTTATATCAAACACATGGTGATCAAGCATATGCAAGCATTAAGCATAAAAATCAAACATGTAACAAGAATGTAATTAATCCGGAAACTAAGAATTCATTAAACGCAAAACATCACAAAGTATTCACATAACCCAATCAAATAGGTACTTCGTTCATAATTGTAACAAAGAGAAATTCAAAATACCTAAAAGACATAGCTAAGAACTATTCTAAAAGGGGGAATTGAAAAACTCCCTATCACAAGAAGTGAATCCAAGCTTTGATGATGATAATTGACTCTTCAAGCTTCCTTGGGATTTGTCATGGCTTCCTTGGGTCTAGGAGTACAAACATAGTCCTATTGGTAGGTGAAAAGTCACCCAAAAAGAGCAAAAACGGAGGACTAAAAACTAGGGTATGGGAAAACGGACTGCGGTCTGACACGTGGCAGAACACGGTCCAAATACGTGCAAGACCGCGGTCCGAAAAGACAACTTCCTAAATTCCATTTGTTTCACATCTTTTCTTCGGCCTTCTCACTCGATTATCGATCTTTTCAACAAGAATCCCTACACACATGAAATGACAAAATACCTATATAGAAGGGGTAAATAATCATAAAATGTGAACTTATCAACTACCCCTAACTAGGCTTAGATTGTCTCGATCAATAAATGGCGAACAAGTATTCATAAGTTCAGATTTTACAAATTGATTTGGTATCTTCAAAAATTTCATGTCTCAAAAATCAAGTACGCACATGAAGGCTCAAAATTTTTGCACTTTCACACACAAAGGCAAGCATTAAACCCTTGAAAATGATTATGAAAGGTTACACGTTACCTAGAACACTCAACAATTTGAAAGCCTCCGAAACATCTTCGACTTCATCTCTAAATCATGAACTCCATATCCATTTTCATGCCATGAGCACACTTTAAACAAGATTATGCAAACTTATTAGATAATAAAAATATTAAAACACTCCAAAACTTGTTAACCTATCGGTGTGCATAAAATGTGAAAGTCACAATCAAAAGGTTTTTTCGGCTTGTAACGTAAGGAAGGCTAGGTAATGGCTTGGATGGGGATATATAGATAAAGTGACTAAACTCAAGATAGCAAACAACTCAATATTATCAAGCGAAACACTCACTTATCAACTGAATAATTCTCTACATCTCGCCACTTATCACATTTAGATTTCTTTTTCCTTTCAAGCTCACAACCCCAAAACTTGTTTCTTTTGATAGCAGGGGCGAAAAATGATTCCAAAGACAATTAATTCACAATGAAGCTTAGTTCATACCCGAGTCCAGAGCTCACTTTTTTTTTTTAAATCTCTCTACTCTTTAGCCAACTTTCAAAATTTCATTTCATCCCTTTATTTCACATAAAATCTAACCATCAAGTTTTTCTCAACATCATCAAGAACAAACACACCTTTTAACCCACTAATCTATGAGATTCGATACCCAAAACGAAGCTTATACCCAAATAAAAGCCAAATGATATGAAGTTTTATATGCTCTTTTAATTGGGAAATAGACTTTGTTTTACTTGTAGGCTAGAGGGTGGTTGGCGTGGCTTATGAAAGAAAGGCGAATGGTGGTTTCTAGTGTGCTTAACGCACTCCATTCTTATCAATACGGCTCAAAGCAAGGTCTAGAGATTATGTACTATAGTGAAGGCCAAATGTAAAGTTAGAGACAATGAAAGATGGCCTAAATCATTTCATGACTTTGTAAAATCAATACACACTTCAAAATCAACAAAAATTGAAAGTTCAACGCTTTAAATCCTCAAAAATTCACATAAGCATGGCTAAAAAGGCTTTCAAGGCATAAAATACGACATGTTGATCACAGACAAGGGATTTCACCTTGGGTATCTGCTCGTTTACTTTCGAGACAATGAATCCCTTCTTGACAATTACTTCACAACTGCTACTTGCCCATTGGGATCGCACTTCGAGGTTGGCCCCACCAACGGGTGAATTAGGCCTAACTACTCTAGTAACAGATCCAACGTCACAAGCACATCATGATAGTGAATCCTCAGGTCAAAGGCTCATGCATACTATTGTTGGGAAAAATCGTATCAAACGCAGCGGAAGCGGAACAACGAATTTTTTTTTAATTCCCAAACAAGATCTACCGGGGTCTAGTTGTAGACAACAACATATATGAAAAGAAGGATAAAAGTCACTTACTTGTTGTAGAGTGATTATCATACCCTTCAATCTTCCAAATCACGAATCGACGGTTGATTTTGATCTAAGTAGCACAAACGTTCTACCTCTAAATCGTACACCAGAATTGATGAAAGAAAAGTCCTCCTTGCTCTACCTCAAAGGGGCGGCTATTAGAGTGGGAAAGGAGGGAGAGTTTTTCTTTTTCTTTCTCTGCAGTATTCTAGAGCTAGAGTTTTGGTTCAACACCTGAACTTATGAGATAAAAATACAACCACTATGTATTTATATTAAGTGAACAAAAGACATCGACTTCTTTTTAAAGCCTATGGCCAGCCCCCCTATGGTGCACCTATGGGTGCACCGGTTCTTATTTATTCCTTTAATTTAATCCGATTAAATTAATAGAATAAATTAATAATAAATAATAGGGCTAAATACAAAATGCCCCCCTGAACTATCCCTAATGTCGCATATACCCCCTTAAACTTTAAAAGGTACCAAAATGGTCCCTCATGAAAATTCATGAGTTATCCAAATGCTCTCATCCAAACACAACCTTGCAATACTAAGCACTATATTAACTTAACCGATGATTCCTTCATTTTTTTTAAATGAATTTATCAATTTAAGTCTTCAAAATTAACAAATCATTCGAATCTTGTAATCTGTTAATTCAAGAATTATGAAGAATTATTATAATTATTTATATATTCTTTAATTAAATCTTATCAACTAACAAATCATTTAAATCTTGTAATCTATAAATTTATAATTTATAAATTAACAAAATATTTAATTTTAATTAATAAAATTAACTAATTATCAATTATCAAATTGTTGATTTAAACTACGAAGATTTGCGTTTTCTAATTATATCATATTCAGTTATAAGTTATTTAATTGTATCAACCAACAAATCCTATTTAAATCTATTTGCGTTTTCTTACAAGTCATATAAGTTCAATGAAAAAAGAATTAACCAAGTTTATTTGGTGCTTAAATATCGTAAGGTTGTGTTTGGGTTGAAGTATTTGGAATTGCTTAAAAAATTTCACGAGGGACTATTTTGGTACCTTTTAAAGTTTAGGGGGGTATATGCGACAGTAAGAATAGTTCAAGGGGACATTTTGTATTTATCCCTAAATAATAATACTAAAATATTATTTCTCTACGAAAAAATATTTATATATTAATATTTATTAATACATTATTCAAAATAATTTATTTATTTATCACATAAATAAATATTATTATCTAATACTTAATATTATACTACAAAAATACTCCATCATTTTTCTTCATCGTTTTCCTTTTTAAGTGACTCTTTTAGGTTCGTCTTATTTGGCAATTGGAGGATTTCAAAGGATGTGGGTCCCCGTAGCCTGCTTCGCAGCCCACACTGTAACCCAAATAAGAAAGAATGATTAGAATCATTCTATCAACCTTTTCCGACGTGATTATTGTGCAATCGCAAACTCTTTTACTCTTATATCACCGATGAGTATAGATCATGGTAAATGTCAAATCGTTAACTCATCTTTACTTTTTACTTATAGTAAGTCGAGATCACTTTAGTTTTCGTTTTCAGAAACGTTTATTGCTTTGGCCAAAGACTTTAGATCTCACTTGCTTATAAATTTAATTAAGTGATAATTACTCATTCACTTACGAGAGAGTAAATCCTTTCTTGGTAATTAGTTGACACTACTACTTGTACATTAGATTGCAATTCGAGGTCGACCAATTACTTGTTCACTTACGAGATAGTAAATCCTTTCTTGGTAATTAGTTGAGACTACTACTTGTGCATTAGATCGCAATTCGAGGTCGACCCCATCCAAGGGCGTTCTGAATCTAACTACTCTAATGACAAACTTAATGTCACAAGTACATCTCCAACTCAATCCCTGAAGTCGAGGGTTCATCACACTTTACGTCTTATATCAATTTCATCATTGACTGTCAACGAGTGAAAAACCTATGTGACGAAATTGATGCGAGTCATGTTCAAGCCAATTGATCTCCTTCAATGTCCTCGTGGTGTTAGCTCCCACTACGATCAACACCTGGAGCTCTTACCATACAAGTCGTAAGTAATTCTCAACGCCCTATTGAGATTACAAAACTTGAGAACTATATTTAGTATACAAGTATTTAACCTTTCCAGTGTTGTTTCCATTATCACATAAGGAATGGAAAGTCTACTCTTGCGTACTTGGGCCTTCAGTTAATTACATATTTATACGAATATAATAAAACAAGTAATAACCAAAGATGCCTTCGTGTATAGGTTTTAATTAATAATACGATTATATTGTTTTATGCCCTATTACAATCTATCCTCCTAGCATTTGAGGGAATATTCCTAACAATCTCCCACTTGAACTCAATGCCAATCTCTATGGTATTTCATACCCATCTTCTCAAAATGTTTGTCCAGAACCTTCTGGGACAATGACTTGGTCAGTGGATCAGCTACGTTATCTGCTGTGTCTAGTTTCTGCATGGAGATGTCGCCCTTCCCAACAATTTCCCTTATTATGTGGTATCTCCTCTCTATGTGTTTGGATCGACTGTGAGACCTTGGTTCTTTTGCTTGTGCTATTGCCCCAGTGTTGTCACAATGAATGCGTACTGGTAGCTTAGCGCTAGGAACCACTTGAAGTTCTACTAAGAATTTCTTGATCCAAGCAACTTCTTTGACAGCGACATACTCAACTTTTGTGGTGAAATCAGTTGTTGTGCTTTGCTTGGAACTCTTCCAATTTACAGCTCCACCGTTGAGCGTGATTATAAATCCCGAAGTGGATTTTCTATCATCAACATCTGATTGAAAATCAAAGTCAGTGTAACCTTCCACTCTTAATTCTCCATTACCATAGACCAATGCTAAATCCTTAGTTCTCTTCAGATACTTAAGGATTCTCTTCACCATGGTCCAATGTTCCATGCCAGGGTCAGCTTGATATCGACTTACTATGCTCACAGCATAGGCAATGTTTGGTCTTGTACACAACATGGCGTACATCAAGCTACCAACTGTTGAAGCACATGGTATTTTAGACATCACCTTTCTTTCTTCCTCAGTTTTAGGACACATTGCTTTTGTAAGGTGAATACCATGCTGCATTAGCCGGAATCCTTTCTTAGAATGATCCATCTCAAATCTCTTTAAGACCTTTTCTAAGTAAAAGGTTTGGGAAAGCTCGATCATCCTATTTGTTCTATCTCTGAAGATACGAATCCCTAGGATGTAGGTGGCTTTTTCCAAGTCTTTCATGGAGAAAGTACTCGAAAGCCATGTTTTGACCGTAGTCAACATGCCAATATTGTTTCCTATAAGTAGTGTGTCATCCACATATAGTACTAAGAAAATGATTTTACTCCCACTAACCCTCTTATAGACACATAGCTCATCTTCATTTTGGTTGAAGCCAAACCTTTTGACTGTTTCGTCGATACGAGATTCCAACTACGCAATGTTTGCTTAAGTCCATAGATGGATCTTTTGAGCTTGCACACTTTATGAATACCAGTCTCTGATATGAAGCCTTTAGGTTATTCAATATAGATATCCTCCTCTAGGAATCCATTAAGAAAATCCGTCTTCATATCCATGTACCATATTTCATAATCTAGATGTGCAGCAACTGCGAGTAGGATGCGTATAGACTTGATCATGGGCACGGGTGAAAAGGTCTCGTTTTAGTCAGTTCCTTCCTTTTGACTATACTCTTTCGCCACTAGCCTGGCTTTATAGGTTTCAACCTTGCCATCT
This sequence comes from Buddleja alternifolia, assembly GCA_019426215.1. Classification (NCBI taxonomy): domain Eukaryota; kingdom Viridiplantae; phylum Streptophyta; class Magnoliopsida; order Lamiales; family Scrophulariaceae; genus Buddleja; species Buddleja alternifolia. The sequence goes on along the minus strand of CM033397.1, from coordinate 22,307,278 downwards.
GGACCAATTTTTCTCTTGTAGATCCATTTGCACCCAATGGGTATAATATTCTCAGGTCGGTGTACAAGAGTCCAGACTTGGTTAGAATGTATTGAGTCTATCTCTGCCTGCATGGCCTCCCACCATTTTGCAGAGTCAATATCACTCATAGCTTTATCCTAATCAGAGGGATCGTCACCAAGGTTTCCTACTGCTATAGAGAAAAGCCAACGCTTCTCTCTCATTAGGAGACCATACCTCTCAAGTTGGAAAGATGCTCTATCAGATCTTTGCAATGGTTGTTGCGTTACAGTGGGTTCAGTCGTGGCATCTTGTGTAGGTGTATCCTCAGGGGTTTTGCTTTGTTCATCAAGGATGATCGTCCTACCTGCATCGCCTTCTCGAATGAACTCTGCTTCAAGAAAGTGTGCTTGTAAAGCAACTATGACCCTATGATCATCTTGCAAGTAGAAGAGGTATCCCATAGAATCTTTGGGGTATCCAACAAAACGTCCTTTAGAGGACCTAGCTTCCAATTTTTCCACCTTTGTTTTCTTGATGTAGGCTGGACATCCCCAAATCCTAAAATAATTTAGGTTTGGTTTCCTATTCTTCCATATCTCATATGGAGTCTTAGGAATGGATTTGTAAGTACATCTATTCAATATGTGGACAGCAGTGAGTAAGGCATGACCTCACAATGAGATGGAAAGGTCAGTGTAACTGATCATAGATCATACCATATCTAATAAAGTTCGATTCCTTCTTTCAGCTACCCTATTTAATTGTGGAGTTGCAGGCGGTGTTAGATGTATACTATACCATGTTCCCGTAGGAAATTATCGAACTCGTCATCATATATTTATCTTAGAGCTTTTATATGATTGCCAGTTTGATTTTCAGCCATAGCCTTGAACTCCTTGAACCTTTCAAAGGACTCAGACTTATGTCTCATAAGATACACTATGTTATATCTGGAATGATTCTCAGTGAATGTTATGAAATGGTAATAGCCTCCTCGAGCCATTTACCCGAAAGGCCTGAATACATCAGTATGTACTAATCCCAATACTTGTTTGGCCCTTTCAAAAGTCCCTGTGAAAGAGGATCGAGCCATTTTGCCTTTTAGACAAGATTTACATGTTGGAAGTGGATCTGATCCTAATGGGCTTAGAAGCCCACCTTTTTCCATTTTGCTTATCTTGTAATCTCCAGCATGGCCCAGTCTAAGGTGCCATTTAAGTCTTGAATTAATACTTGAGCTATTACTTTTGGTTATAGTATTAACTTCATTTGCATTTTGGATATTCAAATAATACAACCCATTGATTAATGAAGCAATGCCAACAGATTTATCATTAAAATAAATGTTGCATAGCCTATCATAAAAACGGAATGTATAATTGTTTTCAACTAAAACAGGAATTGAAATTATGTTCTTAAGCCCCTTGGGAAAAACTAAAACATTATTCAACGAAAGTAAATGTCCATTAGATAAATGCAAAGAGGTTGATCCTATTCTAGTAGCAGCGAGGCTTTGCTCGTTGCCTACACTGATCTGTACCTCATTATGCTCCAATTTCCTTATTCGCTCTAGATCCTGATTGGTACAACAAATGTGAGAGCTTGCCCTAGAATCAAGTATCCAGGAAGTGGAAAATACGGTTACAAAACAATTAGTTTCAAAAACATATAGTACCATACCTGAAGCACCACCAAGGCTCAAGGTAGGATAGTCATTCTTCTAGTGACCTAGTTCACCACAAGACAGGCATCTATCATCCTTCATTGGCCCCTTACACTTCTTGAATGTGGGACAGTTACCATTTCCTTTATTGACTCCAAATTACTTTTTGGTCTTCTTCTTTTTCTTCTTCTTCTTTGGCTTTTTATGGCCTTGAGAGATGACCATAGCAGTCTCCTTTTCTTTAGGCTTCATTTGAGATTGAGCATTTATGAGTTTATTCATTATAGCCCTGCTAAGTTGCGCTCAATCTCGTTGCAGTTAAAATTAACCACAAAAGAAGAAAAGGAGTCAGGAAGTGATTGAAGGATGAGATCAGTATGGAGTGTGGGATTCATGGTAAAATCAAGAGCCTGAAGTCTCTCAATTCTTGAAATCATTTTCAGTACATGATCACCAACTTTTTTTCCTTCTCTCATTTTTGCGCCAAACAGCTCTTTTGATATCTCATATTGAGCCGTTCGACTATGCTCCCCATAGAGCTAAGCCAAGTTGCAAGAATCGCTCTAGACGAGGTCATCTGATCATGGGAACGCTACAGCTCATTTGGCATTGAGCCTAGTATGTACCCGCGCACTCGAATGTCATCCTTCACCCATTTTTCACGGGTCTCAATGTTAGGAATCCCGTACAGAAAAATAGAGAATTACAACAGAAGATTCGAGGATTCCTACCGGTAGATCACAAAAATAGATCTGATGATTTTTTCATGGGTTTCGAAAAATTTAGAATAAATAAACATACCATTTTGATTCGTTTATTGATTCTGCTGAACAGCAATCCTCCAAGGGCTCCTGTCTCTAAAGCTTCACGCGAAACGAGCCTTCCAAAGATCCCGAAACTCCTCCTTTTCTTGCTAGAGTGGACGGCTAGAGAGGAGAGAGTGGAGAGAGTTCTTTTCTTTTGTGTTGTGTAATTAGCTTGTTACTTCTCTCTTAGGGTTTGTTCCATGTAGGAGTCTTTTTAAACTCAACTAGCTTGTGGAAAAAGTTGGAGGCTACTCCAAACCCTAGAGTGGCCGCCCCCATTAGGGCTTCCATGGACTGGATGGGCTTTTAATTGGCTTGTCTAATTTCTAGCCCACCTGTATATATATTAAATTTAAATCTAATTTAAATATAATATATACTATTAATTAATTCTAATTAATTAATATACTAATAAAATAATTTAATTTAATCTAATTAAATTAACTATTTAATTAATTGATTTAATCTAATTAAATCAATCAGTCCATTTAATATTTTCTAAAAGATTTACACAAAAGATACATCCCGTTCGTTTCTTATAGCGCGACTCTTTAGGTTCGTCTCAATTGGCAAAGGGAGGAATTACCTAAGGATGTGAGTGTCACCTAGCGAGACCCGTGGACTCACATCGTAACCCAATTGAGTACGAAATGAATGAATCATTTTACGAACCTCTTGACCGTAAATACCGTATGAGTGAGATTATAGCATAATGAAATTACGTATCCCGATCAAGTGAGAGTCATGGAAAATGTCAAACTCACTAAACTTGATACTGTGCATTAGATTATAGCATAATGAAATTACTAAACTACCCTCAATGTCCCACATAAGTTAGTTGTTTATGCTTTGGCCAAAGACTTATAATTTCATTAGCCTATAATCGCACAGGATACTTTCTCGTTTACTATCGAGATAGTGAATCCCATCTTGGCGATCACTGACCAACTGCTACTTTTCTCATTGATATCGCACTTCGAGGTCGACCCCACCGACAGGTGATATGGGCCTAACTACTCTGGTAACAGATCCAATAATACAAGCACATTGATCATGAACCCTCAGGTCTAAGGCTCACGCATACTATTATGATCAGTAATCCAATCATTGACAGTCACTGAATAAATACCCATGTGATTGGATTACTACGAGTCGTGTTCGAATATGTCAATTCCATTGACATATCTATGATACCTGCTCCCACTATCCCTATAGTGTTCGACTGGCACTCATCGACAGAGCATGTGTCATACAAGTCGAATCTTAATGCCCAATCAAGATTCTTTGACTTGCGAACCCTTTTAAGTGATAAGGTGTAACACTCTTCCCATGCCACGTCTTTATTCCATAAAGGGCAAAGAGTCAAACCTTTATTCACATGGACTATATGTTCAATACTTATTTAGATGCCGTAAAGATTTATATGAACAAATATAAATGCCTTTATTAATTTCTTCTCAATAGTTTGTACAACATAGTAAGATACCCTAATCTAACTATTTGTCCTCATTGGCATCTAGGGCATATACCTAACACTCAATAACTTCCTGAGTGGCCCGCGCCCCCCGCGCAACTGGGATATCGTCGTCCAACACATATCCCAGTGACTCCATGTTTAAGACAATTCTTAAATTACGGAGCTAATCCACATGATTTGGACCAGTAAGGATAATCTTTTCGAGTAAAACAGATAAGGGATAGATAGTCATTTTATCGAGAGAGATATAATATTACTACAGAAAATAAACGAGTTTCAATTTAGAATTAATGTAACCGTGTGCCAAGTAATTTTTAAAGGTCTTAATAAAAAGAACTTGGCTTCCACTATGTTTTTCAAAATATCACACTCCCACTATGAAATTCGGAAGTCCTCGTTGGTGGACTTCGTAGTGGTGATTGAATTCCTTATAAGATTTCATGGGTTGCACCTTATTCTGGTTAATTGCCCAGTAGTCTTATAAAGTGGTGTCTCACACCAATCCACCAAGTGAATGGTTCAATCATCTTTTTCCCATGATTCACTAAACCTCAACCTATGCGATAATTTTGGTTTATGATTCATCTAAGCTAGCCCACCAAATTTCCCTTGGTCTAACAGTTGAATTTTACCTTTCAACCTTATACTGGTATTTGAGGAGAAATTTGGTTCGACCAAAGGCATCAAATGCGCTTAAGAAAAGGATCATATCTGTTAGGAATTTCATGTTAGATGTTTTGATGATGACAATTAGGACTTTATGTTAGACCCCAAAATATGTAAGTTTGATTTTACTTAGAAACTTGTATAAGCTTTGAAGCGTTAGATTTGAAATCGGCTTTGTTTATTTTTATTTTAGATTGTTAGTCTAAGTCGTCTTAGACTGAGCGTCTGATATGTTATGAGTGAGTTTATTGGAAGTAAAGTATGAAGACTCAAGCTCCTGAAGTCTGAATGAAGATGAAGATTCCAAATTCAAGGATGAATAAGCGTCTATCAATGACTGATTTCACCTGAATTTATTTCTAAGTCCAGAAGGAGTTTAATGCAAATATTCTGAATGCCTTAAGTGCCAACAAACATTTAATTCAAATGCATTAAATGTTGATAAGAGCATTAAATGTGATAAGCACTTTCAGATGTACGGAGAAGCCACCCTATTGGACTGTCAACTATTCAAAGATTGCAGCACCAACTTTTGTGCAGCAGATTTTCAGGAAAAAGGACAAAAGTTGTTCACTCGCGGAAGTGAGAGACACGGGCTCGTGCATGTGTCAAACGGACACTTCTTCCAAGAATGCTTATAAATAAGACTTCAACAACAAGCCAAAAATATAGAGCGATCGATTTCCAAGCAAAATTGCTGTTGCATTGAAGTCTCATTGTTTAAACTCTCAAAAAAGCCAGAATTTTCAAGAAACATTCTCTTTGCTTTTCTTCAATTCCTGAGACAGTCAACCAATATCTCAAACATTCTTTTCAGAGAAACCCACAATACTACTGAGATATTCCTAGTTGTTTGAAGTTTATCAAAATCAAACAAACCTTTTAGAAAAACCCTTATCCAAGCCTCGCGATCTGTGTGAAGTCAAAGTTGGATACTTGCAGTATTTCTGGGTGAAAGAAGCAAGGGGATTGAAGTGATTTGGAGCAGAAATTTGTGTGATCAAGGAGCTCAAGTCATCGACATCCATCTCTCCCTAATTTGTAGAAGATTCTGTGTGATTCTTTGAGAATCATTTTAGTGGATTGCCTCCAAGTGTTCAAGGAGAAGAAGGACGTAGTTGGGATTACACCACCCAATGAACCTTACAAATATTGTGTTCTTTACTTTACATTCAGTTTTTCATATTGTCATATCATAAACTGATCAAGTAAAACTTAATCAAACGCTAAGCAACTAAATACACTTTCTGTGAAACTAAAACTTTTAAAAGAAGACTACAAAAATCATCCTGTTGTGCTAACACTGATCAAAGAAGTGAACGCTTAAACCTATTTGGTTATAGTATTCAAATCTTGTCTGAGTTAACCTTCTAAAAACAGTCTTCGTTAGACGCTTCACCAAAGCACCTAGATTTTAAGTGAACGCTTAAGTCAAGCATTTTAATACGAAATTTTTGAAGTCGAAAAAGACTTCAGGGTCTATTCAACACCCCCCCGTTCTAGACCTTTTCGTATGCCACTTGGGACCAACAAGTGGTATCAGAGCGGTTAAAGTTGAAATTTTAAAATTTCCAAGCTTAACTGCTTGTTTAGATCCTTTTCAAACTTAGTTGCTTTAGATTTTAAACATGGCATTTGCTAAAGTTCCCAAACTGACTGAGTCAAATTTTGACACATGGAAAGTCAAAGCATTTACATATCTCTGTTCTTGTGATGATGACATGTGTGACATTATTTCAGATGGGCCAATCAAACTATATAAAGTTATCACAAGAGCGCCTGGAGTCACGGAAGACACTCCGGATGGTTACGTTGAAAAACCGAAGCAAGAATGGTCTCCAGATGAGCGTCGAAGAGCAAATTTGGACAATGTTGGTCGAAATGCTCTGTATATGGCTATTGGTGATAATGACAACATATTTAACAAGATCAAATCGTGCAAAACCACTAAATAAATATGGGATAAGTTGGCTACAATTTGTGGTGGTTCAGCTCAGATTAAAGAGAACAAACTTTCCATTGCCAAGGAAAAGTTTAACGGATTTAAGATGTTACCCATTGAAACTTTAGAGCAATTAGACATAAGATTTACAGCTCTGGTTACAGAACTTACATCGTTGGGAATGGATTTACAAAATTGAGAAATGGTGGTTAAGATCTTTAGAAGTTTACCAAGTAAATTCTTGATGAAGACAACTGCTATGAGAGAATCAAATATGTTGGATCTCCTAACGCTAGAAGACGCCTTTTCAGAGCTCAAAGCATTTGAGTTTGAGTTGAATTCTCCTAGTGATGTTGTGAGTAGTCCAGTGATTGAATCTGGAGCGCTTATAGCATCAATTAAAGGCAAATTGGGTAATAAAGAAAAGAATTTAGATATCAATGAGAAAGAGGGGTTGGCTTTGCTGAATAGATTCAGGAAGTTCTTGAGATTTGAAAAGAAAGGAAAAGTTTTCAATAATCATGGACAAAGTTCATATCAAGCGCCTCAGTATTCTGTTCCTTCACCTCAAGCGCCTGTTCAGTACCAAGCGCACTACCACAAAAAAGTCCTATTACAGCGCACCTATGACAGCGGTTTTGAAAACTGCTGTAATAGGGGGCACTCAGTTCGGACCTATGACAGCGGTTCAAGCCGAACCGCTGTCATAGGTGTAAAAAAAATAAAAAAAAAATTAAACTTTTGGCAGCGGTTCGGCCGAACCGCTGCCATAAGTGAACTTTTGGCAGCGGTTCGGGCAGAACCGCTGTCAAAAAGTGAACTTTTGGCAGCGGTTTGGCCGAACCGCTGCCACAAAGTGAACTTTTGGCAGCGGTTTGGCCGAACTGCTGCCAAAAGTTTAAATTTTGGGCGGGTTTATTTCAAACCGGCCCCCCCTCTCTCTCACTTTCACTCTCACTCACTCACTCTCTCTCTCTCTCAACTCTCTCACCACCACCGCCGCCGCCGCCGCCGTCCGCCGCCCCTCTCGGTTTCTCTCTCTATTTTTAGATCTACTTCTCTCTCTCTCGGTTTCTCTCTCGATTTCTAGATCTAGTTCTCTCTCTCTCTGTTTCTCTCGATATAGGACCGCCGCCGCCGACGCCCAACTCCGCCTCTGCCGCCGCCGCCGCCGCCGACCTCCGCCGCCGCCGCCGCCGCCCACCTCCGCCGCCGCCGCCTTCTTCCATTTAGTTTTGGTATTTTTTTTTAGATAAATATAAATATATATATATACACACACACACACACACATAGAGTATATATAGATGTATGTATATGTGGGTGTATGCATATATGTGTGGGTGTATGTATATTTGTGTATGTGTGGGTGTATTTATATTTGTGTATGTGTGGGTGTATTTATATTTGTGTATATGTGGGTGTATGTGTATTTGTGTATGTGTGTGTATGTATATTTGTGTATGAATATTTGTGTATGAATATTTGTGTATGTATATATGTGGATGGGTGTATGTATATTTGTGTATATGTTCATGGGTGTATGCATTATTGTGTATATGTTAATGGGTGTATTTGTGTATGTGTGGGTGTGTGTATATTTGTGTATGTATATATGTGGATGGGTGTATGTATATTTGTGTATATGTTGATGGGTATATGTATATTTGTGTATATGTTGATGGGTGTACGTATATTTGTGTATGTGTGGGTGTACGTATATTTGTGTATTTATGAAAATATTTCTCGGTTGAAATTTTGCGGTGTTGGAATGACACGAAATTCACAAGGTCATAGAGAAACCGCTGTCATAGGGTCACCCTACTGCAGCGGTTTCTATAGAACCGCTGTCATAGGGTGACCTATGACAGCGGTTCCGGAACCGCTGTCATATGGTTTTGACCTATGCCAGCGGTTCAAAATAGCTGTAATAGGCCCAAAAAAACCGCTGTTATAGGTCATTTCTGTAGTAGTGGCGTCTACTCAAAATCTCTCAGCTCCAGTGGTCTCAAAACCACACACGACAAGGTTAACAAATGAACAAAAGATGAAAACTAATCTTTGTTATAATTGCAGGAAACCAGGGCACTACCAGGTAAATTGCCCTTATCCAAATGTATACAAGCCCTCAACGCAGGATTACTTGGATAGAAACCAATTCAGGAACAACCTTCGTCAACAAGGTTTACTAGCAGAATCAGAACCAGCATCCGCACCTGAAGATTTAGAATCATCAGAGGAGAGTAGTGATGATGATGAGCCATTAGATGACTCAGCGCTCATATGTTTCATGGCCAGAGATGATGAAGCGTCTTCTGAGGTAATCAATGAATTATCTATTCCTCTCTCTTATGATGAATTACTTGACAAAGTAAAAAAATACTACAATGAATGTCAAAAAGCTGCCAAAATATATCAAAATCACTTCGCTATCATTTCATCGCTCAAAAGTGATAAAGTAACGCTCAAAGCAGAGTTGCAAGTTCAGCAACAGTGCATTGCGAAGAACCAATCGCTTGAGAGTGAAATTATTCAATTAAAAGGTGATCTTAATATAATAGTCAAGAGAGAAGCTGATTTGATCGCTAGACTTGCTAAATCAGAGCAGCTCATCTCATCATTATCAAAAGGCTTCTAGAAAGTTGGATAATGTGACTGAAGTAAGTAGATTATTTGGTGAAAAGACCGGTTTAGGATGCGATAAACTCGGTAAACAACCTAATAAATCTAATGTTACGGTGAACAACAAAGGAAAGGGTGTTATCTTTGTCGAGAAAAGTTCAAAAAGCCAAACGCTAAATGAACCTAGCGACAATGGTAAGAGGCCAAATGAGAAAGCCAAAGCTGACATAGGCAAAGGTAATGCTAAGGCAAATGATTCACGAAGATGGGTTTATCCAAATGCTCAAAAGGCTAAAGATAAGTCTGACCACTGTGAATCAAGCGCTAAGCGTCCAAGACCAAAAGTGCAACCCAAGCCAGCGCCAAGGAAATACCAGCGTCAATATCCAAGACAGTCAAGATCATATTATCGATACTATGATGATTATGATTATGACTATGATTATGACTACTATTATAATCGAGGATACTATTATACATCTAAAAAGCACATACAACACGATGTGAAACCCAAGAAGGCCAGTATTCCTACAATGAAGACTAGGTAAATATGGGTTCCTAAAGTTCTAATTCAAACAAACAATGTTACTAATGTTAAAGGACCCAAGTAACAATGGGTACCTGAACAGAAATAGAACTTCCCTTTTGATTGCAGGTACCTAGAGCTAGAGCCGATACATCTGTGTGGTACTTCAATAGTGGATCGTCAAGGCACATGACTGGTTCCAAGGATCTTCTGATCAACTATCGAGCTGCCAATGGTCCTCAGGTTGTATTTGGTGATAACTCCAAAGGTAAAACCAAAGGTATAGGTACTGTGCATAGGGGGAACATCATGATAAGTGATGTTTATTATGTTGAGGGTCTAAAGCACAATTTATTGAGCATAAGTCAATTTTGTGATAAATGCTTTGAAGTCATTTTCTCAAGCGACTGTTGCTATATCAATGACGCTAAGACTAAGTCTACTAAATCAAAGGGTAAAAGAACTAACAACGTATATTTGGTAGATTGGGGTTCAACAGTTGATAACAACCCAACATGCTTTGTTTCTAAAAATGAATCTAAAATGGGTTGGTTATGGCATAGAAAAATGAATCACCTCAACTTTAAGATAATCTCTCAGCTTATAAGTCAAAATCTTGTAGAGGGATTACCAAATGGACCATTTCATAAGGATCGCCTTTGTGACGCTTGTCAAATGGGTAAACATGTTAAGTCATCGTTCAAGAGAAAACCTCATCTATCTACCTCTAGAATACTTGAACTACTTCACATGGATTTGTTTGGACCTGTTCAAACGATCAGTGTAAGCGGCAAAAAGTATACTTTGGTCTCTCGATTTACTTGGGTGGAATTTCTTTCATCCAAAGATGAGATATGTGACAAGTTAACAACGCTTATTCGACAACTTCAAATATTGGAAAATCTTAAAGTTGCAAGAATAAGAAGCGATCACAGTACTGAGTTTACGAACAAGATTGTTTAGAAGTTTTGTGCAGAGAATGAAATACATCATGTGTATTCTGCTCCCAGAACTCCCCAACAAAATGGTGTTGCTGAGCGCCGGAACCGAACGCTCAAGGAAGCCGCTAGGACAATGTTAGCAGAATCCAAGCTTGCTCCTAAGTTTTGGGCAGAAGCGATCAACACTGCATGTTACACTCAAAATCGTTGCATGATCAACATACAGCATGGGAAAACTCCATATGAACTATGGAAGGGAAGTAAACCAAATGTTTCATACTTTCATGTCTTTGGTTCTAAATGCTTTATCCATAATAATGGATCCCAAAGCTTAAAGACATTTGATCCTAAAGCGGATGAGGGATGCTTTCTAGGCTACGCCAAGAATGGAAAGAATTTTTGCATCCTAAATAAGATCAAATCAAAGGTTGAGGAATCCATTCATGTTGTTTTTGATGATGCTAACCAAGAACCGAGTAAGGTTAATGTGAATGATGTAGGAATTGAAGATCTACGTCATCAAGCGTCTAAGATTACCATTGATGAAGATACTGACGATGATGATGAGATCTCAGTGCCACCTCCTAAGACTACTAGTAAGAATTCTCTAGATAATATTGCAAGTTCTGCTGATGATCATGAAGAGAGTGATCATCAAGAGCAAACAAGGATCTATGAACTTGAAGCACCTACGCAAGAGGATAGTCAAGCGCCTGTTCAACCTCTTAACCCCTTCCAACCAGACAGACTATGGTTGCGGAACCATCCACCTGAGCAGATTATTAGAGATATTGAAGCGCCTGTTAGGACTAGAGCCGCTACATTTAATGAGGCTATGTTTGCAAGCTTTTTATCTCAAATGGAACCTAAGAAAGTGGATGAAGCGCTAAGCGACCTAAGTTGGATTGAAGCCATGCAAGAAGAGCTTAATCAGTTTGAACGAAATAAGGTTTGGACAATAGTACCAAGGCCAACTCACCAAAGAGTTATTTGGGACCAGATGGGTTTATAGAAACAAGATGGATGAGAATGGCATTGTGATAAGGAACAAGGCCAGACTCGTAGCTCAAGGATATTGCCAAGAAGAGGGTATTGAGACATACGCTTCTGTTGCCCGTCTTGAAGCAATCTGTATGTTTCTAGCGTATGCAGCGTTCAACAAGTTCATGGTGTATCAGATGGATGTGAAGAGTGCTTGAATGCAGAGTGGGCACTTTTGATAGGGTCAACCCCACGCAATTTCAGATGATGACAGCGATACTTCTCTCAATCCAAATCAATTGGAGTGAGTACATCTTTGGAAGGTTTAAGGACTGTCTGAACACCCCAAATAAACCGTATGGGCTTTTTTTGAGTGACCTTCTATACAGATCAGACTGTGTTTACTTATCTGGTCTCCCTTTGAATAAGACCAAGTTTTTGGGAAAAAGGATTCTGACCAATCTATTCAATCCTCCCAAAGTTGGTGGTGCTGCTAAACCATTTTCTGAGCGTGAGACTATATGTGAAGCGTCTGATGAAGAGGCTGAGCGTCCTGCTCAATAGGAAGCCGTGAAGCGTCCGGCTGCTACCAAGAAGAGGGCTCCTAGAAAGCCCATGGAACAAGTTGTTCCTGCTCCTCAAGAAGACGATGAGGAAACTGATGAGGATGCACAGGACAAGGTACCTTTCAAGCGGAGGAAGCTGGAAGGAATTATTAAACAAATTGAATTTGCTGAACCAGCTGTTGCTCCTCCCGCTCAAGCACTTCAACTCGTTGAAGGAGTCAACGTGAAGAAAATCTTCAAGCGTTCCAGGACAAGCAAGCGTCGAGCTGCTCCTGTTCCTGAAGAGCCTGAGACTGTTGAGCCAAGCGCTCAAGGTGCTGTTGAGCCAAGCGCTCAAGTTGCTGTTGAGTCAAGCGCTCAAAGTATTGTTGTTGAGACAAGTTCTCAGGGTAAGTTTATTTCTTCCCACAGCATTTCTATTCCTACATATGTGGAAGATCCTGCTCTTATAGAGGATAGTTCATGTGTTACAGCTTTAGTTCCAGCTGCTGCTGAAGCATCAACAAACGTCAACCTAGATGTTGAGATGACAGAAGTTGTGGCTATTGCCAAAGTCGTTGCCGCAGAAGTTGCTGCAATTGAAACTGAGGAACCTTCTCCCAAATAGGTTCAAACATCAGTTCCTGTTCTGGCTATAACAGAGGCACGCTCAGCAGGTCAGAGCATTGCTGAAGATGTTACAAAGCCAAGGCACTTCTTCCAACTGGACACGCTAAAGACGATTGATCATTCAATCAACTACATGCCCCCAGCGCTCGAAGCAGATTTCATTCCTGCAGGCTATAATGAAGAAAGATATATTGCTGCTGAGAATGAGATTGCCCTACTGATTGATATCGACAGTAAAATCAGGGATATAGTGTTTAACACTGAGATGACAGAAATTGAGAGGAAGTACTATCTGGTCATTCAACTAAGAAAAACTCCTGGTCAAATACCATCCTCTCTCACTCTTCAACAAGACAGACAAGGAGGTAGAACTCCTAGATGTGATGTGAATCTGGCATATTACCTTGACTATGGCCACAGCAAGCCTACAGGTTTTGCTCCCAAAGACTACAATATTCGTGTGTATGAGCCTCTTCGCCCTAGCTTTCTCAATCCATCAGAGGCAGTCTTGAACAGAGAAGGATACACACACTTTCCTCATATTGCCAATAGTCCTGAAAATCTAACTTCGGTCAATCCACTCCGCATATGGAAGAATAAATCAGTTCATGCCGCTGAGCGTCTCGAATCTCTCATAGATTTGATCCAGACTGAAGTTGATGCATTCTTTGATAGCGTCTGGAATGCTAACTATCAGACTGATAAATATCGCTTTGAATCTATCAGAGATATTCACCATGAAGGCATTAAAGCTATTGTCAACGATGGCACAGACTACTGTATGAACGAAGTCAATTAGGTTGAAGCGTATATGGGTCATCAATATACCTTCACAGAGTTAGTTCAAGCTCCCCATTTATTTGGCATAGGCACGCATGACAAGAAGCGTCATTTTGCCAAGTATTGCCTGAAGAAGCGTCAACAGAGAGTTGGACCTGTTCTTAAGCTCCTAATCATTAGACATCAGATTGAGCAGTGTCTGCGTCAAGAGCTTCACAGATTGTCCATTACTCTTCTACATTTCAACGGTCAAGCGTCTACCAGTGGCATACTCACATTACTAGCTTAAATTTTGCTCCAAGCCATTGCGAAGATAACTTTAATTTGATGGTGAAGATTATGACTCCTTTATCTCATTTTGACAAAATGTTCGTTGCCAATCTAAGACAATGGAACGGCTCAGTAATCAATTCATTTCAAGGATATCCACTGCTTCCTTCTATCCGCATAGAGGTACTCAGTCATTATGAGTTTGTCCTCTCACTGCTAGAAAGAAATCAGGGACTGGCTCAAGCAATCTATCCAAATTTAGAAGAGTACTATGCTGCTTATGTGCCTGAAGATCAGCGTCTCAAGTCTTTTCCATCTGACTGCTTGATTGGATTTTCCAGAGATTCCTCCCCAGATTCAATTTTCTCTATCTGTCAAGCGTCGTCCAAAGTCTTTCCGCATCATGTGCTTGATATCATTGGTCCTATGCACATCAGGGCCATTGATAGTCCCCTTCGTACATTCATTTTTGGTACTTGCATTTCTAGCACCAGACTCACTAAACTTTTGGAAGCTGCGTCCACTTCTTATGCCGATTTAACCAATTGGAACTTCCAATTCGATGACTTTCGCCAAACAGAGTCAGCGCTTGAGGAAGCGCCTGCTAAGTCAATTGAAGCGTCCCCTTCTGAAGTTGCAAGTATTCCAGCGTCAGCTGAAGAACCAGTTCAAGCGTCTCAACCAGAGGATATTCCTCACGCTCCTGAACTCGTTGCTGATGATATTGTTGAGGATCTTTCTCTTGACGTACGAGGTACTGTCTTTGATTCGGCATATCAAGTTCCTATTGACTCTCTTAAACACTCATCCAGGTTCAAGCGACCGCCTCCTCAAGCAGTTCAATCAGATGAGAGTCAATCTTTTGGTCCTTTGCTCAAATCCATTTTGGAGGATATCAGCGCTCATGCTAATCAGAACGAAGAATCTCTCCACTGGATTAAAAACGATTTGGCAAAGATTGAGTCTCATGTTATGAGCGCTCAGATTGCTCATATGCGTAGTTCAGCTCAAGCGGCTGTTGGTGAGTGCAGACAAGCTTTTCAAGAAATGCATGATGCTACTCACGCCAACCAACTTTCCATAAAAGAAGAGTTTGAAAAGCGCCTCGAAACCCTAGAGACATCTCTGAATGATGCTACCAGCACCAAACTCCTCGCACTGCAGGAACGTTTCGACAAGCGTCTGGACAACATCACAGACTCTATGTCTCAGATTGCTCATCAGGTAAGTTTACTTACAGAACATTTTCTAAAGTCTGATGATGGCAATAAGGGGGAAGAGAAGAAGAAAGGAGAAAAGAGGAAAGCGTCTAGTTCAAGAGCTCAAGAGCCTCCGCCTCCTAAGCGTCAAGTTTTACCTTCTCCTTCTGCGCAAAATCTCCCTTCTTGGATAACTGTTGTTGGAGTGAGTGATTCTGCTGGAGCGCCTAGTAGAACACTAAGAGAACCTCTACAAGCATTATATCCAAATCTACCAATACCTTCTAGAGCACTGCTTGATCAGTTTGACATCCATTTTCAAAGAGCATCTATTCCAGAACCTTCAAATCCAAGAATTTTAGCTAAAGAGAGGCAGATGTCTGACTTCATCCTGACTTTCAGAATTTGCTTAAGATACATTGGTATTGACCCAACTGATTGGGACAAACACTTTACTGTTTTCAAGAAGAGACAACAAGAGGAAAATAAGCTCATAATCAACAAAGATCATGAAGCGATGATGACCTTAGAAGACAACCTGACTGAAGCTATCCGAACTGAAATGCCCAAGCGATACAAAGTTAGACCAAGTCATTAAAGCTTTTTGATTTGCATTATCTATATTCTTGTCTCTTATATTTTTGTTTGTTTCGTTGTAAAAATGCTTGTAATCTTTGATATATATAAAATGCATTTTTCAGCTGAAACATCTCGTTGAAGCGTAACTAACCTTATCTAATCAAAGCTAACTTTTATTTTGGCTATCTAACTCTTGAACTATAAAAGAGTACGTATTGTCATCATCAAAAAGGGGGAAATTGTTAGGAATTTCATATTAGATGTTTTGATGATGACAATTAGGACTTTATGTTAGACCCCAAAATATGTAAGTTTGATTTTACTTAGAAACCTGTATAAGCTTTGAAGCGTTAGATTTGAAATAGGCTTTGTTTATTTTTATTTTAGATTGTTAGGCTAAGTCGTCTTAGCCTGAGCATCTAATATGTTCTGAGTGAGTTTATCGGAAGTAAAGTATGAAGACTCAAGCGCCTGAAGTCTGAATGAAGATGAAGATTCCAAGCGTCTAGAATGACCAGCTACATCAAGCGTCACTCATAGGATAGAAGTGATTCAAGGATGAATAAGCGTCTATCAATGACTGATTCACCTGAATTTATTTCTAAGTCCAGAAGGAGTTTAATGCAAATATTCTCAATACATTAAGTGTCAACGGGCATTTAATTCAAATGCATTAAATGCTGATAAGAGCATTAAATGTGATAAGCACTTTCAGACGTATGGAGAAACCACCCTATTGGACTGTCAACTATTCAAAGACTACAGCACCAACTTTTGTGCAGCAGATTTTCAGGAAAAAGGACAAAAGTTGTTCACTCGCGGAAGTGAGAGACACGCGCTCGTGCATGTGTTAAACGGACACTTCTTCCATGAATGCCTATAAATAGGACTTCAAAAACAAGCCAAAAATATAGAACGATCGATTTCCAAGCAAAATTGTTGTTGCATTGAAGTCTCATTCCTTAAACTCTCAGAAAAGCCAGAATTTTCAAGAAACATTCTCTTTGCTTTTCTTCAATTCCTGAGACAGTCAACCAATATCTCAAACATTCTTTTCAGAGAAACCCACATTACTACTGAGATATTCCTAGTTGTTTGAACTTTATCAAAATCAAACAAACCTTTTAGAAAAACCCTTATCCAAGCCTCGCGATCTGTGTGAAGTCGAAATTGGATACTTGCAGTATTTCTGGGTGAAAGAAGCAAGGGGATGGAAGTGATTTGGAGCAGAAATCTGTGTGATCAAGGAGCTGAAGTCATCGACATCCATCTCTCCCTAATTTTTAGAAGATTCTGTGTGATTCTTTGAGAATCATTTTAGTGGATTGCCTCCAAGTGTTCAAGGAGAAGAAGGACGTAGTTGGGATTACACCACCCAACGAACCTTACAAATATTGTGTTCTTTACTTTACATTCAGTTTTTCATATTGTCATATCATAAACTGATCAAGTAAAACTTAATCAAACGCTAAGCAACTAAATACACTTTCTATGACGCTAAAGCTTTTAAAAGAAGACTACAAAAATCATTCCGCTGTGCTAACACTGATTAAAGAAGTGAACGTTTAAACCTATTTGGTTATAGTATTCAAATCTTGAAGTCTGAGTTAACTTTCTAAAAACAGTCTTCGTTAGACGCTTCACCAAAGCACCTAGATTTTAAGTTAATGCTTAAGTCAAGCGTTTGACACTTCAAACGTCCAAAACCTTTTAATACGAAATTTTTGAGGTCGAAAAAGACTTCAGGATCTATTCAACCCCCCCCCTTCTAGACCCATTCGTATGCCACTTGGGACCAACAATATCCTACCTAGGCATATAACCCCCATAACAAGGGAAAAGCTATATGTTAGGAAAAATATGAGTATCTTAAGTTCAGTGGAGAGAGGGATACCTCGTATCCTTTACAACTTAGTATATTATATTGGGAGAATTTTGGTTTGATTATATTGGTCTCACTTTGTACATTATCCATTTTAAAAGTACAAAAAAACATGGATATAGCAAAATAAAGCAATTCTAGAAAGCTAACAACATACAACTCATGGACTATGTTTCCTAGATTAGACCAAGCCAATGCCCTAATCATTGAAGAAAAATGACCTACAACTAAGCTTCCTTGAACGCCTCTTGTCTCATTCGTGCTTCTCTTGTATCTCTTTTTCATGGATTCTATTTATTTCTAACTACTACAATGATTTTAAACAACCTATACATCATTCTAACAAAAGAAATAAAATACATAGGCTCAAACCGACCTTTACAACCCATAAAAGAAATACACCAAAAGAAAAGCCTAAGTCCATGGATTGTATCCCCATCACATAAACATGCCATACATGATATGATATTGAAAGAAAGAAAACAAAGATATATGTTGATTCATGAATTAAAATCTAATTCTTAATTCAGTGTTACATAATTTCGAGGTCTTAAATTTATCTTGAGCATTAGAATCCTATTTTAATTATACAATGATTCCCAATCATTGTATTAGTTTCGAATAAAAAGTCACACTTTTAATATTAAAACTAAAATTGCATTAAAGTGAATATTATTATCAAATTAATTTTCATTTTAGAAATAAAATCTAATTTTAAATCCAAAATAAAATTACATTTCAAATAACTATTCAATAAAAAAAAGTTTTTTTTTATTCTGCCGGGTCGGGTTAGGTCCAACCTGCCTGGGGGCTGGGGTTGGGCTGCATAGCCTAATCCTCAAAGGATTGGGCTGCATAGCCTAATCCTCAAAGGATTGGGCTTACAGCAGCAGGCCCAACAGCAGCCTGTTGCTGCTCAGCAACTGGACAGCCCCGCCACCCACCCGGTGGCGGGTTTTTCAACCCGATTCCAACGGGGTTTTCGAACCCCGACTTTTTCATGCAATATCCAATAATTTTAAACATCAAAAATAATTTTGAAAAAATTAATCAAAATAGATCTAAACCTCGAAAAAATAAAAACACTTTGAATCTTCATATTGTTTATGCAATCGAAAAGCGGTAAAACATGCCAACATACATAATCACCCACAAAATTCATATATGACGACCCCTCGGTATAGCTCTGATACCACTGTTGGAAATAATTGTATCAAAACAGCGGAAGCGGTACAACGAAATTTTTTTTACTCTCAAACAGGATCTATCGGGGTCTAGTTGTAGACAACAACGTATATGAAAAAAAGGATAAAAGTTACTTACTTGTTGTAGCGTGATTATCGTACCCTTCAATCCTCCAAATCACGAATCGACGGTTAGCACAAACGTTCTACCTCTAAATCGTATGCCGGAATTGATGAAAGAAAAGTCTTCCTTGCTCTACCTCAAAGGGGCGGCTATTATAGTGGAAAGGGAGAGAGAGTTCTTCTTTTTCTTTCTCTGCAGTATTCTTACAGCTAGGGTTTTTGTTCAACACCTGAACTTATGACATAAAAATACAACCATTATGTATTTATATTAAGTGAACAAAAGACATGGGCTTCTTTTTAAGGCCTATGGCCGGCCCCCCTATGGTGCACCTATGGGTGCACCGATTCTTATTTATTCCTTTAATTTAATCCGATTAAATTAATAAAATAAATAACAATACTAAAATATTATTTCTCTATGAAAAAATATTTATATATTAATATTTATTAATACATTATTCAAAAAAATTTATTTATTTATCACATAAATAAATATTATTATCTAATACTTAATATTCTACTACAAAAATACTCCATCATTTTTCTTCATCGTTCCTCTTTTTATGTGTGACTCTTTTAGATTCGTCTTATTTGGCAATTGGAGGATTTCAAAGGATGTGGGTCCCTGTAGCTTGCTTCGCAGCCCACACCGTAACCCAAATAAGAAAGAATGATTAGGATCATTCTATCAACCTTTTCCGACGTGATTATTGTGCAATCGCAAACCCTTTTACTCTTATATCACCGATGAGTATAGATCATGGTAAATGTCAAATCATTAACTCATCTTTACTTTCTATTTATAGTAAGTCGAGATCACTTTAGTTTTCTTTTTCAGAAACGTTTATTGCTTTGGCCAAAGACTTTAGATCCCACTTGCTTATAAATAATTAAGTGATAATTACTCGTTCACTTGCGAGAGAGTAAATCCTTTCTTGGTAATTAGTTGAGACTGCTACTTGTGCATTAGATCGTAGTTCGAGATCGACCCCACCCAAGGGCGCTCTGAATCTAACTACTCTAATGACAAACCTAATGTCACAAGTACATCTCCAACTCAATCCCTCAAGTCGAGGGTTCATCACACTTTACATCTTATATCAATTTCATCATTGACTGTCAACGAGTGAAAAACCCATGTGGCGAAATTGATGCAAGTCATGTTCAAGCACATTGATCTCCTTCAATGTCCTCATGGTGTTAACTCCCACTACGATCGACACTTATCGCCACTGGAGCTCTTACCATATAAGTCGTAAGTAATTCTCAACGCCTTATTGAGATTACAAAACTTGCGAATTATATTTAGTATACAAATATTTAACCTTTCCAGTGTTGTTTCCATTATCACATAAGGAATGGAAAGTCTACTCTTGCGTACTTGGACCTTCAGTTAATTACATATTTATACAAATGCAATAAAACAAGTAATTACCAAAGATGCCTTCATGTATAGGTTTTAATTAATAATACGATTACTTTGTTTTATGCCCTATTACAATCTATCCTCCTAGCATTCGAGGGCATATTCCTAACAAATACCATATTCAGTAATCCAATCATTGACAATCACTGAGTAAAAACCCATGTGATTAGATTACTACAAGTCGTGTTCAAATATATTAACTCTGTTAACTATATCCATGACATTAGCTCCCACTGTCTAATAAGTGTAACACTAGCACTTCTTGTCAAAGCAAGTGTCATATGAGTTGAATCTTAATGCCCAATTAAGATTCCTTAACTCGTGAACCATATTCATAAGATCGAGCACTTAACTCCACCAGTGCCTCCACACCATCAAATAAGTGGTGGTGAGTACACCTCAATCTTAGGGACTTATTTCTTTAATACAATTAATGCCACATAAATTTACATGAACAAAACTCATTGCCTTAATATATATTCGTACAATATAAATTAGTGTCCTACTCAAATCTAATTCCTCATTGGCATTGAGGGCATACACCTAACAATCTCCCACTTGCACTCAAAGCCAATTGCTATGGTATTTTATACCTATCTTCTAAAGATGTTGCTTTAGCACCGCCTTTGATAATGGCTTAGTAAGTGGGTCAGCCACGTCGTGAGCTGAGACTATCTTCTGCACGGCAATATAGCCTCAATCCAACTATTTCTCGAATAACTTCTCTCCGTGTGTTTAGATTTGTTGTGAGACCTCAGTTCCTTAGCCTGCGAGATAGGTCCATTGTCGTCACACTTTAGTGACAACGGAATTTCCACGCTAAGAACCTCTTGAAGTTCATCTATGAACTTCTCAATCCAAACAACTTGTTTGGCAGCCTCAAAGGTTGCCATACATTCAACCTCATTTGTGGAATCGGCAGTTGTGCTTTGTTTGGAATTCATTCCAAGATACTGCTTCTCCATTCAGAGGGAATACAGACCCATAAGTGGACTTTCGATTATCATTATCAGATTCAAAATCTGAAACTATGTAATTGCTTCATGTTCATATATTCTTAGTTCTTCCTAAGTACCAAAGAGTTCTTTTCATCACATTCCAATACTTCTCTCCTAGGTTAGCTTGAAACCTGCTTACTTTGTTTAACGCGCAAGTAAGATCCTGATAAGAGTCATTTTTACGTGTTTTTAAGCCCTTACGTTTATGTTTTAGATTCATTTATCGCTTGATTTATGCCACATATGCGTATAATCTGTGTGCTTATTGAGTAAAGGTGGAAAATCATTGCAATTGACATAAAGTGCACAAAAACACAGTATTTCAGTATATTTTGAAATTGAATTTGAGGGAGTTTTCTTGTATAAAGTTGTAGACCTCCGTCTTGGCTTCACGTGGCAACTTGAATCATCCAAATCCGAGGTCCGTGGAGAAAGTTATGAAGAAAACACGATTGCTGCGCTGAAAAACAAGAAAACGGTTAAGACTTCGCACTGTGGCGCCTAGGCGCCAACTTATCCGCGCCTAGGCGCCAGTCAACTTCTTCCCCAAGCCACTTAAGCCACCTGGACCGCGCCTAGGCGCCATTTGGGTCACGCCTGGGCACCGATACAGCAGTTTTGAAGGTATAAAGGCCAAAAATAAAAGGAAAAAAAGGGGGGTTCGAATTCTAAGTGAATTTTGGGGATTTCTTGGGATTGGGACCTCACTTTTCATCACTTTAGAAGAGCAAAAGAGAAGGGAAAGAAGAGATTCAAGCCTCCAATTAAAGATTCGATCATCAATTCAACATAGGGAGTTTCTTAGCTTTAGATTCATCTTTGTCTATGAACATGGATCTTATGCTTAGCTTTTCCCTTATGCATTTTATGAGCTAAATTGTTGAACTAGGGCCATGAGAAGGCCATGTTGTTAGTGTTGTTATAATAAGATCGTTTTCCATTTTAATTCGTATATTGCTATGTGTTGTGATTTTGTGGTTGAATGCCTTACATATGCTTGATCACCATGTGTTTGATATCATGCCTAGGTGAATTATTGGAGAGAAAGTTGACTTAGGGTGCAAGAATATCACAACATCACCGACCAAATAGGAATTGCCCTAGACATAGGTAAAGATTCCCGGGTGAAGTCGTTCGATTTTAATCGAGAAAGCTCTAACTCTTTAATGCATGCTTAGTGGTTAGATTTTCGGGTAGACATACTTAGGAAACCGCCATTTAAGTGTAGGAGTCTATCACGAGACATCGGTTATTCTTTACCTTAGGAGCTTTCACCATATCAATGTATGTCTAATGAATTGGTAATGATCTTAGGATAGCAATACGCAACATGTGCCCGACCATGAGCCTTAGTCACCTCTCCACCTTGGAAGTTTAATTTCTCTTTACTTTCGCTTTAGCTTATTTTACTTTCCTTTTTAGTTAAATCTCTATTTTACTTCCTTTTGTTATCGAAAAGCATAAACTAAAATTCAAGTCCTTGTGGTTCGACAACCCGGACTTACCGTCCACTTATTACTACGCACGACTAGTATACTTGCTATCCAAGCACGTTAGGTTCTAGCGTGTCAGATCTCGTCTCGTGCATAACATTGCCAACATGAGACATTCTACTTCCAAGGCATAGGCCATGCCACACATCTCTCATAGATTTTAGAGAGATGAGGTCTATGTCTCATAGGCAAGAGACCTCTCTTAGAGTTTATCCATCAACTATTAAATTGGGACAATCTCTACGTTGAGGGCTTGAGAGAGTCTTGTTGCCCTGTTTGCTCTATCTTTATAAGTGCAAATCCAAAGGACACAAGTATCTTCTCACAAGTCTTTTATGAAAAGAGTGCTTGAGAGCCTCGTCTCGACCCCAATCAATGAGTCGATACAATATCAATAATATTAACTTGCTCCCACTGACCTTTTTTCAGACACAGGGTTTATTTTCATTCTTGATGACATGGTGTCATTAGAACTAAAATTACAACTACGAGGCATCCATTTTATTTTATAAATGGACCTATGCAGCTATCACACGTTATGAGAATCAGACTTAGATATGAAGCTTTTGAGCAGTTCTATCTGGACATTCCTCTAAAGAAATCCATGATGAATGAGCTTTCGCATCAATGTCTCAGATTCCATAATACAAGTGTGCTACTATTGAAAGCCTAGTTCTAATGGATTTGATTATTACTGGGAGAAAAAGGGTCTCCTCATAGTCAATGCCCTTATATTGACTACGCCATCAACTTGGCCAAGCCAATCCAACTAATCAATCCATTCCCACTTTCATAGTATTACATTATCTCGCATTGTCCACGCCCATCAGCGCTTGCTCATGAGTAGAGGAATCATATTCATGGTGTCCTTCCTCTATTACAGCAGATTACCATATCTTTCAGGTGGCTGAGATACTCTACAAGACCATCGCATTGACGGTTGTGTCTTACTTGGGCTTGGTTTGAATAGATTCTATTTTGGTTCCCACAATCATCTTTCTACTACTCTTCGTTTTCTCTAACGATCTAATCTTTAAGAAATCTGGCCTCTAGAGCCATAATGATTTTTCAATCTTTGCGTTGGTGAAAGAGATTCATACCAAAAATTCGTTTCTCAAAGAAACAACCTCCAAATCTTTGTACTTCTTCAACTTATGTCAGGTAATTTCATACCCTCGTTTATCGAAAGACAACACGTTCCTTGCATCAAATCTGATGTAGATGTTAGGAATGAAGTTGGAAGAACATATATTTAAGACATGAATGAGTTACGCCTTATCCACATTGAACTTTGCAATTTCTAGCATAGAACCAACATTGTCCAACATAGTTTTGTTCTCGCATGAAATTACCCTATTCAACTTGTGGAGTTGCTGGAAGTGTCAACTGTGAATCCATATGATGTTCTTTGTAAAGAACGGGTCAAACCAAGTGATCACACACGTCAGTATGCAAAACTATAAAACTTGAGTGGTCTTTTTAACATCTTCCCGGTAAAGGGGTACCAAACAATTTTACTAGTTTGTTCCAAGCATACTACGCACGGTACACATATTCCGGATGTTCGGATTTGCTTTAAACAATTTAGCAAGGATGTATGCTTGCCTGATTTATTTAAAAAATAAATGCTAGCTCTAATGTTACCAAACTTGAAGAAGTATTATTTAGTGACCAAGTCAGAAAAACAACTATCTTATTTCCATTTGGCAAAATAAACCAATTATCCATCACGTGTCCAGAATTATCAAAAGGAACCGAGGTTAATCTCAAATGACTAGTTTCATTTCAGACTACCTCTTGTCTTACCAGCTCTGCACTCCTTTTTAGCACTAGCTTTACGAAGTCCGACTTAGAACATTAGCTCTCCAAGAACTAAGTTATATTCTCAGCGTGCCTCATATCATAGTCCTACTCACTGACCCCTCTATTGGGACATGAGTAATGCTTGTAACAAGCATAACATCTAATTATTCGTTAAATTAGGTCAGTTGGAACATTCTCAAGCAAAAGAACTAAGGGTCCTTTTAAAGAGAGTTATTTAATGCAGAAAATAAGCCAAGATTTATGATTAGATGATTATATTGTACCCAAGTAAAATTAGGACTTTAATTTAACTTGGCTCCCACTACATTTTTCGAACCATTGCATTCCCACTGCAATGAACGAAAATCTCGTTGGACAGATTTCGTAGTGAGTGATTAAGTTTTTCAAAATTTTCAATGAGTTGTAATCTATACCGATACATGACTCATTGGAATCTTTGAAGTGGCATGCCATGCCAATCAGTCCAACTGATGATTCAATCTTACTTTTGCTTATGGATCACTTAACCTCAGCCTGTAACAAAATATTTGTGGTGATCCATCTAAGTACTTTCTCATCAACTCCTTTCGATCTAACAATTGAATCTCATCCTGCAACCTGGAACGGTATATGGGATGAGATTTGCTTCGACCGATGGCATCAAATGCACTTAAAGAGATTTGAATTATGAATTAGTGTATAACCCCCATCAGTCGGGACGATGTCATACATTACTCATAATTCTATCTCTCAAAGTTTGATGGAGAGTCTGGATATCCAATATCCTTTTCTTACTTAGTATCTTTTATTCGGGAGAATTTGTTAATTTTATATGGCCTCACTTTGCACATTAATTTATTTCAGTGCAGTTAAGGAAATATAATAATTAGAAAACACCTTGCAATTCTAACAACAGATACTCATATGGACTTTATCTAGATCAGCTCGAGCCAATGAGCCAATAGGGGAGAGATTCTACCTATTACAAGAGCTTCCACCTATACAGAAAATCTAATCTTCGAGCTCCAAGTTTCCTGTGGGACAGCCATGCTCCATTGGGCCTAACTAATTTTATTACAAAGAAACGGGCCTATACAAGGTTTCTAATAAAATAAAGGTACTAGCTGAGGGCTCAAACTCTAGCCCAATACAACCCAGATAAAAGAAAGAAAACCAAAACCCTAAGTCCATATGAGGTGTTACATCACATAATAAAGGGAACACGTAAAACAATTAAACACATATGTGATGAGCATATAAAATCTTATTTAATAAATAATTAAATCCAATTAAGTGGGATCGAAAAACTTACTCATAGAAATCAAAATTAATTAAAGCAAATTAAGTACACCTAATTCTCATGGGCCTAATAGATTAAGTCCAATTTAATCCAAGTCCAATTTAACTTAATTTTATTTAGAAATTAAATCCAATTTAATTTACAAAAGAGGATTAAATCAAATTTAATCCTTGTAAAAATTAAATACCATAAGAAGAATATAATCTAATTTAACTCACGGAAAAATTATTTTTGACATGTGTTGGTCCCAAGTGGCATACGAAAGGGTCTAGAAGGGGGGGCGGTTGAATAGACCCTGAAGTCTTTTTTTTTTTTACTTCAAAAGATTTCGTATCAAAAGGTTTTTAGACGCTTGAAAAAGGTAGACGCTTGAAGTGTCTAATGCTTGACTTAAGCGTTCACTTAAAATATTGGTGCTTTGGCGAAGCGTCTGATGAAGACTATTTTATAAAGTTAACTTAGACTTCAAGAATTGAATACTTTGACCAAGTAGGTTAAGCGTTCAGTTCTTTTAATCAGTGTTAGCACAGCGGAATAATTTTTTGGAGTCTTCTCTTTGAAAGTTTTAGCGTCACAAGAGCTTTCTTAGTTGCTTAGCTTTTGATTGTGTTTTACTTATGCAATGATATGATAGATGAAGGAATTGACTGAAAAGTAAATAACACAAAGTTTGTAAGGTTCGTTGGGTGCTGTAATCCCAACTACGTCCTTCTTCTCCTTTGCACTCGGAGGTAATCCACTAAAATGATTCTCAAAGAATCACACAGAAACTTCTACAAATTAGGGAGAGATGGATGTCGATGACTTGAGCTCCTTGATCACACAGATTTCTACTCCAAATCACTTCAATCCCCTTGCTTCTTTCACCCAGAAATAATGCAAGTATCCAACTTCGACTTCACACAGATTGCGAGGCTTGGATGGGATTTTCTAAAATGGTTTGTTTGATTTTGATGAAGTTCAAAAAACTTGAGAATATCTCAGTAGGAAATTGGTTTCTTCGAGAAGAATGTTTGAGATATTTATTGACTGTCTCAGGATTTGAAGAAGAGCAAGTGAAATGTTTTCTTGAATATTCTGGCTTTTCTGAGAATTTAAGGAATGAGACTAGCAACAACAATTTGTCTTGATAATTGATCTGTCCTTTTGGCTTGTTGTTGAAGTTCTATTTATAGGCATTCTTGGAGAAAGTGTCCGTTTGACACATACACTGGCGCGTGTCTCTCACTTTCGCGAGTGAACAACTTTTGTCCTTTTTCCTGAAAATCTGCTGCACAAAAGTTGGTGCTGCAGTCTGAGATAGTTGACAGTCCAATAGGGTGGCTTCTCCGTACGTCTGAAAATGCTTATCACATTTAATGCTCTTATCAGCATTTAATGCATTTGAATTAAATACCCGTTGGTACTTAATGCTTTGAGAATATTTGCATTAAACTCCTTCTGGACTTAGAAATAAATTCAGGTGAAATCACTTCTGTCCCATAAGGTAACGCTTGATGTAGCTGGTCAATTAAACGCTTGGAGACTGTATCTTCTTTCAGAGATCAGGCGCTTGAGTCTTCGAACTTTAACACTGATAAACTCACTCAGAAATTATCAGACGCTCAGCCTAAGACTACTTTGCCTAACAATCTAAAATAAAATAAAATAAAAAGCCTAATAAGCCTATTACAAATCTAACGCTTCAAAGCTTATACAAATTTTCTACCAAAATAAAACTTACATACTTTTGGGGTCTAACAAAAAGTCCTAATTGTCATCATCAAAACTTCTAACATGAAATTCCTAACAATTTTCCCCTTTTTGATGATGGCAATATTTACTCTTTTATAGTTCAAGAGTTAGACAGCCAAACGTAAAAGTTAGCTTTGATTAGATAACGTTAGTTAAAGTTAGTTACGCTTCAACAAGATGTTTCAGCTAAAGAAATGCATTTTATATATATCGAGAATTACAAGCATTTTTACAACTGAACAAGTAAAGATATAAGAGACAAGAATATAGATAATGTAAAATCAGAAAGTTTTAACGTCTTGGTCTGACTTTGTATCGCTTGGGCATTTCAGCTCGGATAGCTTCAGTCAGATTATCTTCCAAGGTCATCATTGTTTCATGATCTTTGTTGATTATGAGCTTATTCTCTTCTTGTTGTCTCTTCTTGAAGTCAGTAAAATGATTGTCCCAGTCAGTTGGGTCAATACCAATATACCTTAGGCAGATTCGAAAAGCTTGGATAAAGTCAGTCATCTTCCTCTCTTCAGCTAAGGTTTTTGGATCTGTAGGTTCTGGAATGGACGTTCTTTGAAGAGGGATGTCAAACTGTTCAAGCAGTGCTCTTGTAGGTATTGGTAGATTTGAATATAACGCTCTTGGAGGTTCCCTTAGTGTACTACTAGGTGCTCCAGATGTACTTTGTTTTAGAGCAATTATCCAAGACGGAAGACTAAGCGCAGAATGAGAAGTAAGCACTTGACGCTTAGGAGACGGAGGCTCTTCAACTCTTGAACTAGACGCTTTCCTCTTTTCTCCTTTTTTCTTATTTTCCCCCTTATTGCCATCATTAGATTTTAAGAAATGGTCTGTGAGTACACTGACCTGATGAGCAATCTGAGATACAAAAGCTGTGATGTCATCCAGACGCTTGTCGAAGCGTTCCTGCAGAGCGAGAAGCTTGGCGCTGGTAGCATCATTCACAGAGGTCTCAAGGGTTTCAAGGCGCTTTTCAAGCTCTTCTTTCATGGCAAGTTGGGTTGCGTGAGTAGCATCATGCAATTCTTGAAAATCTTGTTTGCACTCACCAACAGCCGCTTGAGCTGAACTACGCATATGAGCAATTTGAGCGCTCATTACGTGAGTTTCAAGCTTTGCCAGATCGTCTTTAATCTAATGGAGAGATTCTGCATTCTGAGTAGCATGGTCGCTAATAGTCTCCAAGACGGATTTGAGCAAAGGACCAAAGGATTGACTCTCATCTGATTGAACCGCTTGAGGAGTCGGTTGCTTGAACGTTGATGAGTGTTTGAGTGAGTCAAAGGAAACTTGATAGGCTGGATCAAAAACAGTACCTCGAATGTCAAGAGAAAGATCCTCAGTACTATCATCAGTAACATGTTCATGAGCGTTAGGAATATCCTCTGGTGGAGACGCTTGAACGGGGTCTTCAGTAGGTGCTGGAATACTTGTAACTGCAGACGTGAACGCTTCAGCTGACTTAGCAGGCGCTTCCTCAAGTGTTGACTCAGGTTGACGAAAGTCATCGAATTGGAAGTTCCAGCTTGCTAACTCGGCATAAGAAGTGGATGCAGAGTTCAGTGAGTCTGGTTCGGGAAATACAAGTACCGGAGATGAATGTGCGAAGAGGACTATCAATGGCCCTGATGTGCATTGGACCAATGATATCAAGCACATGATTTGGGAAGACTTTGGACGGCGCTTGAGTAATTGAGAAGAGTGAATCTGGACAGTAATGTCTAGAAAATCCAATCAAGCAGTCGGAGGGAAGAGACGTAGGACGCCGATGTTCAGGTACACAGTCAGCATAGTACTCTTCAAGATATGGATAAATTGCTTGAGCCAGCTCTTGATTCCTTTCAAACAGGGAGAGGACAAACTCATAGTGATCGAGTACCTCGCTGCGGATTGAAGGGAGCAGTGGATATCCTTTGAATGAACTGAGTACTGAGCTGTTCCAAGGTCTGAGATTAGCAGTGAAGATCTTATCGAAAAGAGAGACAGGAGTTAAAATCTTCACCATCAGATTGAAATTTTCTTCACAGTGGCTTGGAGCAAAATTCAAGCACAATACACCAGATGTACCACTGGAAGAGGCTTGAGCGTTGAACAGAAGAGGAGTAGAGGATAATCTGTGAAGCTCTTGACGCAGACACTGTTCAATTTGATGTCTAGCAATTGGGAGCTTGAGAACAGGTCCGACTCTCTCTTGACGCTGCTTGAGGCAATACTTGGCAAACTGACACTTCTTGTCATGCATGCATATGCCAAAAAGATGGGGAGGTTGGACTAACTCTATGAAAGTATATTTATGTCCCATATATGCTTCAACCCAGTTGACTTCATTTATGCAGTAATCTGTGCCAGCAGTCACCATAGCGCGAATGCCTTCAAGATGAATGACTCTGATAGCTTCAAAGCGGTGTCTATCAGGCTGATAGTTGGCATTCCAGACGCTATCAAAATATGCATCAGCTTCAGTCTGAAGCAAGTCTGTCAACGATTCAAGACGCTCACCGGCATGAACAACTTTATTTTTCCACAGACGAAGTGGATGGACCGACGCAAGATTTTCAGGGCTATGAGCGGTCTGAGGGAAATGTTTGTAGCCTTCTCTGTTCAATATTGACTCTGAAGGATTGAGAAAGCTAGGACGTAGAGGCTCATACACACGAATGATGTAATCCCTTAGAGCGAACCTGGTTGGCTTGTTGTGCCCATAATCCAGATAGTATGCCAAGTAAACGTCACATCTAGGAGTTCTACCTCCTTG
Source organism: Buddleja alternifolia (assembly GCA_019426215.1). NCBI lineage: Eukaryota > Viridiplantae > Streptophyta > Magnoliopsida > Lamiales > Scrophulariaceae > Buddleja > Buddleja alternifolia. The sequence continues at coordinate 22,276,932 of CM033397.1, read as the reverse complement.
TCTGTCTTGTTGAAGAATAAGAAAAGACGGTATTTGGCGAGGAGTCTTTCCCAGTTGAACTGCCAAATAGTACTTCTGCTCTATCTCTGTTAGAGCAGCATTGAATATGGTGGCTTTGATTCGACTGTCAAAATCAATCAGCCGGGCAACGTCAGTCTCTGCAGCAATATATCTCGCTTCATTGTATCCTGCAGGAATGAAATCTTCTTCGAGCGCTAGGGGCATGAAGTTAATTGAATGATCAATTGTCGTCAGCGGATCGAGTTGGAAAAAGTGACGAGGAACTGGAACGTCTTCAGCATCGCTCTGACCTTCTGAGCGTGCCTCTGTTATAGCAGCAGGTTCCTCAGCTTCAATTGCAGCAACTTCTGCGACAACATCTTTAGCGATAGTAACGACGTCGGTCAAATCAACATCCAGGAGAATATCTGTGGACGCTTCAGCAGCTGGAACTATAGCTGAAATACAAGAGCTATCCTCTATAAGAGCAGGATCTTCTACAGATGTAGGAATAGAAATGCTGTGGGAAGAAATAAACTTACCCTGAGAGCTAGTCTCAACAGCAATTCTTTGAGCGCTTGGCTCAACAGCAACTTGAGCGCTTGGCTCATCAGTCAACGAGTTTAGGCGGTGGAGTGGGAGGATCAGCAGCTGGTTCTGCAAAGTCTATTTGTTTGATGATCCCTTCCAGCTTCCTTCTTTTGAGAGGTAGCTTGTCCTCTGCATCCTCATCGGTTTCCTCACCAACCTTTTGAGAGGAGGCGGCAGATTGAACTTTGGGCTTTCTGGGAGCCCTCTTCTTTGTTGCAGCTGGACGCTTCACAGCTTCTTCTGGCACTGGACGCTTCGCTTCTTTATCGGACGCTTGACGTACTTCCAGACGCTCAGATAGTGGTTTAGCCGCACCACCAATTTTTGGAGGATTGAACAGATTGTTCAGAATCCTTTTGCCCAACAGCTTGGACTTATTCAACGGAAGTCCAGACGAGTATACACAGTTTGATTTGTACAATAGGTCGCTTAGAATGAGTCCATAAGGCCTATTCGAAGTGCTTAGACTATCCCGAAACCTTCCAAAGATGTACTCACTCCAGTTGATTTTGATGTTGAGGAGTATAGCAGTCATCATCTGAAATTGTACAGGGTTTACCTTATCAAAGGTTCCCACTCGGCATTCTATGATCTTGCTGCAGAAATCAGCTAATAGCCGGTATTTGGACACCAGGTCTTTCTTTTCGAAGTATTGAGTGTAGGGCACATCATCGTACGCACTCATGGTTGTCCATGCTTCCTTGATCTGTTTCAATGTAACGTAATCCAATGCCTCACCCTCATTTGGAAGATTGAAGTTCTTGGCGATGGTGGAAGCAGATAAGAGAAATTTCTTTGGAGACTCCTTCTTGGATAAAGAGATTAGACAAGAAATAGACTTCTTGTCCTCTGAAAGTGTAGCAGTCTTCCAAAAGGTATCAACTTCAGTTGGAAACATATAAGAGTATTGGGTCAAGAATGGTTTGAGCCCAGCTTTGACGACCATGTCCATCATGTCCGTCAGGTTGATATGAGGTTGTTCATAGAGAAATTTCCAGTCGACAACAAGGCCTTCAGTCACCTTGATAGTAAGTTCAGCAGAAGTAGACGATGATTTCTTTGGTGCCATTTTTGTGAAAGAGATGAACTGAGATTTTTCTTTTTGCTTTGAGAGAGAGAGACTAAGTTTTGCAGATATGTTTTGAGTAAAAGTGAATTGTCATTCTGCAGAATTTGTGTTTTAAATGATACAGTGAAGAATTTTTGAAACTTGTGTTTTCTAGTCTCTGTAGGATTTAGACACGTGTAACAATTGTTGAATCTCAACCATAAATTCACTAACTGCGGACGCGAGTTTTGTGTAATAGAGAGAGGTTACATTTGGTAATTCTCAGATATAAAGATTTGACATCCAAGTTAAATTTTTAAAACGTTTAACATTTTCAGAGTGTAACGCACGCGCCCGTTTGTACACTGACACGTACACAAACACGTGCTATCTCTAAACCGTCATTTTGAAAAGAAACCTTTGATTACCCGCCAGTTTGATGTGATAGAAGCGTGCGAGTAGAGTACAAAATAGACTTTTGAGTCTACTCACTACTTCGAAAGAAGTTTGGAAACTTTATGCATGGCTTGTAAAAAAATATATTTTTATATTAAGAGTTGATTGGACTTGATTCAACGCTTAAATGATACCATTGGTTGATATTCATTATAACTGTTGTAATATAGACGCTTAAAGTCAAAGTCCTTTCTATGTTTGAGCGTCCAATATTTTATGCAAAGATAATACTGAGCGTTGATGATCATGCATCTGAAAATTTTGATCATTGACGCTTACAGTTATGTTCAAGTACAATTTTTAGGTTCCCCCTAAATTTGATAACTTGTACCAATTTTTGTTTTTCAAAGAAGGTTGTTAGACATAAATCAAGTGGATTCCCCCTAAATTATATGTCTAATAAAGTATGATGCTTGATGATTAAGCGTTTAAATCAATCATACCTAGTTCACTTCTCAAAGTGAGAAAACGTTGTTCATTGAGTGCTTTGGTAAAGATATCTGCCAATTGTTTGTCAGTTCCAATGAAGTGCATGGAGATATCTTTCTTTTGAACATGGTCACGAAGAAAATGGTATCTAATGTCAATGTGTTTATTTCTGGAATGAAGAACAGGGTTTTGAGTCTTGGCTAGAGCGCTTTGGTTATCACAATGAATGGGGGTTGGACCTAAGATTATTCCGTAATCTCTGAGTTGTTGCCTCATCCATAGAACTTGTGCACAACAACTTCCTGCAGCTACATACTCAGCTTCGGCTGTAGAGGTAGCTATGGATTGTTGTTTCTTGCTATGCCATGAAACTAGCCTATCACCTAGGAATTGACAAGTACCACTAGTGCTTTTACGATCTATTTTGCAACCTGCAAAATCTGCATCTGAGTAACCGATTAGTTCAAAAAGAGAATCCCTAGGATACCATAAGCCCACATTTTGTGTGCCTTTTAGGTATTTAAGGATCTTCTTGGCAGCAATTAAGTGTGACTCTTTAGGATCAGCTTGAAATAGTGCACACATGCATACCGAAAACATAATATCAGGTCTACTGGCAGTGAGATAAAGAAGTGATCCAATGATACCTCTATAATTAGTGATATCAACTTTCTTTCCACTTTCATCTTTATCTAACTTAAGCGTTTGGCTCATTGGAATTTTTGAATATGATGCATTTTCCATACCAAATTTCTTAATCATATCTCGTGTATATTTAGCTTGGTTAATAAATATGCCATTGGGGAGTTGTTTAACTTGTAGTCCTAAGAAGAAAGTTAATTCACCCATCATCTTCATTTCAAATTGTTCTTGCATCATTTTTGAAAATTTCTCACACAGACGCTTGTTAGTAGAACCAAATATAATATCATCAACGTAAATTTGAACTAAGAGAATATCTTCGTTATTGGTAATTTTAAATAACGTTGTGTCAACGCTGCCTTTTGAAAAGCCTTTACCAATAAGAAAGATAGAGAGAGTGTCATACCATGCTCGGGGTGCTTGCTTAAGCCCGTAAAGTGCTTTTTCTAGCTTGTAAACCATGCCCTTATCATGATTGTTGATGAATCCTGGTGGTTGCTCCACATATACTTCTTCTTGGAGTTTACCATTCAGGAAGGCACTCTTTACGTCCATTTGATATACTGTAAACTTGTTAAACGCTGCATACGCTAGAAACATGCGGATTGCTTCAAGACGAGTGACAGGAGCGTATGTCTCATCAAAGTCAATACCCTCCTCTTGGCAATATCCTTGAGCTACGAGTCTGGCCTTATTTCTTACAACAATGCCGTTCTCATCCATCTTGTTTCTATATACCCATCTAGTTCCAATAACTCCTTGGTGAGTTGGTCTTGGTACTAGCATCCAAACCTTATTTCGTTCGAACTGATTGAGCTCTTCTTGCATAGCTTCAATCCAACTTGGGTCACTTAGTGCTTCATCCACTTTCTTAGGTTCCATTTGAGATAGAAAGCTTGCGAACATAGCCTCATTGAATGTAGCGGCTCTAGTTCTAACTGGTGCTCCAATATCTCCAATAATTTGCTCAGTTGGATGGTCACGCAGCCATAGTCTATCTGGTTGGAAGGGATTAAGAGGTTGAACAGGCGCTTGAGAATCATACGCTTGACCACCCTCTTGCGTAGGCGCTTCAAGTTCACAATTCCTTGTTTGCTCTTGATGATCACTCTCTTCATGATCATCAGCATTTCTTACATGATAATTAAGAGTAATCTCACGAGTATTCTTAGAAGGAGACACTGAGATCTCATCATCGTCGTCAGTATCTTCATCAATAGTAATCTTAGACGCTTGATGACATAGATCTTCAACTCCTACATCATTTAAATTAACCTTACTCGGCTCTTGGTTGGCATCATCAAAAACAACATGAATAGATTCCTCAACCTTCGATTTGATCTTATTGAGAATGCGAAAATTCTTTCCATTTTTGGCGTAGCCTAGAAAGATTCCCTCATCCGCTTTAGGATCAAAAGTCTTTAGGCTTTGGGATCCATTATTGTGGATAAAACATTTAGAACCAAAGACATGAAAGTATGAAACATTTGGCTTACGTCCCTTCCACAGTTCATATGGAGTTTTTCCATGCTGTTTGTTGATCATGCAGCGGTTTTGAGTGTAACAGGTAGTGTTGATCGCTTCGGCCCAAAATCTAGGAGCAAGCTTGGATTCTGCTAACATAGTCCTAGCGGCTTCCTTAAGCGTTTGGTTCCGGCGCTCAGCAACACCATTTTGTTGGGGAGTTCTGGGAGTTGAATACTCATGATGTATTCCATTTTTTGCACAAAACTTCTCAACAACCTTGTTAGTAAACTCAGTACCGTGATCGCTTCTTATTCTTGCAACCTTAAGATTTTTCAATGTTTGAAGTTGCCGAATAAGCGTTGTTAACTTGTCACATGTTTCATCTTTGGATGAAAGAAATTCCACCCAAGTAAATCTAGAGAAATCGTCTACTATCACCAAAGTATACTTTTTACCGCTTACACTGATCGTTTCAACAGGTCCAAACAAATCCATGTGAAGTAGTTCAAGTATACTTTTTTCCTTGGCACTGGCTTGGGTTGCACTTTTGGTGCTGGACGCTTAGCGCTTGATTCACAGTTGTCAGTCTTATCTTAAGCCTTTTGAGCGTTTGGATAAACCCGTCTTTGTGAATCATTTGCCTTAGCCTTACCCTTGCCTGAGTTAGTTTTGACTTTCTCATTTGGCCTCTTACCATTGTCACTAGGTTCATTTTGTGTTTGACCCTGTGAACCTTTTTCAACAAAGATTACACCCTTTCCTTTGTTGTTTGCCGTAACATCAAATTTATTTGGTTGTTTACCGAGTTTATCGCATCCTAAGCCGGTCTTCTCACCAAATAATCTGGTTACTTCAGTCACATTATCCAGCTGTCTAGAAGCTTTTGATAATGATGAGATGAGCTGCTCTGATTTAACAAGTCTAGCAATCAAATCAGCTTCTCTCTTGACTATTATATCAAGATCACCTTTCAATTGAATAACTTCACTCTCAAGCGATTGATTTTTCTCAATGCACTGTTGCTGAACTCACAACTCTGCTTTGAGCGTTACTTTATCTCTTGTGAGTGATGAGATAATAGCGAGATCATTTTGATATATTTTGGCAGCTTCTTGACATTCATTGTAGTATTCTTTGACTTTGTCAAGTAATTCATCATAAGAAAGACGAATTGATAATTCATTGATTACCTCGGGAGACGCTTCATCATCTCTGGCCATGAGACATATGAGCGCTGAGTCATCTAATGGCTCATCATCATCACTACTTTCTTTTGATGATTCTAAATCTTCAGGTGCAGATGCTGGTTCTGATTCTGCTAGCAAGCCTTGTTGACGAAGGTTGCTCCTGAATTGGTTTCTATCCAAGTAATCCTGCCTTGAGGGCTTGGATACGTTTGGATAAGGGCAATTTACCTGGTAGTGCCCTGGTTTTCTGCAATTATAACAAAGATTAGTTTTCATCTTTTGTTCATTTGTTAACCTTGCAATGTGTGGTTTTGAGACCACTGGAGCTGGTAGACTTTGAGTAGGCGCTTGGGGTGAAGGAACAGAATACTGAGACGCTTGAAACTGTTGTTGCATAGGAGAAGACGCTTGATAAGAACTTTGTCCATGATTATTGAAACCTTTTCCTTTCTTTTCATATCTCAAGAACTTCCTGAATCTATTCAGCAAAGCCAACTCTTCTTCCTCATTGATATCTGAATTTTTTCCTTTGTTACCCGATTTACCTTTGACTGATGCAATGAGCGCTCCAGATTCAATCACTGAATTACTCACAATATCACTAGCAGAGTTCAACTCGAACTCAAATGCTTTTAGCTCTGAAAAGGCGTCTTCTGGAGTTAGAAGATCCAGCATATTTGATTCTCTCATAGCGGTTGTCTTCATCAAGAATTTACTTGGTAAGCTTCTGAAGATTTTAACCACCATTTCTCGGTTCTGTAAGTCCTTTCCCAACGATGTAAGTTCTGTAACTAGAGCTGTAAATCTTATATCCAATTGCTCTAACATTTTATTGGGTAGCATCTTAAATTCGTTAAATTTTTCCTTGGCAATGGAAAGTTTGTTTTCTTTGATTTGGGCTGAACCACCACAAATCGTAGCCAACTTATCCCATATTTCTTTAGTAGTTTTGCAAGATTTGATCTTGTTAAATAAGTTGTCATGATCACCAATAGCCGTATATAGAGCATTACGACCAACATTGTCCCAATTGGCTCTTCGACGCTCATCTGGAGTCCATTCTTGTTTTGGTTTCTCAACGTAACCATCAGGAGTTTCTTCTGTGGCTCCAGGCGCTCTTGTGATAACTTTGTATATTTTTATTGGCCCATCTGAAATAATATCACACCTGTCATCATCACATGAACAGAGATATGTAAATGCTTTGACTTTCCATGTGTTAAAATTTGATTCAGTCAGTTTGGGAACTTTAGCGAATGCCATATCGAGAATTTTAAAAGCAACTAGATTTTGAAAGAAAAGGATCTAAACAAGCAATTACGCTTGGAAATTTTAAAATTTCAATTTTAACCGCTCTGATACCACTTGTTGGTCCCAAGTGGCATACGAAAGGGTCTAGAAGGGGGGGGTTGAATAGACCTTGAAGTCTTTTTTTTTTTTACTTCAAAAGATTTCGTATCAAAAGGTTTTTGGACGCTTGAAAAAGGTAGACGCTTGAAGTGTCTAACGCTTGACTTAAGCGTTCACTTAAAATATTGGTGCTTTGGCGAAGCGTCTGATGAAGACTATTTTATAAAGTTAACTTAGACTTCAAGAATTGAATACTTTGACCAAGTAGGTTAAGCGTTTAGTTCTTTTAATCAGTGTTAGCACAGCGGAATGATTTTTTGGAGTCTTCTCTTTGAAAGTTTTAGCGTCACAAGAGCTTTCTTAGTTGCTTATCTTTTGATTGTGTTTTACTTATGCAATGATATGATACATGAAGGAATTGACTGAAAAGTAAATAACACAAAGTTTGTAAAGTTCGTTGGGTGGTGTAATCCCAACTACGTCCTTCTTCTCCTTTGCACTCGGAGGTAATCCACTAAAATGATTCTCAAAGAATCACACAGAAACTTCTAAAAATTAGGGAGAGATGGATGTCGATGACTTGAGCTCCTTGATCACACAAATTTCTGCTCCAAATCACTTCAATCCCCTTGCTTCTTTCACCCAGAAATAATGCAAGTATCCAACTTCGACTTCACACAGATTGCGAGGCTTGGATGGGGTTTTCTAAAATGGTTTGTTTGATTTTGATGAATTTCAAACAACTTGGGAATATCTCAGTAGGAAATTGGTTTCTTCGAGAAGAATGTTTGAGATATTTATTGACTGTCTCAGGATTTGAAGAAGAGCAAGTGAAATGTTTTCTTGAATATTCTGGCTTTTCTGAGAATTTAAGGAATGAGACTTCAATGCAACAGCAATTTAGCTTGATAATTGATCTGTCCTTTTGGCTTGTTGTTGAAGTTCTATTTATAGGCATTCTTGGAGAAAGTGTCCGTTTGACACATGCACTGGCGCGTGTCTCTCATTATCGCGAGTGAACAACTTTTGTCCTTTTTCCTGAAAATCTGCTGCACAAAAGTTGGTGCTGCAGTCTGAGATAGTTGACAGTCCAATAGGGTGGATTCTCCGTACGTCTGAAAGTGCTTATCACATTTAATGCTCTTATCAGCATTTTATGCATTTGAATTAAATACCCATTGGTACTTAATGCTTTGAGAATATTTGCATTAAACTCCTTTTGGACTTAGAAATAAATTCAGGTGAAATCACTTCTGTCCCATAAGGTAACGCTTGATGTAGCTGGTCAATTAAACGCTTGGAGACTGTATCTTCTTTCAGAGATCATGTGCTTGAGTCTTCGAACTTTACCACTGATAAACTCACTCAGAAATTATCAGACGCTCAGCCTAAGACTACTTTGCCTAACAATCTAAAATAAAATAAAACAAAGCCTAATAAGCCTATTACAAATCTAACGCTTCAAAGCTTATACAAATTTTCTACCAAAATAAAACTTACATACTTTTGGGGTCTAACAAAAAGTTTTAATTGTCATCATCAAAACTTCTAACATGAAATTCCTAACAACATGATTTCTAGGGTTTAAAAGATTAAAACTTATTTAATCTTTATTGAAATAAAGTTTAACAGTATTTCTGTGAAAGATTAAAATTTATTAAATCTATGCGAAATAAAGTCAAACTTTATCTCTATGGCCATATGAAATTATGAATCATTGACTAAGTCTAACTTAATCAAATTCAAATTAAATCTAATTTAATTTGGATTAGTAAATTAAATATAATTAATTATCACCAAAATCAAATCATATTTAATTTCGTTTGATAAACTAATACTTAATTTAATTTAAAGGGAATCAAATATAATCCAATTATATCAAATCCAATTTGATAAATTAAACTCAATTTGATTCACAATTGAGGTTTTGACATTGTCAAGGAAGAATGAGGGCCCAATTACTATAATTGGGTTTGGGTCTTATCCAATTGATAATTCAATTTGTTATTGGATCCAAGCCCAATTTTAATTCAATCTAATTGAATTAATTGGTATTGGATCAAGCCCAATGCCCAACTGAACTTTAATTGATGATGGACTAAGCTCAACACTTAATTTAATTAATCGTGGTTAGGTCATTCCAAACTCGCAATATAATTAATTCGTGTCAGGCTAAACCCAAAATTCAATTTAGAAGATGAGATTAAATACAATTTAATTTTGTCGAGTAAATTAAATCCAACTTAATTAAAACAAAACTAAAATTAATTTAATCTTGAAGAAGACTATTAATTTTAAAAGGAGAAATGAACCCAATTAATTTCTTAATTAGGTATTGGGTCAAAGCCCCAAATAAAACACCGTATTCATTCTAAGTGTTGGGCCAAGCCCAACTTACTCCTCACACGTTGGGCAAAGCCCAGCTACAAATTAATATCCCTTGCATTGGGCCAAGCCCAACACAATTCAAAGAGTGTTGGGCTTGGACCAACACTCACAAGCTGCTGCCTTAGACCATCTCCAATGGAGAGGTATCACCAGCGCTATTTTAGCGCTGGTATCTTATTTTTTTTTGTTTTTTTTTATTTTTTTTTGTTTCTATTTTAGTCCATTATTTTGTAATAGTTACAATTATGTCCATTGTAATTTGATCCCTAAACTTTGAAAAGTTTCAATTAGGTCCTAAGTTATGTTTTTTTCTCCCACTTGATTATATATTGTTTTAATTTATATATTGTTTGTTAACTAGTACAAAATGCATATTCCACATAAATTTAAAATATTTTAAAATTACATCCAACATAGATTAATATTACATAAAATGCATAAATTACATAATTCAAAGGGAACCGAACATAACACAAGATAAATAAATTGAACAGACAACAACAATTTAAAATGGTGGTAAATCAGATCCACTTCCCCCAAAATTAGGAAAATAGCCACCATAATAATTTGACGCAGACGGTGGATATGGATATTGATTTTGTTGCGCTCTTTTTTGCATAATCTTAATCTGTTCAGCTTGGAGATGAGCACGAACCGTCTCATCACTGATAGAACTCAAGTCACGTGCTAAAATTTTATCTTCTCGTGCAACTTCTTTATTTTTTTTATGTATCTCAATTTGTTGTTGGTGCATCTGCATTTGTTGTTGGTGCATCTGCACTTCTTGTGCTCGCAAAAGCATTTCTTGTTCTTTCAAATATAATTCTTTTTCTCGCATCTCAAAATGGTGTTTTCTATCTTCTGCTGCCTTCCTCATCAGCTCCACAACCTCTTCATTTTGAGCTTTCAACTTTTCCAAATCTTTTGACCTTTCTTCTTCTACTTTTTTTTTCAATTTGGCCTTTTTCACTCCAATGGGTCGTTGCGACGAAGAGCCACCAACATTATCATCATCGTCATTTAAATCAACCGAAAATTGTGAAAACCCAGTAGAATCTGGGGTACCACAATTAGGAGATTGATTATCTGATTGTGATGAGACATGGTTGGAAGGATGTTTTCGTGAAATTTGTGGCCTCGGGGGGCTATTAGCTTCCATTTTTTCAAAATCTTTTAGAATGTTCCACACATGATCAAATTTGAAACCATTCTTGAATTTTTTGTGGTCAGTGTTAGCATAAAATATTTTCGCCCTTTCAAGCTGCAAATAATTATAAATACCAGATCCAAGAATTTTTATATATATAAAATCACAATAATGGAAAAATTAAGCATTACTTACTATAGTTTGTTCTGATGCCCCGCTAGGGTTCTGGCTTTCGACATGCTTGATGGAATGAAATAATCTTTTAACACCAGCCTCTATGTCTAAGTATCGACATTGTAGGGATCTTTGGCCACGATCTGCATAAGATGGATTTTTGGAGTTATTGAATATAGCAGTCACTCGAGCCCAAAACCTTTTTGAAGTTTGTGATATCCCTGTAATGGGATCTTGAGAAACTTCCATATAAGCTTGACATAGAATGACATCTTCATCATCGCGATAATTAGCAGTTCGGCCCGACATAATTTTTTAATATGTTAGAGTAAAAAAGATAGTAGTAGTAGTAGTAGTAGTAGTGGAAGAAGCTGAATATGATAGGTGTAATATGATAACATGTGTGGTCTTATATATAGATAAAAATCTTATCATGACAAAAATCTTATCTTATCATCTTATCCCAATCTCAGCCGTTGGATGGATTTTCTCGTCATCCTAACCACTGGATGGATTTTCTTATTATCTACTATATATACACATATATATATATAGACATACATGTATGTATATTTTAATAATTATATATATATACATAGTTTAATAATAATTATATATAGACATATATATACACACACATATATATATAGACATACGTATATGTATATTTTAATAATTACATATATGTATATTATATATATGTAGACATACGTATACATATTTATATATATATATATGTATTTATAGATAGTTTAATAGATATATATATATATATGTGTGTGTGTGTATGTATATATATCAGTATCCGAATTTTTATCCAAAATATTATCTGAATCTTATCCGTTGGATGGATTTCCTCTTCATCCCACACATTGGATTAGTTTTCTTATCATCTTAACCGTTCGATCGATATTATCATCATCCAAATCTTATCCAAAATATTATCTTAATATGAACCGTTGGATGGATTTCCTCCTCATCCTCCACTGGATGAATTTCCTTATCATCTATTCTTATTCTATAAATAAATGGATTTAATGAATCGATTTCCAAATCACTTACGAATCACTTATTTTTACAAATCACTCTCCTCATCTATATTGTTTACAAATCACTTATTTTTTCTCTTCTTCAAATTAGGCAAGAAATATAATTTCGAAATGAATTTCAATATTGGAGGTCCTTCTAATATCAATATTGAGAGTTCATCTTCATCTCCATCTCTGACACCATCTCCTCCTTCATCTCCTCCTTCTTATTCTTCTTATGGTGAATTTGATAATGAGTTATTCATGCAAAGTCTTGACCACGATGAAGCAGTGGCTCAACTTGTGCTGCAAAATAATAATAGAATAATGGAGTATTATCAAAGTAGCCTCCCCAACCAGTCTTCCAATCGTCGTGGCTCTATCCCAGGTCATAGAGTGATCAATCGTGATCGTGAAGCAGCAAATCTTAATCTAATTAATGATTATTTTAGCGCTAATCCACGATATAATGATGAAATGTTTTGTCGACGATATCGAATGTCTCGAACTTTATTCATTCGTATTGTTGATGCAATCAAAGATCATGATGAATATTTTCAACAACGGAGAGATGGTTTTGGTAAACTTGGATTATCAACTTTACAAAAAACAACAGCCGTGTTCCGAATGTTGGCTTATGGTGTAGCGGCAGATGCTACTGATGAGTATGTTAAGATTGGCGAGTCAACGGCAATTGAAAGCTTAAAGAGATTTTGCCGAGCTATTGTTGAGATTTTCTCAGAGCGATATCTTAGATCGCCTAATGCTAATGATATCTCAAGATTACTTCACATTGGCCAGAATCGAGGTTTTCCTGGAATGTTAGGTAGTCTTGATTGTATGCATTGGAAGTGGAAAAATTGTCCGACAGCCTGGGCCGGGCAATATGCAGGACGTAGCGGATCACCAACTATCATTCTTGAAGTTGTGGCTAATTATGATCTTTGGATATGACATGCGTATTTTGGTATGCCAGACACCAATAATGATATTAATGTATTAGAATCATCGCATCTGTTTTCCAATCTCGCTCAAGGTATTGCTCCCCCAGCTCATTATGTTATTCAAGGAAAACAATATAATATGGGATATTATTTAGCTGATGGTATATATCCAAAATGGTCCACTCTAGTACAAAGTATTCAACAGCCGCGTGGAAGAAAGAAACAACATTTTGCAAAGAAACAAGAGTCGTGTAGGAAAGATGTGGAGCATGCGTTCGGAGTTCTACAATCAAGATTTGCAATTGTTGCAGGACCCGTACGTTTTTGGAGTAAAGATGTGCTACATGACATAATGACTGCATGCATTATCATGCACAATATGATAATCGAGGATGAACGTGATCTTAATGCACCAATTAGAGATGCGCTGGAAACACCAGCTCCAATGGTTGATCCGCCAGATGAACATCTCCGATTTCAGCAATTCCTTGGTCGATATAGACAAATTCAAGATAGAAATGCTCATATTGAACTTCGTAATGCACTAATAGAACATTTATGGGAGGAACTTGGTAATGCACAAGACAATAGTGAATAATTTTATCAAGTTCTTTTCAATCGTGTTGTATTATTGTCAATTAATCAATATGATGTTTGTTTTGTATGCCACTTTTAGCTTTCAAGTTTTGTTTTATAATATATAAGTTGTAAAACTCGGTCTTTATATTATTGGGTAATTTTTAATTTTATTTTACGAAATACTGAAATAGATTAATAAATTTTAATTATTTAATATTATTTATTATTATAAATAAGAAAAATATTTACTTGGATGAATATGTAATATAAACTTAAAATTGGGTGTATTCGTGAAATATGAGAAATAGTATAGATGAGGTGTAAAAATAATATTATTATAGTGAATAGTGATTTGGTGCAAAATATAGTGCAGTACATTGGAGTGAAAGTACTGTAGCTGCTGTATAATAGTATTGTAGCTGCTGTAAAATAGTGCAGTACATTGGAGATGGTCTTAGACAGGCAGCAGCCTCCTTTTTCATCCAGCGCCAGTCATCTTCTACGGCGAATTGTGGCGACGACTGTTCATGAGGGTGGCGGCGATGAACGCCACCATATGGCGGCTTAAACCCAGCCCCCCCGTGATCACCTCACCACCAAAACACCACCAAAACTCCAGCCCCTTCCGATACGGCCACGTCCAGTGTTAAATGCTGCCACCTGCGCGCAGAAGAATGACGAACATCAACATGCTATTCGCTCTGCGCCTCCGCCACACAACTCGGTGGTTACCATTGCTACCCAGCAATTGTGCGACACGTTGAGAAGCACTAAGTGCAACCTCGCGTCACACAATCCATGAGCAGCGGCTTTGTGCGCATTCAGTGGTGCATCCATGCCGCAGGTTGCGCCGTCTATGGTGACGCATGATGGCACAAGTCGCGCCGCCGACGTCGACACAAGGCGACGCCTTCTCCGCCTTACTCCGATTCAGATATCAACATCCCCAACCTCAAAATTCAAATTCAGATTCAGATGAAAAATCAATTTTCATATTCAAATCATCAAACCCAGTTTACAAATCCAAGTAAAATCAAATTCTTGCAATTTGTTTTCCAACCCATAACAAATCGATTTGAGAATTGCAAATTCCAATCCAATTTCATACCAATGCAAAGAAGAAAAATTTCAATTCAGTTGAAGCGATTTTGCAGCCCAGTTTAAGAAAATCAATTTCAAACCAAGAAATAAAATTTCTTAGCACCCCTTTTTCGATCCACACATTAATTCCAAATCATAACGCAATAAACATGAACATCAAATTAAACATGTATACGCGCATATAAAATCAACGAAGCCATAAATTTGGCTCTGATACCACTGTTGGGAATCGATACACAAAAAACGCAGCAAATTAAATTTTATTTCGATTCTCGAGCCATAGATCAATTTAGGCTTTCCGTTGATTTTAACCGAAAAACGAGATAGAACAATTTACCTCGTTGTAGCGTGTTTCGTATCTTGATCTACCATCTACAGTAGTAATCCCCGGGGCTCCTGCCTCTAGATTATCATGCACGAAATTCACCGAAAATCTTCCTCCTTCATCTCCAAATGGCGGCTTAAAGAGAAAAAGAGGGAGATAATATTTTCTCTCTACTTTACTGTATAATTTTGGTAGCAACTGATAATGTCTTACCTAGGTTTAAGTGTTGGAGGATTTAAATAGAATCCTCCTATTTTGACCTAGTGCACACGCCCCATGGGCCCATGTGGATGTCCAAGTGGGCTAAGTTGCCCAGTCAACTTAGTCCACTTTAATTTAATTACACTTTATATTTAATCTAATTAAATATGTATATTATCAAATTAATATTTAATTCAAACAATTTAATTAACCTAGTTAAATAATTATTCAAATTAAATGTTTAAATTAATTAATTTAATATTCCACTATTAAATTAATTCATCCACTTAATTAATTTGTGTATATAATGACAAATTACCAAAATGCCCCTCCAAATACACAAAGTGATTTTTCGCTCATTCCTGTCAGCGTGACTCTCTAAGTTCATCTAGATTGGCAATGGGAGGATACCAAAGGATGTGGGTGACACCTAGCCAACCCCGTGGCCCCACATCGTAGCTTAACCAAGTACGAATGACTCTGTCATTATGAACCTCTTGACTATGAATTCCATATGAGTATAAGCCCTTCACTAATGTACCTCGATCGAGTAAGAGTCGTGGAATATGTCAAACTCACATAACTCGATACTATGCTATGAATCATAGTGACTTGAAATGACATAACTGCCCTTCGTGTCCCACACGAGTCAGTTTTATTGCTTTAGCCAAAGACTTTCATTTCAGTTACCTATGATAGCATAGAGTATCTGCTCGTTTATTTTCAAGATAGTGAATCCCTTCTTGTCAATTACTTCACAACTGCTACTTGCCCATTGGGATCGCACTTCGAGGTTGGTCCCACCAACGGACGAATTGGGCCTAACTACTCTAGTAACAGATCCAACGTCACAAGCACATCATGATAGTGAATCCTCAGGTCAAAGGCTCACATATACTATCATAGTCAGTAATCCAGTCATTGACAGTCACTGAGTAAAAACTCATGTGATCGGTTTACTACGAGTCATGGTCGAATATATTAACTTCGTTAACTATATCCATGACACTAGCTCCCACTATCTAATCAGTGTCAGACCAGCACTCCTTGTCAAAGCAAGTGTCATACGAGTGGAATCTTAATGCCCAATTAAGATTCCTTAACTCGCGAACCATATTTATAAGATCGAGCACTTAACTCCACCAGTGCCTCCTCACTATCAAATAAGTGGTGGTGAGCACACCTCAATCTTAGGGACTTATTTATTCAATACAATTAATGCCACATAGATTTACATGAACAAAAACTCATTGCCTTTATATATGTTCGTACAATATAAATTAGTGCCCTACTCAAATCAAATTCCACATTGGCATTGAGGGCACACACCTAACAACTTAAACTCAATATTGCCTCCAATATTGTCTCTCAAAAAAGCATGTAAAAGGGTATACGAGTACTGACAAAAAAGGATGTTGAAAAACAATCCTTCATCTCCAATATGTTCCAATTCAAGTACATCTCAAAACAATGGGAAATCTCTACAAACATGCTCAACGTACTTAAAACAAAACATCAAGCATATATAAACACATGCCAAAAGTGCATACTCAAACAAAACAAACAAAAAGAAAACCTAAAACTAAGAAAAACAAGAGACCAACAAAAAGAAAAGCAAAAATGAAAGAAAAAAACTCACAAAGCTTGGGTTGCCTCCCAAGAAGCGCTCTTTTAAAGTCACTAGCTTGACTTTATATCAAAGATTGGCTCAAGGTGGTTTATGTATGAATGCCTTGTTCGTTCTCCAATCCACAATTGGGTATTGCTTCAACTTTTGGCCATTTGGAGTGAAGATTGGCCAATTATTTGTGTTATATATCCTAGGTTTAGGCCGAGCAATCATCCACTTGCAAATTTTTGTATGGTCCCTCAACATCTCGATTATTCTTTCTTCTCCATGTTGCAGGTGATGATGAGGATTTTACACCAAGCTAGAGACAATATCTCATTTTTTCTCACCAATCACTTTGACGCATTTCAGATCCATGATGTAAGGCTGTAGAAGAATATTGGCTATTTTTTCTTGAAAGGGCTTTACACTAAAAGGATCAAAAACATCAATGTGTAAAGACAAATCAACATCAAGTGGATGCTTGATAACCTCACAGTTATCTAACCATATCATTGTTTACATTTACTAACAACTTACCCTCATCAGAATCGAATACCGATTTACCTGGGGCTATGGGAAAAGGTGAAGGAACTCAAACCAATTTAGAAAAGATATGCATACTGTTGTTGGTCCCAAGTGGTATACGAAAGGGTCTAGAAGGCGGGGGGGGGGGGGGGGTGAATAGACCCTGAAGTCTTTTTCGACTTCTTAAAAAATTCGTATCACTTTGAAATATTTGAACGCTTGACAAGTTTAAGCGCTGGATGTGGCGCTTGAGAAACGTTAACTTAGACTCGGTGATTTCAACGCTTACCAAAGTAGGGCAGAGTTTAGTCACTAAATCAGGGTTAGCACAGCGGAAATGTTTTATAGCTTAGCGTTCGTTTTAACCAATTAGTCGCTTATTAGTTTTAAATGCCTTTTCAAGATATAATATGACAGTATAATGTAAGACAATAAAACAGTAAATGACACAAAATATTTGTAAGGTTCACTGGGTGATGTAATCCCAGCTACGTCCTTCTTCTCCTTTTATCAGGGAGGTTTTCCACTATGATGATTATCGAAGAGTCACACAGAGACTTCTACAAGATAGAGGGAGATTGGATATGATCTTGGAACTCCTTGGTCACACAGATTTCAGCTCCACTAAAGATCTTCTATTCCCTTGCTTCTTTCACTCAGAAATGGTGCAAGTTACTTTTGATCTCGGAACTCCTTGGTCACACAGATTTCAGCTCCAATAGAGATCAACTTCAACAAGCTTCTTTTACACAAAAATACTGCTTGCAAGTCAACCAGCTTTCTCACTCAGATGAAAGGTGTTGATGGTTTTGGTCACGGGTTTGTTTGTTTTTGGAAAGTTCAAACAACTTGAGGATATCTCAATGGTAGTATATGTTCTTCTTAAAAAGAGATTTGAGATATGGGTGACTGTCTCTAAAATATTTGTAAAAAGCTTATATGAATATTTGGCTATGATTTTTAGTAAGCTTTTCTTTCAACAAGGTAGGTATTTTTGTGTGTGTCACTTTTTCATCATGTTACTTGTTTGTTGAAAGAGCTATTTATAAGGTATTGGTGATTTTTGTCCGTTTGACTCGGTTGGAGTCTCGTTTCCCCAAACATTCTTTGAGTTCAGACATTTCTAACTTTGGGTATATTTAATTGGTTGGGCATGGTCTTGGTTTCATAAACCTGACAATCTAGGTCATAGATATGGCTTGCCCATAAGTTATAGTGCTTATATTTTAATAGCACTTATCCGACTTTTAATGCATCTTGTTTTATTTCCGTTGGAAATAATTCGTCCGTTTGATTCATGCATTTTTTAAGTCTTTGGATGCTTTTGGGTCTAAATTTTTTGGGTTACGTTCTTTGTAGGTTGTGTTGGTTTAACCTTTTATTTGGACGCTTGCTGAAGAGAATAGTTATTCTTGTGTATCAGACGCTTGGACTGATCCTGACTTTCTTTTCTTTATTTCAGACGCTTACTCTTCAATCTTGTCTTGATGGTCTCACTGAAAATTTCGTCATTTCACTTGATGTTGAGTATTCGGCCTGAGTTATCCATTCGTAGTTTGAGCACTGGGATAATCCCTAAAGCGTTTGACAGACGCTTCAAGATATCTTTATCCATTGTAGCTTTAGACGGTTGATCTTCACCTTCATTACTTGGTAGAATCACCCAGAATTTTCCTAAGTGTTTTAGTGTCACATACTTAGTCTAAGGAATTCTACAAAGATAAATACTATAAGCCTAAGATAAATAAGCTTTCAGGTACTTATACATAACATTCTATGAAAGCTTTCACACTTTTCGGAGTCCAACAGAAAGTCCTATTTGTCATCATCAAAACATCTAATATGAAATTCCTAACAATTTCCCCCTTTTTGATGATGGCAATACTTATTTGGTTCAAGTGTTAGATACCTGAAGGTTAGCGTAAATTAGTAAGTTAGTTTGAGCTTTAACGAGATGTTTCAGCTGTAAAATGCATTTTATATATATATTTCATAGTGCAGGCATTTTACAACTACAAAGAGAGAGGCACAAGTAAAAATTAAGATCGTGGCTTGATCTTGTATCTCTTAGTCATTTCAGCACGGATTGCTTCAGTTATCTGATCTTCTAACGTCATCATTGCCGCATGATCTTTACTGATTATGTGCTTGTTTTCTTGAACTTGTCGTGCCTTAAAGGCAATGAAGTGTTTATCCCATTCCTCTGGACTTGATGCCTATGTATCGTAGGCAAATTCTGAAGGTTTGGTCGAAGTCAGACATTTTTCTTTCTGAGGCTAATACTGCTGGATCAGTTGGTTCTGGAATTGATGCTCTGAGAAGAGGAATGTCAAACTGTTCAAGCAGTGCTCTTGAAGGCAACGGAAGAGTTGGATAGAGCACTCTGGGGGTTTCTTTCTTGTTGGACGCTTCAACCGATGTGGTTACCCAAGAGGGATAGGGATACCTTGGTTCTGCACTCAGTGTGAGAGAAGTATCAACGTGTTGACGCTTGGATAGTGGAGGAGGAGCTTGATCTTTAGATGTTGACGATTTCCTCTTTTCTCCCTTCTTTTCCCCCTTATTGCCATCATCAGTCTGTATGAAATGCTGAGTAAGAAGACTGACTTGAGCAGCAATCTGAGCGACAGAGGCCTCAAGAGTGGTTAGACGCTGGTCGAAATGTTCTTTCATAACCAGGAGTTGAGCTTGATTAGCGTCTGTGAGAGAGGTCTCGAGAGCCGTGAATCTATCTTGTAGATCATTGGTTAAAGCCACATGACTTGCCTGAGTAGCGGTAGATAGTTGCTGTATTTGAGTGAGGCATTCAGCCATGGACGGTTGAGCGTGTGGAAGTGCAGGGCGGACTTGAGGCTTAAAACGAGATGTGTGTTTGAGAGATTCAATAGATACTTGATTAGTAGGATCAAATACTGTTCCTCGAAGCTCTGGAGCAGTGTTGGACTCGGTGGAGGCAGTAGAGTCGGATTCAGTTGGACTGGGAGAATGAGGCGCTTGAGGTAACTCTAATAGGCGCTCAGGAGCAGTTAACAGTTCAGCGGGTGCTGCAGGAAAGGCTGATTCTGTTCGGCTAAAGTCCGTAAACCGAAAGTCCAAGCTGGCAAACGGTTCATCTGCATATGGATACGTAGTAGTCTGCAGGAGTTCATTCAAATGTAGAGTGGGGAGATGAGTACCTTGAATGAACGTTCTGATAGGACTATCCAGTGCCCGGATATACAGTGGCCCGAGGATATCCAGCACATAAGTGGGAAAGAGTTTGGAGGGCGCTTTGCAGATAGAGAATAAGGCATCTGGGCAATAGTGTTGTGAGAAGCCAATTAGCCGATCTGTTGGGAGAGTCTTCGGTTTCCGAGAGGCGGGAACGCGGAGCTGGTAATACTCTTCCAAGTATGGGTAGATGCCTGAAGCAAGCGCTTGAGATCTGTCTAGTAGCGATAAACCAAAATCATAGTGACTGGAGACTTCTTGTCGAATAGACGGAAGTAGTGGATATCCTCTGAAAGAATTGATCCGAGAGCCA
Organism: Buddleja alternifolia; assembly: GCA_019426215.1. Lineage (NCBI taxonomy): Eukaryota > Viridiplantae > Streptophyta > Magnoliopsida > Lamiales > Scrophulariaceae > Buddleja > Buddleja alternifolia. The sequence continues at coordinate 22,256,215 of CM033397.1, read as the reverse complement.
TCCCATTGTCGCAGATTGTCTGTGAAGATTTTGTCGAATAGAGAGACTGGAGGCATAATTGCCATCATGAGAGCGAAGTTGTCTTCACATTGGCTAGGGGTGCAGTTCAGACAGGACATGGGAGAGGAACCGCTGGTGGACGCTTGATCATCAAAGCGTAGAGAAGAGTTGGCCAGTTTGTGCAACGCTTGTCTTAAGCGGTGTTCAGGTTGATGGCGGATCAGAGGCAGCTTCAGAACGGGTCCAAGTCTACGCTGGCGCTGCGTCAGCATGTAGCGTGCAAATTTGGTCCTTTTATCATGAATCCCTAGTCTGAACAGATGGGGAGCACTAACCAAGTCTTCAAATTTATACTTGTCACCCATGTAAGCTTCAGCCCATCGTATCTCAGTCATACAATACTCAGTTCCTGCATGAAGTATAGCACGAAACCCTTGGTGATGAATATCACAGATGGATTCAAAACGATACCTGTCGGGTTGGTAGTTAGCGTTCCAGACGCAGTCAAAATATGCATCGGTTTCAAGTTGAATCATCTCGGTCAGGGATGCTGGACGCTCACCGGCATGTACTCCTTTATTCTTCCACAGGAGGAGAGGATTAGCTGAGTTCTTGTTTTCCTCGCTTTTGACCAGTGTTAGAGAGTGAGAATATCCTTCTCTGTTTAGTAGTTCTTCCGTTGGGTTCAGAAGCTGATCCTGACGCTCATAGACTCTGATGTTGTAGTCCCGGATAGCGAAGCCAGTGGGTTTGCTTGTCCCACAATCCAGATAATAAGCTAAGTCAACATCAGCTCTAGGAGTCGTGCCTCCTTGCCGCTGAGCTTGGAGAATGACAGAAGCCGGGATGTGTGTGGGAGTCTTTCCGAGTTCAAGCGCTTTGTAGTAAGCTTCATCAGCTGGGTGGAGGCTGTATTAAAGAGAGTGTTGCGTACAGCCAGATCAAACTTTATGAGCTTGGCGATATCATTTTCGGCATTGATAAGACTTTCTTCATTGTAACCTGCAGGTATGAAGTTTTCTGTGGGCGCTGGAGGCAAATAATCGACTGAGTGATCGATAGTCTTTGAGGGATCCAGCTTGAAGAAGTGTCGATGGATCAGAACGTCGTTAGCATCGCTCTGACCTTCTGAGCGTGCCTCTGTTGTACTAGGTAATGCAAGCAATGGTTGAGCCCTGGGATTTCAGGTTCATCCGGCTCGAGATTTGTAGATTCAATGGCGGCTTCATGTGCGATGGCCACAATTTGGGTCATATCAACATCCAGATGGACATCAACTGGGGGTTCGGAAGATGATATCGGGACAGCAGCTATGGCTTGATCTCTTTGTGTAGTCTCAGAAGAGATGGCAGCAGTTGGACGCTTACGCTTTTTGAAGATACGCTTCACATTTATACCTTCGGCGGGGAACGCTTGAGTCTGTGGAACTGCAGGTTCTTCAAAGTCAATATTCTTGAGAACCTTTTCCAGATCTTTCCGACTAATGAGGGGTATAGAATCCTCGTCATCTTCATCGTTTTTAATAGGTTGAGCCTTGGGCTTTCGAGGAGCCCGTTTCTTGGTGACAGTGGGACGCTTCACAGTACGTTTGGCTTTCTCCTGATCTGGACGCTCAGCCTCCTCATCTGACGCTGCGCGGACAACTTGGCGCTCAGAGAGAGGCTTAGCAGCACCTCCAACTTTGGGTGGATTGAAGAGATTATTGATGATTCTTGGCCCATAGAACTTATGCTTGGCCACGGTGACTCCTGCTGAAGAGGTGCACTCTGCTCGAAAGAGTAGATCACTTAAAACTAGACCATAAGGTCTGTTTGAAGTGCGTAAACTGTCTCTAAACCTGCTGAATATATAAGCGCTCCAGTTGATCTTTATCTTGAGTAGGATGGCAGTCATCATCCGGAACTGGGTTGGGTTGATTTTGTCGAAGGTTCCCACTCTGCATTCGATGTTTTTACTGCAGAAATCAGCCAAGACTCGATACCTGTTCACTATATCCTTCTTTTCAAAGTACGGTTTGTATGGAACATCATCGTAAGCGCTAATCTGAGTCCAGACTTCTTGAATTTGTTCTTCAGTGATAGTGTCTAAAGTGGTTCCAGCATTAGGTAGAGAGAAATTCTGGGCAATGGAGGCCGCAGAGAGAGTGAACGTCTTTGATTCCTTCTTGGAGACAGGAAACAAGCACGTGATGGAAGTCTCATCGTCAGACAGTCGAGCATTTCTCCAGAAAAATTCTAGTTCTTCAGGAAACATATATGAGTATTTCGTGAGAAATTTCTGAAGCCCAGCCTCTGCTACAGAATCCATTATTTCCGTTAAATCAATTTGGGGGTTTTCATAGAGAAACTTCCAATCAACTATAAGGCCTTCAGTGATCTTGACAATAACTTCAGGGGTTCCAGCAGTAGCTTTCTTGGGTGCCATGAGTGAGCAGTAGACAGAGATTACGAAGAAAAATTTTTCGGTTTTGAAAAAGAGAGAGACTTGTTTTTGCACGAATGGAATAGAGTATAAAAGTGTTTGTGTTCTGCAGAAACTTCAATTTGAATGTTCGGTGTGTTTGAAGTTTGAGATGTTGACACGTGGAGGAGTATAAATCTCAGCCATTAAAATATAACTGTGGACGTGAATTTAGATTAAACAGGCACGGTTTCTTTTAGTAACTGCCACATATACTATTTTGAAGTCCGTTTAAAAGTTTAAAACAGAGACTGAGAGTGATGCGTGTGCCCATGAAAAGCGGATACGTTCTTTATGAAAACTGTTCGGGAATCATAATTTTGAACACTATTTAAATGCCCGCCAAAAATTTGTTAAAGCGTCCGGACTTAGTCAGAATGACGCTTGAAACAATTGAGTGTTATGTGGACGCTTGAAAATCTTGGGAGTCTCTTTCAAGTAACAGGTTGTGCTTTAGCGCTCATTGTAACATATAGAGTTATTCCTTTCAGGGTGTATATGAGGACACAGTTTCCCAGTACTTATCATTAGGTCTTGGTAGTAGTGTTTTACTTTTGGTTTAAAATATTCAGCGCCGGTTGTACTCGTCTAAGATACATGGTAATTGTACTGACGCGTGTACATGTGCTGAACCATCTTTGAAAAACGTGATGAGTACCCATGGGTTTTCTTGAGCGAAGGGTGAGGAATGTCAAGTCAGCATTAATTGCATTGATTGACTAATCCACTTTCTCGTTTTAGCGTAGGGTAATGTACGCTTGCTTTTAAAAAAGGGTCTTTTTACTAACTGCTTTTAGCCGGGAATAAAGCTAAGCGTTTAGTTTATTTTGAAAGAAGTGCAGACGCTAAGACAGATTTGTGTAATAAGCGTCAAAAAGGTTTTAAGTGTATGGTGCTAAGTGCGTATGACCGATGCAAGGGAAAACATTTTTGGTCATATTCACTTAGGTATTGTTAGCTCTTTTAAGGTTCCCCCTATGTAGGTTCCCCATAAATTTCATAACATACATTAAATTCCCCCTAAATTTCATGCCTAACAAAAGTATGATGTTTCGAATGATTAAGCATTTAGATCAATCATACCTAGTTCACTTCTTAAAGTGAGAAAACGTTGTTCGTTAAGCGCTTTGGTGAAGATATCTGCCAGTTGCTTTTCTGTATTAATGAAGTGCATGGAGATATCTTTCTTTTGAACATGGTCACGTAGAAAGTGATAGCGAATGTCAATGTGTTTGGTTCTAGAGTGAAGAACTGGATTTTGAGACATTGCTAAGGCGCTTTGATTGTCACAATGGATAGGAGTTGGATCTAGGATTATTCCATAATCTCTAAGTTGTTGCCTCATCCAAAGGATCTGTGCACAACAGCTTCCAGCGGCTACATACTCAGCCTCAGCGGTGGAAGTAGCGATGGACTGTTGCTTCTTACTATGCCATGAAATTAGTCTATCACCTAGAAATTGACATGTTCCACTAGTACTTTTTCTATCTATTTTGCATCCTGCAAAATCTGCATCTGAATAACCGATTAGTTCAAAAGGAGAATCCCTAGGATACCATAAGCCCACATTTTGTGTGCCTTTTAGGTACTTAAGGATTCTTTTAGCAGCAATTAAGTGTGATTCTCTAGGATCAGCTTGAAACGTGCACACATGCATACTGAGAACATAATATCGGGTCTACTAGCTGTAAGATAAAGAAGTGATCCAATAATACCTCTATAGTTAGTGATATCAATTTTCTTTCCATTATCGTCTCTATCTAGCTTAAGCGTCTGGCTCATTGGAATTTTTGAAGGTGATGCATTTTCCATACCAAATTTCTTGATCATATCTCTAGTATATTTAGTTTGATTTATGAATATGCCATTAGGGAGTTGTTTAACTTGTAATCCTAGGAAGAAAGTTAATTCACCCATCATGCTCATTTCAAATTGATCTTGCATCATTTTCGAAAATTTCTCACATAGACGCTTATTGGTAGATCCAAATATAATATCATCAACATAAATTTGAACTAGGAGAATATCGTCATTATGGGTAATTTTGAATAACGTTGTGTCAACGCTGCCTTTTGAAAAGCCTTTACCTATAAGGAAGATAGAGAGAGTGTCATACCATGCTCGTGGTGCTTGTTTAAGACCATAGAGTGCCTTGTCCAATTTGTAAACCATGCTTTTCCCATGGTTGTTGATGAATCCTGGTGGTTGCTCCACATATACTTCTTCTTGGAGTTTACCATTCAGAAATGCACTCTTTACGTCCATTTGATACACTGTAAATTTGTTAAATGCTGCAAACGCTAGAAACATGCGGATTGCTTCAAGTCGGGCAACTGGAGCGTATGTTTCATCAAAGTCGATGCCCTCTTCTTGACAGTATCCCTGAGCTACGAGTCTGGCTTTGTTTCTAATCACAATTCCATTCTCATCCATTTTGTTTCTATAGACCCATCTAGTTCCAATGACCCCTTGGTGGGTTGGTCTTGGTACTAGCGTCCATACCTTATTTCTTTCAAATTGGTTTAGCTCTTCTTGCATGGCTTCTATCCAACTTGGATCGTTAAGCGCTTCATCCACTTTTTTTGGTTCCATTTGAGATAGGAAGCTTGCAAACATGGCCTCATTTATTGTAGCGGCTCTCGTTCTAACGGGTGCTCCAATATCTCCAATAATTAGTTCTGGTGGATGGTCTCTGAGCCATTTTCTGTCTGGTTGGAACGAGTTAAGAGATTGATCTAACGTTTGATTAAACTGTGTAGGCGCTTGACCAATTCCTTGCGTAGGCGCTTCAGTGTTTGTAGATTGAATTTGCTCTTGATGAACATACCCTTCATGATCATCAGCGTTTCTTGCAATGTCATCGTTGATGTCTTTACGAGTAGTCTTAGGATTAGGTATAATGATTTCATTATCTTCATCAATATCACTATCATCACACAGATTGATTTGTGACGCTTGTTGAGATAAATCTTCAATTCCTGCATCATTAATATTAACCTTACTCGGTTCTTGGTTAGCATCATCAAACACAACATGAATGGATTCTTCAACCTTCGATTTGATCTTATTTAAGATGCGAAAGCTCTTTCCATTTTGGCGTATCCTAGAAAGATTCCTTCATCTGCTTTAGGATCAAATGTCTTTAGGCTTTGAGAACCATTGTTATGAATGAAACATTTTGAGCCAAATACATGAAAGTATGAAACATTCGGCTTACGTCCCTTCCATAACTCATATGGAGTCTTTTCATGTTGCTTGTTGATCATACACCGGTTCTGAGTGTAGCAAGCAGTGTTAACAGCTTCGGCCCACAACCTTTGAGGCAGCTTGGATTCGGCTAACATAGTCCTAGCGGCTTCTTTAAGCGTTCTGTTCCGCCGTTCAGCAACTCCATTTTGTTGAGGTGTTCTAGGTGCTGAATACTCATGAAGTATTCCAAAGTCTTTACAAAATTTCTCAACAATATGGTTAGTAAATTCAGTTCCTCTATCACTTCTAATTCTTGTTACTTTTAGATCTTTTGAGTTTTGTAGTTGACGAATTAGAGAGGTGAGCTTGGCACTAGTTTCATCTTTAGATGCTAGAAATTCTACCCATGTATAGCGTGAAAAATCATCAACTATTACTAGTGAATACTTTTTACCACTAACGCTCATGATTTGAATAGGACCAAACAAATCTAAATGTAGTAATTCAAGTATTCGAGAGGTCGATAGATGAAGCTTCTTCTTAAAGGATGATTTAACTTGTTTACCCATTTGACAAGCATCGCATAAGCGATCTTTATTAAAGGAACCTTTAGGTAATCCCTCTATGAGATTTAGAGATATTAATTGAGAGATTGTTTTGAAATTGAGGTGATTCATTTTTCTGTGCCATAACCAACCTAATTCGTTTTGATTCTTAGCTACGAAGCATGTAGGGTTGTTATCTAATGTTGAATCCCAATCTACTAAGTATACATTGTTTGTTCTTCTTCCTTTTAATTTGGTAGATCCTGTCTTAACATCGATTATCTCGCACAAGTCACTAGAAAATTTAATTTCAAAGCCTTTATCACAAAATTGACTTATGCTTAGGAGATTATGTTTAAGACCCTCGACATAGTATACATCATTGATCATGATGTTCCCCCTATGCATGATACCTATACCTTTAGTTTTACCTTTAGAATTATCACCGAATATAACTTGAGGACCATTGGTTGCACGATAGTTGATCAAGAGGTCCTTTGATCCAGTCATGTGTCTCGATGATCCACTATCTATGTACCATACTGAAGCGTAGGTGTTGGCTCTAGGTACCTGCATTCAAAAGGGCAGATCTAATTTCCTTTAGGTACCCATTTGTTTTGGGTCCTTCTTTGTTAGTGACGTGAATTAGATTTTTCGGAACCCATATTTGCCTTATCTTCACTACAGGAGAAGGATTGGCCTTCTTGGGTTTCGTTTTGAGTTGCATACTTTTTCTAGATGTATAGAAATATCCTTGATTATAGTGATAATCATAATCGTATTCACAATTATCATAGTGTTGATAATATGAACTGGATTGTTTTGGATATGGACGTTTGATTCTGTTTGGTACTGGCTTAGGATGCACTTTTGGTGCGGGACGCTTAACGTTTGATTCACTGGCAGAAAATATCTCCTTAGCTTTTTGAGAGTTTGGATATATTTTCTTTTGTGAGACGTTCACTTTGGTCTTTCCTTTAATGTTGACTTTATCATTAACTTTTGTACCAGTATTTGTTGATTCATTCAGCGTTTGTCTGATTGAACTTTCTTCAACAAAGATTACACCTTTTCCTTTGTTGATTGTTGTAACATTGGACGCTTTGGCTTTAAAACTGATTTTATCAAAACCTAGACCGGTCTTTTCACCAAATGCCCTGGTTACTTTAGTCACATTATCTAGCGTTCTAGACGCTTTTGATAATGAGGAGATAAGCTGCTCTGATTTGGCAAGTTTAGCGACCATTTCAGCTTCTCTTTTGACTATTATATCAAGATCACCTTTTAGCTGAGTAATTTCACTCTCGAGTGATTGGTTTTTCTCAATGCACTGTTGCTGAATTTGCAACTCTGCTTTGAGCGTTAGGTTATCACTTCTGAGTGCTGAAATAATACGATGGTGATTTTGGAATAATTGGGTGGCATCTTGACAATCTGTATAATATTTCTTTACTTTGTCAAGTAATTCATCATAAGAGAGAGGATGATACAGATCAGTGGTTACCTCAGATGGTACGTCGTTAGATGCTTCATTTTCTCTTGCCATGAGACAAATGAATGCTGAGTCCTTTGATGGTTCATCATCGCTGCTTTCATCTGATGATTCCAAGTCCTCTTCAGGCGTATAGAGAGGTTCTGATTCTGCTAGCAAGCCTTGTTGTCTCAGGTTGCTCCTGAATTGGTTTCTATCCGTGTGATCTTGCTTTGTAGGTTTAGACACATTTGGATATGGGCAATTAACTTGGAAATGCCCTGGTCTCCTGCAGTTGTAACAAAGATTGGTCTTCATCTTTTGTTCGTTTGTTAATCTTGTGGATCGTTGGTTTAACGCTGCAGGCGCTGAGAGATCTTGCTGAGAAGGAGTTTGATATTGAATTGGCGCTAGGGAGGAGGACGCAGGATAGTGAGGCGTTTGATATTGTGGTTGTATTTGAGGAAGCGCTTGATATGAACTTTGTCCTGGGTGCTTAGGACTGTTTCCCTTCTTTTCATATTTCAGGAATTTCCTGAATCTATTTAGAAGCGCCAGTTCTTCTTCCTCACTTATGTCCGAACCTTTTTCTTTGATAGGTTTTCCTTTGATTGATGCCATTAGCGCTCCAGATTCGATTACTGGATTACTTACTGCATCACTGGCCGAATTCAGCTCAAACTCAAACGCTTTGAGTTCTGAAAAAGCATCTTCTGGAGTTAGGCTGTCCAGATTGTTTGATTCTCTCATTGCAGTTGTTTTCATCAGGAATTTGCTTGGAAGACTTCTAAAGATTTTGACCACTGTTTCTCGATTTTGTAGCTCCATACCCAGAGATGTTAGTTCAGTGACAAGGGCTGTAAACCTCATGTCTAATTGCTCTAGCGTCTCATTAGGTAGCATCTTGAAGCCGTTGAATTTTTCTTTGGCAATTGATAATTTGTTTTCCTTTATTTGTGCTGAGCCCCCACAAATAGTAGCCAACTTATCCCAAATTTCTTTAGTTGTATTGCATGATTTGACTTTGTTGAATAAGTTGTCATTGTCACCAATGGCTGTGTATAATGCATTCCGACCGACATTGTCCAGATTGGCTCGTCGACGCTCATCGGTGGACCATTCTTGTTTGGGCTTCTCCACATACCGTCAGGTGTTTCTCCTGTGGCTTCGGGCGCTCTGGTGATAACTTTGTATATTTTGATGGCCCATCTGAAATGATATCGCACATTTCATCATCACATGAACACAAATAAGTAAACGCTTTGACCTTCCAAGAGTCATAATTTGACTCGGTCAACTTGGGAACTTTAGAAAATGCCATGAAGAATTTTAAAGTAATTTTGAAGCGACTATATAAAAAAGATGGATCTGAACAAGCAGTTACGCTTGGAAACGCTTAGGTTTCAACTTCAACCGCTCTGATACCACTTGTTGGTCCCAAGTGGTATACGAAAGGGTCTAGAAGGGGGGGGGGGTTGAATAGACCCTGAAGTCTTTTTCGACTTCTTAAAAATTCGTATCACTTTGAAATATTTGAACGCTTGACAAGTTTAAGCGCTGGATGTGGCGCTTGAGAAACGTTAACTTAGACTCGGTGATTTCAACGCTTACCAAAGTAGGGCAGAGTTTAGTCACTAAATCAGGGTTAGCACAGCGAAATGTTTTATAGCTTAGCGTTCGTTTTAACCAATTAGTCGCTTATTAGTTTTAAATGCCTTTTCAAGATATAATATGACAGTATAAGTAAGACAATAAAACAGTAAATGACACAAAATATTTGTAAGGTTCACTGGGTGATGTAATCCCAGCTACGTCCTTCTTCTCCTTTATCAGGGAGGTTTTCCACTATGATGATTATCGAAGAGTCACACAGAGACTTCTACAAGATAGAGGGAGATTGGATATGATCTTGGAACTCCTTGGTCACACAGATTTCAGCTCCACTAAAGATCTTCTATTCCCTTGCTTCTTTCACTCAGAAATGGTGCAAGTTACTTTTGATCTCGGAACTCCTTGGTCACACAGATTTCAGCTCCAATAGAGATCAACTTCAACAAGCTTCTTTTACACAAAAATACTGCTTGCAAGTCAACCAGCTTTCTCACTCAGATGAAAGGTGTTGATGGTTTTGGTCACGGGTTTGTTTGTTTTGGAAAGTTCAAACAACTTGAGGATATCTCAATGGTAGTATATGTTCTTCTTAAAAAGAGATTTGAGATATGGGTGACTGTCTCTAGAATATTTGTGAAAAGCTTATATGGATATTTGGCTATGATTTTTAGTAAGCTTTTCTTTCAACAAGGTAGGTATTTTTGTGTGTGTCATTTTCATCAGTTACTTGTTTGTTGAAAGAGCTATTTATAAGGTATTGGTGGTTTTGTCCGTTTGACTCGGTTGGAGTCTCGTTTCCCCAAACATTCCTTGAGTTCAGACATTTCTAACTTTGGGTATATTTAATTGGTTGGGCATGGTCTTGGTTTCATAAACCTGACAGTCTAGGTCAAAGATATGGCTTGCCCATAAGTTATAGTGCTTATATTTTAATAGCACTTATCCGACTTTTAATGCATCTTGTTTTATTTCCGTTGGAAATAATTCGTCCGTTTGATTCATGCATTTTTTAAGTCTTTGGATGGTTTTGGGTCTAAATTTTAGGTTACGTTCTTTGTAGGTTGTGTTGGTTTAACCTTTTTTGGACGCTTGCTGAAGAGAATAGTTATTCTTGTGTATCAGACGCTTGGACTGATCCTGACTTTCTTTTCTTTATTTCAGACGCTTACTCTTCAATCTTGTCTTGATGGTCTCACTGAAAATTTCGTCATTTCACTTGATGTTGAGTATTCGGCCTGAGTTATCCATTCGTAGTTTGAGCACTGGGATAATCCCTAAAGCGTTTGACAGACGCTTCAAGATCTTTATCCATTGTAGCTTTAGACGCTTGATCTTCACCTTCATCACTTGGTAGACTCACCCAGAATTTTCCTAAGTGTTTTAGTGTCACATACTTAGTCTAAGGAATTCTACAAAGATAAATACTATAAGCCTAAGATAAATAAGCTTTCAGGTACTTATACATAACATTCTATGAAAGCTTTACACTTTTCGGAGTCTAACAGAAAGTCCTATTGTCATCATCAAAACATCTATATGAAATTCCTAACAGAGCTATGTATAAAGGTATTGGTGAGTTTTGGTCCGTTTGAGCGGGTTGGGTCTCCGTTCCCCAAACATCTTTGGTTCAGAATTCTAACTTTGGGTATAATTTTAATTGGTTGGGAATGGTCTTGGTTCATAAACCTGACAATCTAGGTCAAAGATATGGCTTGCCATAAGTTATAGTGCTTTCTATTTTAATAGCACTTATCCGACTTTTAATGCATCTTGTTTATTTCCGTTGAAATAATTCGTCCGTTTGATTCATGCCTTTTTAAGTCTTTGGATGGTTTGGGTCTAAATTTTTTTGGGTTACGTTCTTTGTAGGTTGTGTTGGTTTAACCTTTTATTTGGACGCTGCTGAAGAGAATAGTATTCTTGTGTATCAGACGCTTGGACTGATCCTGACTTTCTTTTCTTTATTTCAGACGCTTACTCTTCAATCTTGTCTTGATGGTCTCACTGAAAATTTCGTCATTTCACTTGATGTGAGTATTCGGCCTGAGTTATCCATTCGTAGTTTGAGCACTGGGATAATCCCTAAAGCGTTTGACAGACGCTTCAAGATATCTTTATCCATTGTAGCTTTAGACGCTTGATCTTCACCTTCATCACTTGGTAGACTCACCCAGAATTTTCCTAAGTGTTTTAGTGTCACATACTTAGTCTAAGGAATTCTACAAAGATAAATACTATAAGCCTAAGATAAATAAGCTTTCAGGTACTTATACATAACATTCTATGAAAGCTTTCACACTTTTCGGAGTCTAACAGGAAGTCCTATTTGTCATCATCAAAACATCTAATATGAATTCCTAACATTTCCCCCTTTTTGATGATGGCAATATTATGGTTCAAGTGTTAGATACCTGAAGGTTAGCGTAATTAGTAAGTTAGTTTGAGCTTTAACGAGATGTTTCAGCTGTAAAATGCATTTTATATATATATTTCATAGTGCAGGCATTTTACAACTACAAAGAGAGAGGCACAAGTAAAAATTAAGATCGTGGCTTGATCTTGTATCTCTTAGTCATTTCAGCACGGATTGCTTCAGTTATCTGATCTTCTAACGTCATCATTGCCGCATGATCTTTACTGATTATGTGCTTGTTTTCTTGAACTTGTCGTGCCTTAAAGGCAATGAAGTGTTTATCCCATTCCTCTGGATTGATGCCTATGTATCGTAGGCAATTCTGAAGGTTTGGTCGAAGTCAGACATTTTTCTTTCTGAGGCTAATACTGCTGGATCAGTTGGTTCTGGAATTGATGCTCTGAGAAGAGGAATGTCAAACTGTTCAAGCAGTGCTCTTGAAGGCAACGGAAGAGTTGGATAGAGCACTCTGGGGGTTTCTTTCTTGTGGACGCTTCAACCGATGTGGTTACCCAAGAGGGATAGGGATACCTTGGTTCTGCACTCAGTGTGAGAGAAGTATCAACGTGTTGACGCTTGGATAGTGGAGGAGGAGCTTGATCTTTAGATGTTGACGATTTCCTCTTTTCTCCCTTCTTTTCCCCCTTATTGCCATCATCAGTCTGTATGAAATGCTGAGTAAGAAGACTGACTTGAGCAGCAATCTGAGCGACAGAGGCCTCAAGAGTGGTTAGACGCTGGTCGAAATGTTCTTTCATAACCAGGAGTTGAGCTTGATTAGCGTCTGTGAGAGAGGTCTCGAGAGCCGTGAATCTATCTTGTAGATCATTGGTTAAAGCCACATGACTTGCCTGAGTAGCTAGTAGATAGTTGCTGTATTTGAGTGAGGCATTCAGCCATGGACGGTTGAGCGTGTGGAAGTGCAGGGCGGACTTGAGGCTTAAAACGAGATGTGTGTTTGAGAGATTCAATAGATACTTGATTAGTAGGATCAAATACTGTTCCTCGAAGCTCTGGAGCAGTGTTGGACTCGGTGGAGGCAGTAGAGTCGGATTCAGTTGGACTGGGAGAATGAGGCGCTTGAGGTAACTCTAATAGGCGCTCAGGAGCAGTTAACAGTTCAGCGGGTGCTGCAGGAAAGTCTGATTCTATTCGGCTAAAGTCCGTAAACCGAAAGTCCAAGCTGGCAAACGGTTCATCTGCATATGGATACGTAGCAGTCTGCAGGAGTTCATTCAAATGTAGAGTGGGGAGATGAGTACCTTGAATGAACGTTCTGATAGGACTATCCAGTGCCCGGATATACAGTGGCCCGAGGATATCCAGCACATGAGTGGGAAAGAGTTTGGAGGGCGCTTTGCAGATAGAGAATAAGGCATCTGGGCAATAGTGTTGTGAGAAGCCAATTAGCCGATCTGTTGGGAGAGTCTTCGGTTTCCGAGAGGCGGGAACGCGGAGCTGGTAATACTCTTCCAAGTATGGGTAGATGGCTGAAGCAAGCGCTTGAGATCTTTCTAGCAGCGATAAACCAAAATCATAGTGACTGGAGACTTCTTGTCGAATAGACGGAAGTAGTGGATATCCTCTGAAAGAATTGATCCGAGAGCCATCCCATTGTCGCAGATTGTCTGTGAAGATTTTGTCGAATAGAGAGACTGGAGGCATAATTGCCATCATGAGAGCAAAGTTGTCTTCACATTGGCTAGGGGTGCAGTTCAGACAGGACATGGGAGAGGAACCGCTGGTGGACGCTTGATCATCAAAGCGTAGAGAAGAGTTGGCCAGTTTGTGCAACGCTTGTCTTAAGCGGTGTTCAGGTTGATGGCGGATCAGAGGCAGCTTCAGAACGGGTCCAAGTCTACGCTGGCGCTGCGTCAGCATGTAGCGTGCAAATTTGGTCCTTTTATCATGAATCCCTAGTCTGAACAGATGGGGAGCACTAACCAAGTCTTCAAATTTATACTTGTCACCCATGTAAGCTTCAGCCCATCGTATCTCAGTCATACAATACTCAGTTCCTGCATTAAGTATAGCACGAAACCCTTGGTGATGAATATCACAGATGGATTCAAAACGATACCTGTCGGGTTGGTAGTTAGCGTTCCAGACGCAGTCAAAATATGCATCGGTTTCAAGTTGAATCATCTCGGTCAGGGATGCTGGACGCTCACCGGCATGTACTCCTTTATTCTTCCACAGGAGGAGAGGATTAGCTGAGTTCTGTTTTCCTCGCTTTTGACCAGTGTTAGAGAGTGAGAATATCCTTCTCTGTTTAGTAGCTCTTCCGTTGGGTTCAGAAGCTGATCCTGACGCTCATAGACTCTGATGTTGTAGTCGCGGAGAGCGAAGCCAGTGGGTTTGCTTGTCCCACAGTCCAGATAATAAGCTAAGTCAACATCAGCTCTAGGAGTCGTGCCTCCTTGCCGCTGAGCTTGGAGAGTGACAGAAGCCGGGATGTGTGTGGGAGTCTTTCCGAGTTCAAGCGCTTTGTAGTAAGCTTCATCAGCTGGGGTGGAGGCTGTATTAAAGAGAGTGTTGCGTACAGCCAGATCAAACTTTATGAGCTTGGCGATATCATTTTCGGCATTGATAAGACTTTCTTCATTGTAACCTGCAGGTATGAAGTTTTCTGTGGGCGCTGGAGGCAAATAATCGACTGAGTGATCGATAGTCTTTGAGGGATCCAGCTTGAAGAAGTGTCGATGGATCACAACGTCGTTAGCATCGCTCTGACCTTCTGAGCGTGCCTCTGTTGTACTAGGTAATGCAAGCAATGGTTGAGCCCTGGGATTTCAGGTTCATCCGGCTCGAGATTTGTAGATTCAATGGCAGGCTTCATGTGCGATGGCCACAATTTGGGTCATATCAACATCCAGATGGACATCAACTGGTGGTTCGGAGGATGATATCGGGACAGCAGCTATGGCTTGATCTCTTTGTGTAGTCTCAGAAGAGATGGCAGCAGTTGGACGCTTACGCTTTTTGAAGATACGCTTCACATTTATACCTTCGGCGGGGAACGCTTGAGTCTGTGGAACTGCAGGTTCTTCAAAGTCAATATTCTTGAGAACCTTTTCCAGATCTTTCCGACTAATGAGGGGTATAGAATCCTCGTCATCTTCATCGTTTTTAATAGGTTGAGCCTTGGGCTTTCGAGGAGCCCGTTTCTTGGTGACAGTGGGACGCTTCACAGTACGTTTGGCTTTCTCCTGATCTGGACGCTCAGCCTCCTCATCTGACGCTGCGCGGACAACTTGGCGCTCAGAGAGAGGCTTAGCAGCACCTCCAACTTTGGGTGGATTGAAGAGATTATTGATGATTCTTGGCCCATAGAACTTATGCTTGGCCACGGTGACTCCTGCTGAAGAGGTGCACTCTGCTCGAAAGAGTAGATCACTTAAAACTAGACCATAAGGTCTGTTTGAAGTGCGTAAACTGTCTCTGAACCTGCTGAATATATAAGCGCTCCAGTTGATCTTTATCTTGAGTAGGATGGCAGTCATCATCTGGAACTGGGTTGGGTTGATTTTGTCGAAGGTTCCCACTCTGCATTCGATGTTTTTACTGCAGAAATCAGCCAAGACTCGATACCTGTTCACTATATCCTTCTTTTCAAAGTACGGTTTGTATGGAACATCATCGTAAGCGCTAATCTGAGTCCAGACTTCTTGAATTTGTTCTTCAGTGATAGTGTCTAAAGTGGCTCCAGCATTAGGTAGAGAGAAATTCTGGGCAATGGAGGCCGCAGAGAGAGTGAACGTCTTTGATTCCTTCTTGGAGACAGGAAACAAGCACGTGATGGAAGTCTCATCGTCAGACAGTCGAGCATTTCTCCAGAAAAATTCTAGTTCTTCAGGAAACATATATGAGTATTTCGTGAGAAATTTCTGAAGCCCAGCCTCTGCTACAGAATCCATTATTTCCGTTAAATCAATTTGGGGGTTTTCATAGAGAAACTTCCAATCAACTATAAGGCCTTCAGTGATCTTGACAATAACTTCAGGGGTTCCAGCAGTAGCTTTCTTGGGTGCCATGAGTGAGCAGTAGACAGAGATTACGAAGAAAAATTTTTCGGTTTTGAAAAAGAGAGAGACTTGTTTTTGCACGAATGGAATAGAGTATAAGAGTGTTTGTGTTCTGCAGAAACTTCAATTTGAATGTTCGGTGTGTTTGAAGTTTGAGATGTTGACACGTGGAGGAGTATAAATCTCAGCCATTAAAATATAACTGTGGACGTGAATTTAGATTAAACAGGCACGGTTTCTTTTAGTAACTGCCACATATACTATTTTGAAGTCCGTTTAAAAGTTTAAAACAGAGACTGAGAGTGATGCGTGTGCCCATGAAAAGCGGATACGTTCTTTATGAAAACTGTTCGGGAATCATAATTTTGAACACTATTTAAATGCCCGCCAAAAATTTGTTAAAGCGTCCGGACTTAGTCAGAATGACGCTTGAAACAATTGAGTGTTATGTGGACGCTTGAAAATCTTGGGAGTCTCTTTCAAGTAACAGGTTGTGCTTTAGCGCTCATTGTAACATATAGAAGTTATTCCTTTCAGGGTGTATATGAGGACACAGTTTCCCAGTACTTATCATTAGGTCTTGGTAGTAGTGTTTTACTTTTGGTTTAAAATATTCAGCGCCGGTTGTACTCGTCTAAGATACATGGTAATTGTACTGACGCGTGTACATGTGCTGAACCATCTTTGAAAAACGTGATGAGTACCCATGGGTTTTCTTGAGCGAAGGGTGAGGAATGTCAAGTCAGCATTAATTGCATTGATTGACTAATCCACTTTCTCGTTTTAGCGTAGGGTAATGTACGCTTGCTTTTAAAAGGGTCTTTTTACTAACTGCTTTTAGCCGGGAATAAAGCTAAGCGTTTAGTTTATTTTGAAAGAAGTGCAGACGCTAAGACAGATTTGTGTAATAAGCGTCAAAAAGGTTTTAAGTGTATGGTGCTAAGTGCGTATGACCGATGCAAGGGAAAACATTTTTGGTCATATTCACTTAGGTATTGTTAGCTCTTTTAAGGTTCCCCCTATGTAGGTTCCCCATAAATTTCATAACATACATTGAATTCCCCCTAAATTTCATGCCTAACAAAAGTATGATGTTTCGAATGATTAAGCATTTAGATCAATCATACCTAGTTCACTTCTTAAAGTGAGAAAACGTTGTTCGTTAAGCGCTTTGGTGAAGATATCTGCCAGTTGCTTTTCTGTATTAATGAAGTGCATGGAGATATCTTTCTTTTGAACATGGTCACGTAGAAAGTGATAGCGAATGTCAATGTGTTTGGTTCTAGAGTGAAGAACTGGATTTTGAGTCATTGCTAAGGCGCTTTGATTGTCACAATGGATAGGAGTTGGATCTAGGATTATTCCATAATCTCTAAGTTGTTGCCTCATCCAAAGGATCTGTGCACAACAGCTTCCAGCGGCTACATACTCAGCCTCAGCGGTGGAAGTAGCGATGGACTGTTGCTTCTTACTATGCCATGAAATTAGTCTATCACCTAGAAATTGACATGTTCCACTAGTACTTTTTCTATCTATTTTGCATCCTGCAAAATCTGCATCTGAATAACCGATTAGTTCAAAAGGAGAATCCCTAGGATACCATAAGCCCACATTTTGTGTGCCTTTTAGGTACTTAAGGATTCTTTTAGCAGCAATTAAGTGTGATTCTCTAGGATCAGCTTGAAATCGTGCACACATGCATACTGAGAACATAATATCGGGTCTACTAGCTGTAAGATAAAGAAGTGATCCAATAATACCTCTATAGTTAGTGATATCAATTTTCTTTCCATTATCGTCTCTATCTAGCTTAAGCGTCTGGCTCATTGGAATTTTTGAAGGTGATGCATTTTCCATACCAAATTTCTTGATCATATCTCTAGTATATTTAGTTTGATTTATGAATATGCCATTAGGGAGTTGTTTAACTTGTAATCCTAGGAAGAAAGTTAATTCACCCATCATGCTCATTTCAAATTGATCTTGCATCATTTTCGAAAATTTCTCACATAGACGCTTATTGGTAGATCCAAATATAATATCATCAACATAAATTTGAACTAGGAGAATATCGTCATTATGGGTAATTTTGAATAACGTTGTGTCAACGCTGCCTTTTGAAAAGCCTTTACCTATAAGGAAGATAGAGAGAGTGTCATACCATGCTCGTGGTGCTTGTTTAAGACCATAGAGTGCCTTGTCCAATTTGTAAACCATGCTTTTCCCATGGTTGTTGATGAATCCTGGTGGTTGCTCCACATATACTTCTTCTTGGAGTTTACCATTCAGAAATGCACTCTTTACGTCCATTTGATACACTGTAAATTTGTTAAATGCTGCAAACGCTAGAAACATGCGGATTGCTTCAAGTCGGGCAACTGGAGCGTATGTTTCATCAAAGTCGATGCCCTCTTCTTGACAGTATCCCTGAGCTACGAGTCTGGCTTTGTTTCTAATCACAATTCCATTCTCATCCATTTTGTTTCTATAGACCCATCTAGTTCCAATGACCCCTTGGTGGGTTGGTCTTGGTACTAGCGTCCATACCTTATTTCTTTCAAATTGGTTTAGCTCTTCTTGCATGGCTTCTATCCAACTTGGATCGTTAAGCGCTTCATCCACTTTTTTTGGTTCCATTTGAGATAGGAAGCTTGCAAACATGGCCTCATTTATTGTAGCGGCTCTCGTTCTAACGGGTGCTCCAATATCTCCAATAATTAGTTCTGGTGGATGGTCTCTGAGCCATTTTCTGTCTGGTTGGAACGAGTTAAGAGATTGATCTAACGTTTGATTAAACTGTGTAGGCGCTTGACCAATTCCTTGCGTAGGCGCTTCAGTGTTTGTAGATTGAATTTGCTCTTGATGAACATACCCTTCATGATCATCAGCGTTTCTTGCAATGTCATCGTTGATGTCTTTACGAGTAGTCTTAGGATTAGGTATAATGATTTCATTATCTTCATCAATATCACTATCATCACACAGATTGATTTGTGACGCTTGTTGAGATAAATCTTCAATTCCTGCATCATTAATATTAACCTTACTCGGTTCTTGGTTAGCATCATCAAACACAACATGAATGGATTCTTCAACCTTCGATTTGATCTTATTTAAGATGCGAAAGCTCTTTCCATTTTTGGCGTATCCTAGAAAGATTCCTTCATCTGCTTTAGGATCAAATGTCTTTAGGCTTTGAGAACCATTGTTATGAATGAAACATTTTGAGCCAAATACATGAAAGTATGAAACATTCGGCTTACGTCCCTTCCATAACTCATATGGAGTCTTTTCATGTTGCTTGTTGATCATACACCGGTTCTGAGTGTAGCAAGCAGTGTTAACAGCTTCGGCCCACAACCTTTGAGGCAGCTTGGATTCGGCTAACATAGTCCTAGCGGCTTCTTTAAGCGTTCTGTTCCGCCGTTCAGCAACTCCATTTTGTTGAGGTGTTCTAGGTGCTGAATACTCATGAAGTATTCCAAAGTCTTTACAAAATTTCTCAACAATATGGTTAGTAAATTCAGTTCCTCTATCACTTCTAATTCTTGTTACTTTTAGATCTTTTGAGTTTTGTAGTTGACGAATTAGAGAGGTGAGCTTGGCACTAGTTTCATCTTTAGATGCTAGAAATTCTACCCA
This sequence comes from Buddleja alternifolia, assembly GCA_019426215.1. NCBI lineage: Eukaryota > Viridiplantae > Streptophyta > Magnoliopsida > Lamiales > Scrophulariaceae > Buddleja > Buddleja alternifolia. The sequence continues at coordinate 22,236,859 of CM033397.1, read as the reverse complement.
TGTATAGCGTGAAAAATCATCAACTATTACTAGTGAATACTTTTTACCACTAACGCTCATGATTTGAATAGGACCAAACAAATCTAAATGTAGTAATTCAAGTATTCGAGAGGTCGATAGATGAAGCTTCTTCTTAAAGGATGATTTAACTTGTTTACCCATTTGACAAGCATCGCATAAGCGATCTTTATTAAAGGAACCTTTAGGTAATCCCTCTATGAGATTTAGAGATATTAATTGAGAGATTGTTTTGAAATTGAGGTGATTCATTTTTCTGTGCCATAACCAACCTAATTCGTTTTGATTCTTAGCTACGAAGCATGTAGGGTTGTTATCTAATGTTGAATCCCAATCTACTAAGTATACATTGTTTGTTCTTCTTCCTTTTAATTTGGTAGATCCTGTCTTAACATCGATTATCTCGCACAAGTCACTAGAAAATTTAATTTCAAAGCCTTTATCACAAAATTGACTTATGCTTAGGAGATTATGTTTAAGACCCTCGACATAGTATACATCATTGATCATGATGTTCCCCCTATGCATGATACCTATACCTTTAGTTTTACCTTTAGAATTATCACCGAATATAACTTGAGGACCATTGGTTGCACGATAGTTGATCAAGAGGTCCTTTGATCCAGTCATGTGTCTCGATGATCCACTATCTATGTACCATACTGAAGCGTAGGTGTTGGCTCTAGGTACCTGCATTCAAAAGGGCAGATCTAATTTCCTTTAGGTACCCATTTTGTTTTGGGTCCTTCTTTGTTAGTGACGTGAATTAGATTTTTCGGAACCCATATTTGCCTTATCTTCACTACAGGAGAAAGATTGGCCTTCTTGGGTTTCGTTTTGAGTTGCATACTTTTTCTAGATGTATAGAAATATCCTTGATTATAGTGATAATCATAATCGTATTCACAATTATCATAGTGTTGATAATATGAACTGGATTGTTTTGGATATGGACGTTTGATTCTGTTTGGTACTGGCTTAGGATGCACTTTTGGTGCGGGACGCTTAACGTTTGATTCACTGGCAGAAAATATCTCCTTAGCTTTTTGAGCGTTTGGATATATTTTCTTTTGTGAGACGTTCACTTTGGTCTTTCCTTTAATGTTGACTTTATCATTAACTTTTGTACCAGTATTTGTTGATTCATTCAGCGTTTGTCTGATTGAACTTTCTTCAACAAAGATTACACCTTTTCCTTTGTTGATTGTTGTAACATTGGACGCTTTGGCTTTAAAACTGATTTTATCAAAACCTAGACCGGTCTTTTCACCAAATGCCCTGGTTACTTTAGTCACATTATCTAGCGTTCTAGACGCTTTTGATAATGAGGAGATAAGCTGCTCTGATTTGGCAAGTTTAGCGACCATTTCAGCTTCTCTTTTGACTATTATATCAAGATCACCTTTTAGCTGAGTAATTTCACTCTCGAGTGATTGGTTTTTCTCAATGCACTGTTGCTGAATTTGCAACTCTGCTTTGAGCGTTAGGTTATCACTTCTGAGTGCTGAAATAATACGATGGTGATTTTGGAATAATTGGGTGGCATCTTGACAATCTGTATAATATTTCTTTACTTTGTCAAGTAATTCATCATAAGAGAGAGGATGATACAGATCAGTGGTTACCTCAGATGGTACGTCGTTAGATGCTTCATTTTCTCTTGCCATGAGACAAATGAATGCTGAGTCCTTTGATGGTTCATCATCGCTGCTTTCATCTGATGATTCCAAGTCCTCTTCAGGCGTATAGAGAGGTTCTGATTCTGCTAGCAAGCCTTGTTGTCTCAGGTTGCTCCTGAATTGGTTTCTATCCGTGTGATCTTGCTTTGTAGGTTTAGACACATTTGGATATGGGCAATTAACTTGGAAATGCCCTGGTCTCCTGCAGTTGTAACAAAGATTGGTCTTCATCTTTTGTTCGTTTGTTAATCTTGTGGATCGTTGGTTTAACGCTGCAGGCGCTGAGAGATCTTGCTGAGAAGGAGTTTGATATTGAATTGGCGCTAGGGAGGAGGACGCAGGATAGTGAGGCGTTTGATATTGTGGTTGTATTTGAGGAAGCGCTTGATATGAACTTTGTCCTGGGTGCTTAGGACTGTTTCCCTTCTTTTCATATTTCAGGAATTTCCTGAATCTATTTAGAAGCGCCAGTTCTTCTTCCTCACTTATGTCCGAACCTTTTTCTTTGATAGGTTTTCCTTTGATTGATGCCATTAGCGCTCCAGATTCGATTACTGGATTACTTACTGCATCACTGGCCGAATTCAGCTCAAACTCAAACGCTTTGAGTTCTGAAAAAGCATCTTCTGGAGTTAGGCTGTCCAGATTGTTTGATTCTCTCATTGCAGTTGTTTTCATCAGGAATTTGCTTGGAAGACTTCTAAAGATTTTGACCACTGTTTCTCGATTTTGTAGCTCCATACCCAGAGATGTTAGTTCAGTGACAAGGGCTGTAAACCTCATGTCTAATTGCTCTAGCGTCTCATTAGGTAGCATCTTGAAGCCGTTGAATTTTTCTTTGGCAATTGATAATTTGTTTTCCTTTATTTGTGCTGAGCCCCCACAAATAGTAGCCAACTTATCCCAAATTTCTTTAGTTGTATTGCATGATTTGACTTTGTTGAATAAGTTGTCATTGTCACCAATGGCTGTGTATAAAGCATTTCGACCGACATTGTCCAGATTGGCTCGTCGACGCTCATCGGTGGACCATTCTTGTTTGGGCTTCTCCACATACCCGTCAGGTGTTTCTCCTGTGGCTTCGGGCGCTCTGGTGATAACTTTGTATATTTTGATTGGCCCATCTGAAATGATATCGCACATTTCATCATCACATGAACACAAATAAGTAAACGCTTTGATCTTCCAAGAGTCATAATTTGACTCGGTCAACTTGGGAACTTTAGAAAATGCCATGAAGAATTTTAAAGTAATTTTGAAGCGACTATATTAAAAAGATGGATCGGAACAAGCAGTTACGCTTGGAAACGCTTAGGTTTCAACTTCCACCGCTCTGATACCACTTGTTGGTCCCAAGTGGTATACGAAAGGGTCTAGAAGGGGGGGGGGTTGAATAGACCCTGAAGTCTTTTTCGACTTCTTAAAAAATTTGTATCACTTTGAAATATTTGAACGCTTGACAAGTTTAAGCGCTGGATGTGGCGCTTGAGAAACGTTAACTTAGACTCGGTGATTTCAACGCTTACCAAAGTAGGGCAGAGTTTAGTCACTAAATCAGGGTTAGCACAGCGGAAATGTTTTATAGCTTAGCGTTCGTTTTAACCAATTAGTCGCTTATTAGTTTTAAATGCCTTTTCAAGATATAATATGACAGTATAATGTAAGACAATAAAACAGTAAATGACACAAAATATTTGTAAGGTTCACTGGGTGATGTAATCTCAGCTACGTCCTTCTTCTCCTTTTATCAGGGAGGTTTTTCCACTATAATGATTATCGAAGAGTCACACAGAGACTTCTACAAGATAGAGGGAGATTGGATATGATCTTGGAACTCCTTGGTCACACAGATTTCAGCTCCACTAAAGATCTTCTATTCCCTTGCTTCTTTCACTCAGAAATGGTGCAAGTTACTTTTGATCTCGGAACTCCTTGGTCACACAGATTTCAGCTCCAATAGAGATCAACTTCAATAAGCTTCTTTTACACAAAAATACTGCTTGCAAGTCAACCAGCTTTCTCACTCAGATGAAAGGTGTTGATGGTTTTGGTCACGGGTTTGTTTGTTTTTGGAAAGTTCAAACAACTTGAGGATATCTCAATGGTAGTATATGTTCTTCTTAAAAAGAGATTTGAGATATGGGTGACTGTCTCTAGAATATTTGTAAAAAGCTTATATGAATATTTGGCTATGATTTTTAGTAAGCTTTTCTTTCAACAAGGTAGGTATTTTTGTGTGTGTCACTTTTTCATCATGTTACTTGTTTGTTGAAAGAGCTATTTATAAGGTATTGGTGGTTTTTGTCCGTTTGACTCGGTTGGAGTCTCGTTTCCCCAAACATTCTTTGAGTTCAGACATTTCTAACTTTGGGTATATTTAATTGGTTGGGCATGGTCTTGGTTTCATAAACCTGACAGTCTAGGTCAAAGATATGGCTTGCCCATAAGTTATAGTGCTTATATTTTAATAGCACTTATCCGACTTTTAATGCATCTTGTTTTATTTCCGTTGGAAATAATTCGTCCGTTTGATTCATGCATTTTTTAAGTCTTTGGATGCTTTTGGGTCTAAATTTTTTGGGTTACGTTCTTTGTAGGTTGTGTTGGTTTAACCTTTTATTTGGACGCTTGCTGAAGAGAATAGTTATTCTTGTGTATCAGACGCTTGGACTGATCCTGACTTTCTTTTCTTTATTTCAGACGCTTACTCTTCAATCTTGTCTTGATGATCTCACTGAAAATTTCGTCATTTCACTTGATGTTGAGTATTCAGCCTGAGTTATCCATTCGTAGTTTGAGCACTGGGATAATCCCTAAAGCGTTTGACAGACGCTTCAAGATATCTTTATCCATTGTAGCTTTAGACGCTTGATCTTCACCTTCATTACTTGGTAGACTCACCCAGAATTTTCCTAAGTGTTTTAGTGTCACATACTTAGTCTAAGGAATTCTACAAAGATAAATACTATAAGCCTAAGATAAATAAGCTTTCAGGTACTTATACATAACATTCTATGAAAGCTTTCACACTTTTCGGAGTCTAACAGAAAGTCCTATTTGTCATCATCAAAACATCTAATATGAAATTCCTAACACTGTTGGAGAAATCAGCCTCGGACGTTCGAACGTTGAAGTTCCCGTGTTCGGGCATGGAATGATCAACGTACGGACGTTGACTTCTTCATGTTCAGACGTGCTGTTTAGTAGTGTATCATCTTCCAAAAAAATTTCGAATGTTTAAACATTGGATGTCTCAGGTTTGGGCGTCCAGTTCTGGTACAGAATTTCTGAATTCTCCAAATCTGTCTCCTCGTCATCCTTAGGATATAACTCATCCTCTTGGGCCAGTTGTTCAAGTTTTCTCCATGCAGTTTGAGCAGCCAATCCCAAAAGATCACCACCAGCTCCAGCATTGGGTCGATGCCTAACCCTCGATGGAACCCCGTCATTAAAATATTGCACAAGATTGCTCAAAGAATAATCATGAATTGGGTATTTCCTCATCATGCTCATATACCTAGCCCATGCTTTAGCCAACGATTCCCCCTTTTTCTACTTAAATCCTGATATCTCTCCTATAACTTCATCAATCTTTCATTGAGGGAAGAATTTATCCAAAAATTTGCTAATATGTTCTTCCCAAGTTGTGATGGATTGTGGAAAACGAGACTTATACCAAGCTTTTCCTTTCATCCTTGAGGGAGAAACGAAAAAGTCGCAGGAGAACAGTATCAAAATCTCTGGGAGGGATCTATATGGTAGACATGATATAGTAAAACTTGTCCAAGTGATCATATGGTGATTCTCTCCGATCCCCATAAAATGGGTGGTTTTGAACTATGGTGATTAGGTTAGCTGGAATGTAGCAATTTGGTGTATGGAAAGGTGGTAAGATAACCGGTCCTAGAGAAGTAGGCACCTAAAGAAATTAGCTATCTCGAATGGATAGAAGAGGCACTGATGCTACTGGCTTCATAGCTTGTAAAAGATTTTGTAACCATGCTTGATTCTCCGGAAGACTCATATCCGAGAAATTGGTGCCCATTATACGAACCTGAAAATAAAAAAAAACAGAAAATGAAAACTTGCAATAAAATCAAAAATTAAAATTTAACAAGTCCCCGGCAATGGAGCAAAAAATCTGGACACGGTAGAACTCCACGTTTTTATACAGGAAGAGGACTGGTAATGTGTAGTAATAAAGAGGACAATTAAGTCCGGGATGTCGAACCCACAAAGACTTGTATTTTAGTTTTATAAGAAATTAATACAAGCAAGAACTTAAACTAAAGCTAAAGATTTAAAGATTTTACAAGCAATAAAATAAAGTAAAACGCAAAAATATAATTAACTAAAAATATTATGAGAGAAAGATTAATAAAACAAGATGTCGAAATCAAGATGCTATGGAAGAGAGCAACTAAGACACATGTATTGGCATAAATTAATCAGTTCTTGTTAAAATCACGTTTTCATATTATTAAACTAATGTTGCTAAGGTGGAAAATTCCTTAAAATTATTATCACGTGGATCCCTGGCTCAAGATAACCTATACTAGATTGGGTGTAGCAACCTCTACTGCATGCATTAAGCACTAAAATTTTCCCTAGATTTATCCCTCCAAATGAACCCGCCTAATGGCAATCGGAGTATGTAGCTATTCCTAGCATCAACGAACTCAGAAGATGTTATTTATCCCTTTTGCACCTTAATTCACTTTCTTCCGAACAGATAAATTAAGCAATAATTCATACATATGTTGGCCAAACACATGAAGCATTAGGAATAAGATTGTAACTCAAAGCAACGCAAGAATTAACATGAACAACACAATTTATTACTAAAATCTAAAAAATTAGCCTAAACATGGCCTTAGTTCGAAGAATCTAAGTCATCAAGGAAGATAAAAGATAAAAAATCAAAGAAAGATTCACATTCATAGACAAAAATAAATTTAATCTAAGAAAACTCCCTATTAAATTTGATGGTTGAACTTCAATCTTCAATCCTTCCATGCTTCTTGATTTCTTCACCTTCAAGGGTTTATGTACATCGTCATGAATATGTAAAAACTGAATCTAAACCCTAACAGGGCTCTACTCTAAGTGTATTTTGTCTCATATATTGTGTGTAAAATCTTAGAGAACTGATCTAGCATTTATAACCAATTGGTGGAAGAATCCTCGTTGAAATAGAATTGGAAATTTCTAAAACTGTTCTGCCGACATCCACGTTCAAATGTTGCGCATCCACACGTCAATGCGTAGAGCCCCTCTCACGTCCGTGCACACGGTCGAGCATAAACGCTGTTTTTCCCATTGAACTCACGTCCGAACGTCAAGTATCTCACGTTCGAACGCTAGGTTTCTGTCTGTGCAGTGATTTTGTTTCCTCCATAACGTTCTCTAAGAAGCTCAGATTTGGGTGATTTAAGTTGTGACGTGAAGCTAAGACAAATTTCTATAACTTTGTAGAAGTACACTCCTTCAAATTCGGAATCTAAGTATTCTTAAATTCTGCTTTGGCGTCCAGTTTTCTTAAATTACAATGATTTTCCACCTTTACTTAATAACAAACAAATTAAGCGCATATGTGGTATAAATCATGTATAAAACAATGTAAATAACATGAATATGAGGCTTTCAAATATGTAAAATCACACCCTATCAACACCCCCAAACTTACCTATTGATCGTCCTCGAGCAATGATCAAGCACAGAAATAAGATCAAGAACAACAACCAAAGAGAAATAAAAACAAAAACAAAACAAAAACAAAAAAGGATAAACTCACTTTCATGAAATAAACGATTGCACTTAGCATGTTCAACAAGCCTTTAAACCTTTATGTAACACAAAGGACGAATATAGTCTCCTGAGGGCTTGCAGATTATATATCCACAAAATCTAACAAATTTCAGACCCATCCCAATAAATACACATCAACATAATTAACAAAAATCAATGGCACAAAATCAACCTTTAAAGGTCAATAATTTATATATATATATATATATATATATATATATATACATATCAAATAAATTTTCTCACGTGACACCGATACTTCGAAAAGACTCCAAAGGGTGTAGTGAAAATAAGTCTAAGGGATTACAGTCGAAAGGCATCCTTACCAATGTTTGAACATTAATCTCAAATCTATCAACTTTTGATCAACCACAAGGTACAAGAATCATAGAAAAACTCAGTCATTTAAATTTCATCATCTCAAACATTCAAACTTTCAACTCATTTGAAACTTCCATTAAATTCATTAAGGCTAGATCATGTGCAATGTTTTATTACATTAGGCTTTCTATGGCACCTATATAGCAAGTTTTAGATCAATGACTCCCAAACTAGATAGTTTTAGGGCATTAAGTGTAGATACACTCCAAAGGATTTAATCACTCGAGTGACAAAGGTCATGAAACAAAACTAGATCTTTTATTCAATTGCACTCCTTTTGGCTTGAGCTTAGCTCAAATTAGCATAATAGTACAGTACGTAGGCATGTTACTTTCACCTCCAATACATGGTAGCCGAAACACTTTGGATAATACCAAACTTCAACCTCATTAATTCATTTATTTAGCATACAAAATTAACTAATCAACTCGTAACCTTTATGAAAGTATCTAAGCTAATATTTTCAGGAAAAATTCCTTATATATCTTAGAATGGTTATACAATCTACTCCTCTACCCTCGACTTATGTGCAATGTGAATCATCTAAAAAAATCAAATCTAGTCTAGGGTGAACACATGATATGACTAAGCTAGGCAATACAACAAATACACGGTGATCAATCATATGAATATATTAAAAGCTTAAATTGCTACCTGCATACCCCCAAACATAAACTCAATATTGTCTCACACAAAAGCATGTAAAAGGATATAAGAGTACTGACAACAAAGGATGTTGGAAAACAATCCTTCATCTCAAATATGTTCCAAATTAAGTTCATCTCATCAAAATAGGCATCTCAAAACAACGGGAAATCTCTACTAACATGATCAACATACTTAAAACAAAACATCAAGCATATATAAACACATGCCAAAAGTGCAAGCTCAGACAAAACAAACAAAAAAAAAACTAAAACTAAGAAAAGCAAGAAAAAAACAAAAAGAAAAGCAAAAACGAACGAAAAAAGACACACAAAGCTTGGCTTACCTCCCAAGAAGCACTCTTTTAAAGTCACTAGCATGACTTTATGTCAGAGATTGGCTCAAGGTGGTTTATGTATGAATGCCTTGTTCGTTCTCCAATCCACAATTGGGTATTGCTTCAATTTTTGGCCATTTGGAGTGAAGATTGGCCAATTATTTGTGCTATATATCGGTTTAGACCAAGTAATAATCCACTTCCAAATTTTTGTATGGTCCCTCAACATCTCGATTATTCTTTCTTCTCCATGCTTCGGGTGATGATGTGGATTTCCCTCCAAGCAAGAGACAATATCTCATTTTTCTTCACCAATCACGTTGATGTATTTCAGGTCCATGATGTAAGGCTGTAGAAGAATATTGGCTCGTTTTTCTTGAAAAGGATCAACATTAAAAGGATCAAAAGCTTCAATGTGTAAAGACAAATCAACATCAAGTGGATGCTTAAAAACCTCATAGTTATCAAAATTAACCATATCATCTTTTACATTTACTAACAACTTACCCTCATCAGTATCGAGTACCGAATTACCTGGGGCTATGGAAAAAAGTGAAGAAACTCCAACCGGTTCAGAAAAGATAGGAGTCGAATGCGTATTGTTGGAGGAATCAGTCTCGGACGTTCGAACGTTGAAGGTCCCCACGTTCGATCATGGAATGATCGATGTACGGACGTTGTCTTCTTCACATTCGGACGTGCTGTTCAATAGCGTATCATCTTCCAAAGAAATTTTGAATGTTTGAACGTTAGCTGTCGCACGTTCGGGCATCCCGTTCTGGTACAAAAATTTTTAATTCTCCAAATCTATCTCCTCATCATCCTCGGGATATAACTCATCCTCTCGGGCCAATTGTTCAAGTTTTCTCCATGCAGTTTGAGCATCCAATCCCAAAAGATCACCACCAGCTGTAGCATTGAGTCGATGTCTAACCCTTGATTGAACCCCATCATAAGAATATTGCACAAGATTGCTCAAAGAATAATTATGAATTGGGTATTTCCTCATCCTGTTCATATACCTAGGCCATGCTTCAGCTAACGCTTCCCCCTTTTTCTCCTTAAATCATTATATCTCTCCTAGAACTTCATCAGTCTTTGATTGAGGGAAGAATTTATTAAAAAATTTGCCAATACGCTCTTCCCAAGTTGTGATGGATTGTGGAAAAAGAGACTTACGCCAAGCTTTTCCTTCATCCTTAACGGAGAAACAAAAAAGTCGACGGCGAACGGTATCAAAATTTGTGGGATGGATCTGTATGGTAGACAGGATATAGTAAAACTCATCTAAGTGATCATATGGTGATTCTCTCGGATCCCCATAAAATCGGTGGTTTTGAACTAAGGTATTAGGTTCGCCGGAATATAGAAATTTGGTGTATGGAAAGGCGGTAAGATAACCGGTCCTAGAGAAGTAGGCACTTAAAGAAGTTGGCAAGTTCCTGGCAATGGCGCAAAAAACATGACACAGTAGAACTCTATGTGTTTATACAGCAAGAGTGGTTGTGTGTAGTAATAAAGTGGACAATTAAGTCTGGGAGATCGAACCCACAGTGACTTGTATTTTAGTTTTATGAGATATTAATGCAAGTAAGAACTTAAACTAAAACTAAAGATTTAAAGATTTTAAAAGCAATAAAATAAACTAAAATGCAAAAATAAAATTGACTAAAAATATTATGGATGAAAGATAAAGAAAACAAGATGTCAAAATCAAGATGTTATGGAAGAGAGCAACTAAGACACATGTATTGGTATAAATTAATGAAGTCTTGTTAAAATCACGTTTTCATATTATGGAAAATTCCTTAAGACTATTATCACGAGGATCCCTCGCTCATGATAGCCTATACTAGATTGGGTATAGCAATCTCTGCTACATGCATTAAGCACTAGAATTTTCCCAAGATCTATCCCTCCAAATGAACCCGGCTAATAGCATTTGTAGAAGATGTTATTAATCCCTCTTGCACCTTAATTCACTTTCTCCCGAACAGATAAATTAAACAATAATTCACATATATATTGGACAAACACACAGAGTATTAAGAATAAGATTGTAATACAAAGCAACAAAAGAATAAACATGAAAAATGCAATTTATATCTAAAATCTCATAAATTAGACTAAACATGGCCTTAGTTCGAAGAGTCTAATTCATCAAGAAAGATAAAAGATAGAAAATAAAAGAAAGATTCATATTCATATACAAAAATAAATCTAATCTAAGAAAGGTCCCTACTAAATTTGATGGTTGAACTTCAATCTTCATTCCTTCCATACTTCTTGATTTCTTCACCTTCAAGGGAACATGTAGATCTTCATGAATATGTAAAAACTAAATCTAAACCGTAGTAGGGCTCTACTCTAAGTGTATTTTGTCTCATAAAACGTGTGTAAAATCTTAGAGAACTGATCTAGTATTTATAACCAATGGGTGGAAGAATCCTCCTTGAAATAAAATTGGAAATTTCCAAAACCGTTCTGCCGACATCCACGTTCGAACGTTGTGCTTCCACACGTCAATGCGTAGAGCCCCTCTCACATCCATGCATAAGACATCTTCACAGTCGAGCGTAAAAACAGTTTTTCCCATCGAACTCACGTCCAAAAGTCAAAACATACCACGTACGAACGCTAAGTGTCTCACTTTCGAACGCTAGGTTTTTGTCAGTGCAATGATTTTGTTTCCATCATAACATTCTCTACAAATGTCTGATTTGTGTGGTTCAAGTTGTGACGTGAAGATAAGACAAATCTCTACAACTTTGTTAACGAACACTTCTTCAAATTCAGATTCTAAGTATTCTGAAATTCTACCTTTCCGTCCAGTTTTCCTCAATTACAATGATTTTCCACCTTTGCTCAATAAACACATAAATTAAACGCATATGTGGTATAAATCATGCAGAAAACAATGTAAATAGCATGAATATGAGACTCTAAAATATGTAAACCTATCAACACCCCCAAACTTACCCATTGTTCGTCCTCGAGCAACAATAAAGCATAGAAATAAGATCATGAACAACAACCAAAGAGAGATAAAAAAAAAAAAACAAAACAAAAACAGAAAGGATAAACTCACTTTCGTAGAGTAAACGATTGCACTTAGTATGTACAACAAGCCTTTAAACAAAAAGGACTAGTATAGTCTCGTGAGGGTTTGCAGATGATATACTCACAAAGTCTAACAAATTTCAGACCCATCCCAATCAATACACATCAACATAATTAACAAAAACCAATGGCACAAAATCAACCTTTAAAGCTCAATAAATATATATGTATACAAATCAAATATTTTTGCGCATGTGACAACAATACTTCGAAAAGACTCCAAAGGGTGTAGTGAAAATAAGTCTAAGGTATTATATATAGTCGAGAGGCATCCTTACCAATTTTTGGACATTAATCCCATATCTATCAAATTTTGATCAATCACAAGGCACAAAAATCATAGAAAACCTCATAGCCATTTAAATTTCATCATCTCAAACATTCAAACTCTCAACTCATTCGAAACTTCCATTAAATTCATTAAGGCTAGATCTTGAGCAATATTTTATTTCATTAGTCTTTCTATGGCACCCATGTAGCAAGCTTTAGATCAATGATTCCCAAACTAGATACTTTTAGGGAATTAAGTGTAGAGACACGCATAAGGATTAAATCACTCGAGTGACAAAGGCCACGAAACCAAACTAAATATTTTATTCAATTAAAATCCTTTTAGCTTGAGCTTAGCTCAAAATAGCATAAAAGTGTAGTATGTAGGCAAGTTACTTTCACCTCCAATACATATTAGCAGGACCACTTTGGATCACACCAAACTCCAACCTCATTAATTCTTTTTTTTAGTATACAAAATCAACTAATCAACTCCTAACCTTTATGAAAGAATCTAAACTAATATTTCTGGGAAGAATTTCTTAAGTGTCTCAGAATGGTTATCCAATCAACTACTCTACCCTCGACTTATGTGCAATGTGAATCAACTAAGAAAATCAAATCTAGTTTAGTGTCTCCACGAGCAATTTCAAAGATATACATGTTCAATTAAATTCAAATTTATCCATAGAAATCATGTTGTCTTTCCAAGTTAATCAATCTCAATGCATCAATTAGAAGGTCTAATTTTTTATTTTTTATTTTCATACTTGATTTTCACAACATAAAAGCACATAAACCTGTACGCATACAAACTCCCCCAAACTTGAGCTAAACTAGGAACACATGATATGACTAAGCTAGGTAATATAACAAACACATGGCGATCAATCATATGAATGTATTAAAAACATAAAGTACTACCCACATACCCCAAACTTAAACTCAATATTGTCTCCAATATTGCCTCACATAAAAGCATGTAAAAGGGTATAATAGTACTGACAACAAACGATGTTGCAAAACAATCCTTCATCTCAAATATGTTCCAAATCAAGTTCATCTCATCAAAATAGGCATCTCAAAATAACGGGAAATCTCTACTAACATGATTAACATACTTAAAACAAAACATCAAGCATATAGAAACACATGCCAAAAGTGCATGCTCAGACAAAACAAACAAAAAGAAAACCTAAAACTAAGAAAAGCAAGAAACAAACAAAAAGAAAAGCAAAAACAACGGAAAAAAAACTCACAAAGCTTGGGTGGCCTCCCAAGAAGCGCTCTTTTAAAGTCATTAGCTTGACTTTATGTCAGAGATTGGCTCAAGGTGGTTTATGTATGAATGCCTTGTTCGTTCTCCGATCCACAATTGGATTTTGCTTCAACTTTTGGCCACTTGGAGTGAAGATTGGCCAATTATTTGTGCTACATATCCTAGGTTTAGACCAAGCAATCATCCACTCGCAAATTTTTGTATGATCCCTCAACATCTCGATTATTCTTTCTTCTCCATGCTTCAGGTGATGATGTGGATTTCCCTCCAAGCTAGAGACGATATCTCATTTTTCTTCACAATCACTTTGATGTATTTCAAGTCCATGATGTAAGGCCGTATAAGAATATTAGCTAGTTTTTCCTGACAAGGCTCAACACTAAAAGGATCAAAAGCATCAATGTATAAAGACAAATCAACATCGAGTGGATGCTTAAAAACCTCATAGCTATCTAAATTAACCATATCATCTTTTACATTTACTAAAAACCTACCCTCATCGTTATAGAGTACCAATTTACCTGGGGCTATGGGAAAAGGTGAAGGAACTCCAGCCGGTTCAGAAAAGATTGGAGTCGAATGCGTATTATGGGAGGAATCAGCCTTGGACATTCAAATGTTGAATTTCCCCATGTTCGGGCATGGAATGGTTGACGTATGGACGTTGTCTTCTTCATGTTCAGACGTGTTGTTCAGTAGCGTATCCTCTTTTTAAGATTTTTTGAACGTTCAAACGTTGGCTGTCTCACGTTTGGGAGTACTGTTCTGGTATAGAATTTCTGTATTCTCCAACACTATCTCATCGTCATTCTTAGGATATAACTTATCCTCTAGGGCTAGTTGTTCAAGTTTTCTCCATGCAGTTTGAGAATCCAATACCAAAAGATCACTACCGGCTCCAGCATTGAGTCGATGTCCAACCCTCGATTGAAACCCATCATAAAAGTATTGCACAAGATTTCTCAAAGAATAATTATGAATTGGGTATTTCCTCGTCATGCTCATATACCGAGTCTATGCTTTAGCTAACGATTCCCCCTTTTTTTGCTTAAATCCTAATATCTCTCCTAGAACTTCATCAATTTTTGATTGATAGAAGAATTTATCCAAAAAATTGCCAATACGCTCTCCCCAGGTTGTGATGGACTGTGGAAAAAGAGACTTACACCAAGCTTTTCCTTCATCCTTGAGGGAGAATTTGAAAAGTCAAAGGCAAACGACATCAAAATCTCTGGGAGGGATCTATATGGTAGACAAGATATAGTAAAACTGGTCCAAGTAATCATATGGTGATTATCTCAAATCCCCATAATATGGGTGGTTTTGAACTAAGGTGCTTAGGTTAGCTGAATTTGGTGTATGGAAAGGTGGTAAGATAACCGGTCCTAGAGAAGTAGGCACTTGAAGAAATTGGCTATCTCGAATGGATGGAAGAGGCACTGGCGCTACTAGTTTTACAGCTTGTAAAAGATTTTGTAACCATGCTTGATTCTCCAGAAGATACATATCTGGAAAATTGGTGGCTATTATACGAACCTGAAAATAAAACAATAGATAATTAAAACTTGCAATAAAATCAAAAACTAAAATTAAACAAGTCCCCGGCAACGGCGCCAAAAACTTGACACGGTACAACTCTATGTATTTATACAGCTAGAGGACTGGTTGTGTGGAGAAATAAAGTGGACAATTAAGTCCGAGATGTCGAACCCACAGAGACTTGTATTTTAGTTTTATGAGAAATTAATGCAAGCAAGAACTTAAACTAAAACTAAAGATTTAAAGATTTTAAAAATAATAAAATAAACTAAAAAGCTAAAATAAAATTAACTAATAATATTATGGAAGAAAGATAAATAAAACAAGATGTCGAAATCAAGATAGCTATGGTAGAGAGCAACTAAGACACATGTGCTGGCATAAATTAATCAATTTTTGTTAAAATAACATTTTCATATTATTAGACTAATGTTGTTAAGGTGGAAAATTCCTTAGGATTATTATCGCACGGATCCCTCGCTCCTGATAACCTATACTAGATTGGGTGTAGCAATCTCTACTGCATGCATTAAGTACTAGAATTTTCCCTAGATTTATTTAGATTTATCCCTCCAAATGAATCTGGCTAACAGCATCCGATGTATGTAGCTATCCCTAGCATCAACTGACTTAGAATATTTTACTAATCCCTCTTGCACCTTTATTCACTTTCTCCTGAATAGATAAATTAAGCAATTATTCGTACATATGTTGGCCAAACACACGAAGCATTAAGAATAAGATTATAACACAAAGCAACAAAAGAACTAATATGAAAAACGCAATTTATAATTCAAATCTCATAAATTAGCCTAAACATGGCCTTAGTTCGAAGAATCTAATTCATCAAGAAAGATAAAAGATAGAAAATTTGAGAAAGATTCATATTCATAGACAAGAATAAATCTAATATAAGAAAACTCCGTATTAAATTTGATGGATGAACTTCAATCTTCATCCGTTCCATGCTCCTTGATTTCTTCACCTTTAAGGGTTTATGTAGATCTTCATGAATATGTAAAAATTAAATCTAAACTCTAATAGGGCTCTACTCGAAGTGTATTTCATCTCATATAACGTGTATTTCATCTCATATAACGTATGTAAAATCTTAGAGAACTGATCTAGTATTTATAACCAATGGGTGGAAGAATCCTCCTTGAAATAGAATTGGAAATTTCCAAAATTGTTCTGCCGACATCCACGTTCAAACGTTGTGCATCCTCATGTCCATGCGTAGACCCTCTCTCATGTCTGTGCCTAAGATATCTTAACACTTGAGCGTAAAAACTGTTTTTCCCATCGAACTCACATTCAAACGCTAGGTTTCTGTCTGCGCAGCGATTTTGTTTCCTTCATAACATTCTCTACATATATCTGATTTAGGTGATTTAAGTTGTGACGTGAAGTTAAGACTGATCTCTACAATATTGTAGGACACTGCTTCAAATTTGGAATCTAAATATTCTGAAATTTCGCTTTTCCATCCAATTTTTCTCAATTGCAATGAGTTTTTATCTTTACTCAATAAACACACAAATTAAACGCATAGGTGGTACAAATCATGCATAAAACAATGTAAATAACATGAACATGAGGCTCTGAAACACGTAAATCCACACCCTATCAACATCCCCAAACTTACCCATTGATCATCCTCGAGCAATGGTAAAGCATAGAAATAAGATCAAGAAGAACAACCAAAGAGAGATAAAAACAAAAACAATACAAAAAACGGAAAGGATAAACTCAATTTGATGGAGTAAATGATTACACTTATCCAGTGCAATAAACCTTTAACCCTTTATGTTACCTCAAAAGGACGAGTATAGACTCATGAGGGTTTGCAGATGATATACCCACAAAATCTAACAAATTTCAGACCCATCCCAATCAATAAACATCAACAAAATTAAAAAGAACCAATGACACAAAATCAACCTTTAAAGCTCAATAAAAATATATATATATATATATATATAGACATATCTAATAATTTTGCTCATGTAACACCAATACTTCAAAAAGACTCCAAAGGGTGTCCTGAAAATAAGTCTAAGGTTTTATAGTCGAGAGACATCCTTACCAATTTTTGGACATTAATCTCATATCTATCAACTTTCCATCAATCACAAGGCACAAGAATCATAGAAAACCTCATAGCCATTTAAATTTCATCATCTCAAACATTCAAACTTTCAACTCGTATGAAACTTTCATTAAATTCATTAAAACTAGATCATGTGCAATGTTTTATTCCATTAGGCTTTCTATGGCAACCATGCAGCAAGCTTTAGATCAATGACTCCCAAACTAGACAGTTTTAGGGCATTAAGTGTAGAGACACTATTAAGGATTTAATCAATCGAGTGACAAAGGCCACAAAACAAAACTAGATCTTTTATTCAATTAAACTCCTTTTGGCTCGAGTTTAGCTCAAATTAGCATAATAATACAGTATGTAGGCATGTTACTTTCACCTCCAATGCATATTAGCCTGACCACTTTGAATCATACCAAACTTCAACCTCATTAATTCATTTATTTAGCATACAAAATTTAACTAATCAACTCATAACCTCTATGAAAGAATCTAAGCCAATATTTTCGGCAAAAATTCCTTAAGTGTCTCAGAATGGCTATCCAATCAACTCCTCTACCCTCGACTTATGTGCAATGTGAATCATCTAAGAAAATCAAATCTAGCCTAGGGTCTCCACGAGCAATTTCAAAGATATATATGTTCCATTAAATTCAAATTTATTCATAGAGATCATGCCATTTTTTCATGTTAATCAATCTCAATGCACCAATTAGAAGGACTAAAAATTTTTTTTCAATACCAAACTCCCCCAAACTTGAGCTAAACTAGGAACACATGATATGACTAAGCTAGGAAATATAACAAACACATGGTGATCAATCATATGAATGTATTAAAAGCATAAAGTATTACCCACATAAACTCAATATTGTCTCACATAAAAGCATGTAAAAGGGTATAAGAGTATTGACAACAAAGGATGTTGAAAAACAATCCTTCATCTCAAATATGTTCCAAATCAAGTTCAACTCATCAAAATAGGCATCTCAGGACAACGGAAAATCTCTGCTAACTTGCCCAACATACTTAAAACAAATCATCAATCATATAGAAACACATGCCAAAAATGCATGCTGGGACAAAACAAAGGGAAAAAAAAAACCTAAAACTAAGAAAAGCAAGAAACAAACAAAAACAAAAGCAAAAACAAAAGGAAAAAAACTCACCAATCTTGGGTTGCCTCCCAAGAAGCACTCTTTTAAAGGCACTAGCTTGGCTTTATGTCAGAGATTGGTTCAAGGTGGTTTATGTATAAATGCCCTGTTCATTCTCCATTCCACAATTGGGCATTTCTTCGAATTTTGGCCATTTGGAGTGAGGATTGGCCAATTATTTGTGCTACATACACTACTACAGAAATAGACACCTATTACAACGGTCATTTTTATAACCGCTGTAATAGGTGTACCCTATTACAGCGGTTATACAAATAACCGTTGTTAAAAAAAAAAAAAAAATTCCGGGACCTATTTACAGCGGTTTTGGAAAAAACCGCTATAATAGGTAGTTTTTTTTTTTTAATTTTATTTTCGCGGTTGAAATGTTACCGTGTCGGAATGACACGAAATTCGCACGGTCATAGCGAAACGGCATTCTGAACAAAACCCAAGTGTTATCTTGCGCTCTCGGGATTTTACCCATCTGAGATCGTTTAAAGCCTCAAATTTGCATTTTATTACAAAAATACCCTATTTTCGTAAAAAAAAAAAAGGCAAATTTCTCAGATGGCTAAAATCCCGAGATCGCATGAAAACTTCATGCGTTTTGTTTAGAATACCGTTTCACTATGACCGTGCGAATTTCATGTCATTCCGATACTGCAACATTTCAACCGAGAAATATTTTCGTAAATACACAAATATACATACACAAGTATACATACACCCATCCACACATACACAAATATACATACACCCATCCACACATATGCAAATATACATACACCCATCAACATATACACAAATATACATACACCCATCCACACATACACAAATATACATACACCCATCAACATATACACAAATATACATACACCCATCCACACATACACAAATATACACACACCCATCCACACATACATAAATATACACACACCCATCCACACATACACAAATATACACACACCCATCAACATATACACAAATATACATACACCCATCCACATATACACAAATATACATACACCCATCAACATATACACAAATATACACACACCCATCCACATATACACAAATACATATACACCCGCACATACACAAATATACACATATACACAAAATAAATACACCCACACATATACACATATACATATACATATACATATACATATACATATATATATATAGAGGGAAAGAGAGAGAAAGAGAAGAAGCTTACGATTGTGGTGGTGGTGGCGGCGGCGGCGCCGGTAAGTGGTGGTGGTGGAGGTGGCGGCAGCGCCGGTAAGTGGTGGTGGTGGAGGTGGCGGCGGCGCCGGTAAGTGGTGCCGGTGGTGGTGGCGGCGGCAGCGGTGGTGGTGCCGAGCTTTTGGGGGGGATCGAGAGAGAGACCGAGAGTAGAGAGAGAGAAAAACTGAAATGGGTTTTAAATTTTGAGAGTGAGAGAGAAGCGGGAAAATAAGTGTTTCAAATTTTTTCTTATAAAAACCGCTGTAATAGGTATTTTTCATTTTTTTTGGCCGCCTTTTACAGCAGTTCAGTAGAGAACCGCTATAAAAGGCCTATTACAGCGGTTCTCTACAGAACAGCTGCAATAGGCTTGGCACCTATTACAGCGGTTCATGAAAGAACCGCTGTAATAGGTTCCGCTGTAATAGCCCCCTCCGTTCAGCAGTTTTTCGAAAAACCGCTGTAATTGGGGCACTGTAATAGGCTCTTTTTGTAGTAGTGATATCCTAGGTTTAGACTAAGCAATCATCCACTTACGAATGTAAAAGATGATAGTAAATGTAAAAGATGATACGGCTAATTTAGAAAACTATGAGGTTTTTTAATCATCCACTTAATGTTGATTTGTCTTTACACATTGATGTTTTTCATCCTTTTAGTGTTGAGCCTTTTCAGGAAAAACGAGCTAGTATTCTTGTATAGCCTTACATCATGGACCTGAAATACATCAAAGTGATTGGTGAAGAAAAATGAGACATTGTCTCCTGCTTGGAGGGAAATCCACATCATCAACCGAATCAGGGAGAAGAAAGAAAAGGAAGAAACAAACAAAAAGAAAAGCAAAAACGAAAGGAAAAAAACTCACCAATCTTGGGTTGTCTCCCAAGAAGCACTCTTTTAAAGTCACTAGCTTGGCTTTATGTCAGAGATTGGTTCAAGGTGGTTTATGTATAAATGCCTTGTTCGTTCTCCAATCCACAATTGGACATTTCTTCAAATTTTGGCCAATTGGAGTGAGGATTGACCAATTATTTGTGCTACATATCCTAGGTTTAGACTAAGCAATCATCCACTTGCGAATTTTTGTATGGTCCCTCAACATCTCGATTATTCTTTCTTTTCCCTGCTTCGGCTGATGATGTGGGTTTCCCTCCAAGCAAGAGACAATATCTCGTTTTTCTTCATCAATCACTTTGATGTATTTCAGGTCCATGATGTAAGGTTGTACAAGAATACTGGATCGTTTTTCTTGAAAAGGCTCAACACTAAAAGGATGAAAAACATCAATCTATAAAGACAAATCAACATTAAGTGGATGCTTAAAAACCTCATAGTTATCTAAATTAGCCGTATCATCATTTAAACTTACTAACAACTTACCCTCATCGGTATCGAGTACTAATTTATCTGGAGCAATGGAAAAAGGTGAAGGAACTCCAACCGATTTAGAAAAGATAAGAGTCAAATGCTTATTGTTGGACGAATCAACCTCGGACGTTCGAACGTCGAAGCTCTCCACGTTCGGGCATGGAATGGTCGACGTACGGAAGTTGTCTCCTTTACATTTAGACGTGTTGTTCAGTAGCGTATCCTCTTTTAAAAAATTTCCAAACGTTGGCTGTCTCAAGTTCAGGCGTCCTATTCTGATACAAAATTTCTGAATTCTCCAACTCTATCTCATCGTCATCCTCAGGATACAACTCATCCTTTCGGGCCGGTTGTACAAGTTTTCTCCATGCATTTTGAGCATCCAATCCCAAAAGGTCACCACCAGCTCCAGCATTGAGTCGATGTCTATCCCTCGATCGAACCTCATCATAAAATATAGCACAAGATTGCTCAAAGAGTAATTATGAATTGGGTATTTCCTCATCATGCTCATATACCTAGCTCGTGCTTTAGCTAACGATTCCCCCATTTTTTGCTTCTATCCTAATATCTCTCTTAGAAATTCATCAATCTTTGATTGACGGAAGAATTTTTCTAAAACTTTTCCAATAAGCTCTCCCCAAGTTTTGATGGATTGTGGAAAAAGAGACTTATACCAAGCTTTTTCATCATCCTTGAGGGAGAAACAGAAAAGTTGAAGGCGAACGGCATCAAAATCTCTAGGAAGGATCTGTACAGTAGACGGGATATAGTAAAACTTGTCCAAGTGATCATATGGTGATGCTCTCGGATTCCCGTAAAATGGGTGGTTTTGAACTAAGGTGATTAGGTGAGCTGGAATATAGAAATTTGGTGTATGGAAAGGTGGTAAGATAACCGGTCCTAGAGAAGTAGGCACTTGAAGAAATTAGGTATCTCGAATAGATGGAAGAGGCACTGGTGCTACTAGTTTCATAACTTGTAAAAGATTTTGGAACCATGCTTGATTCTTCGGAAGACTTATATCCGGAAAATTGGTGGCCATTATACGAACCTGAAAATAAAAATAAAAAAAATTAAAATTTGCAATAAAATAAAAAACTAAAATCAAACAAGTCCCCGCCAACGACACCAAAGACTTGACACGGTACGTGTTTATACAGCAAGAGGGCTAGTCGTGTGTAGTAATAAAGTGGACAATTAAATCCGGAATGTTGAACCCTCAGAGACTTATATTTTAGCTTTATGAGAAATTAATGCAAGCAAGAACTGAAACTAAAACTACAGATTTAAAGATTTTAAAAGCAATAAAATAAACTAAAAAGCAAAAATAAAATTAACTAAAAATATTATGGAAGAATGATAAAGAAAACAAGATGGCGAAATTTTGATAGCTATGGAAGAGAGCAACTAAGACACTTGTGTTGGCATAAATTAATCAATTCTTGTTAAAATCGCATTTTCATATTATTAGACTAATGTTGCTAAGGTGAAAAATTTCTTAAGATTATTATCACACGGATTCCTCGCCCATGATAACCTATACTAGATTGGGTGTAGCATTCTCTACTGCATGCATTAAGCACTAGAATTTTCCCGAGATTTATACAGATTTATACCTCCAAATGAACCCTGCTAACAGCATCCAGAGTATGTAGCTATCCGAGCATCAACTGACTTAGAAGATGTTATTAATCCCTCTTGTACCTTAATTTACTTTCTCCCGAATAGATACATTAAGCCATAATTCATACATATGTTGGCCAAACACACGAAGCATTAAGAATAAGATTATATCACAAAGCAATAAAAGAATTAATATAAAAAATGTAATTTGTAACTCAAATCTCATAAATTAGCGTAAACATGGCCTTAGTTCGAAGAATCTAATTCATCAAGAAAGACAAAGGATAGAAAATCAAAGAAAGATTCATATTCATAGACAAATAAATCTAATCTAGGAAAACTCCCTATTAAATTTGATGGTTGAACTTCAATTTTCTTCCCTTCCATGCTTCTTGATTTCTTCACCTTCAAGGGTTTAAGTAGATCTTCATGAATATGTAAAAACGAAATCTAAATCCTAATAGGGCTCTACTCTAAGTGTATTTCATCTCATATAACATGAGTATAACCTTAGAGAACTGATCTAAGATTTATAACCAATGGGTGGAAGAATCCTCGTTGAAATAGAAATGGAATTTTCAAAACGGTTCTGCCGACATCCACGTTCGAACGTTGTGCATCCTCACATCCGTGTGTAGACCCCCTCTTACATCTGTGTGTAAGACATCTTCACGATTGAGCGTAAAAACTATTTTTCTGTCTGCGTAGCAATTTTGTTACCTTTATAACATTCTCTACATATTTCAAATTTGGAAGATTAAAGATGTGATGTGAAGCTAAGATAGAGATCTGAAACTTTCCAGAACGACACCTCTTCAAATTCGGACACAAAATGTTCTGAAATTCTGCTTTTCTGTCTAGTTTTCCTCAATTGCAATGATTTTCCACCTTTACTCAATAAACACACAAATTAAATGCATATATGGTATATAAATCATGCATAAAACAATGTAAATAACATCAATAAGAGGCTCTAAAACATATAAAATCACACCCTATCAACACCCCCAAACTTACCCATTGATCATCCTCGATTAATGATAAATCATAGAAATAAGATCAAGAACAGCAACCACAGAGAGATAAAAAAAAGGACGAGTATAGTCTCGTGAGGGTTTGAAGATGATATACCCACAAAATCTAACAAATTTCAGTCTCATCCCAATCAAAATACATCAACATAATTAACAAGAAATGGCACAAAATCATACTTTAAAGCTCAATAAATATATATATACATATCAAATAATTTTGCTCATGTAACATCCAAGCTTCGAAAAGACTCCAAATGGTATATGTAGTGAAAATAAGTCTAAGGTATTATAGTCGGGAGGCATCCTTACTGATTTTTGGACATTAATCCCATATCTATCAACTCTCCATCAATCACAAGACACAAGAATCACTGAAAACCTCATAGCCATTTAAATTTCATCATCTCAAACTGTTGGTCCCAACTGGTATACTAAAGGGTCCAGAAAAGGGGGGGGGGTTGAATAAACCCTGAAATCTTTTTCGACTTCACAAAGTTTTGTACTAAAATAGTTTGGACGCTTGAAAATGTAAACGCTTGGTTAAGTGTTTACTAGAAGACTCTTTTGATAAAGTTAACTTAGACTCGAGATTTGAATACTATAACCACTCAGGTTTAAGCGTTCAGTCCTTTGATCAAGGTTAGCACAGCGGAATGATTTTACAAGTCTTCTCTTTGAAAGCTTTTAGCGTCACAAAGTTTTCCTTAGTTACTTTTCTTTAAAAAGTTTTGAACGCTTAGAGTGCTTAGCGCTTAGTCAAGTGCTTAAGACTGATTTGAAAGCTTAGCATTCTCTTTTGGAAATAGTCGCTTAACTGTTTTAATGCCTTTTTAAAGATATGATATGCAAATATAAAGTAAAGCAATAAAGCAGTAAGTGACACAAAATATTGTAAGGTTCACTTGGTGGTGTAATCCCAGCTACGTTCTTTTTCTATTTTGCACTCGGAGGCAATCCACTAGATTGATTCTCGAAGAGTCACACAAAGACTTCTACAAAATAGGGAACAGTGGAAGAGATGAATGTGGATGACATGAGCTCCTTGGTCACACAGATTTCTGCTACAAGCCACTTCAATCCTCTGCTTCTGGAAAGATGATCTCGAGCTCCTTGATCACACAGATTTCAGCTCCAATAGAGATCTTCTCCAAGATGTCCTTGAGCTCCTTGATCACACAGACTTCAGCTCCAATAAAGACCTTTGTTCAACAAGCTTCTCTTACTCAAAAATACTGCTTGTGGAAGTCAACAATCTTTCTCACTCAGATGAAAGGTGTTGAGGGTTTATTGTAACAGGTTTGTTTGATGTTGGGAAGTTCAAACAACTTGGGATATCTCAATAATAGTGTAGGGTTCTTCTTGGAAGATTTTTGAGATATCAAGTGACTGTCTGGAATGTATTTGAGAAGTTTGAAGGATTTTGGCTATGGGGTTTGCAAGCTTTTCTCTCAAATTATTTCTCAGCTCTGTTTCACATTTACGTCTTTCACATGTGCACACACAGAGATAGCTGAAGGGTACTATTTATAGAAAATCTTCGGATTTGTCCGTTGGACACAAGTCAGGCACATGTACCTCACGCAGAGCTTCAAATAGTCCCTTTTCTGACATTCCTTGATTTCTGCTGATTTCGATTAGACAGGAGCAGGTTTGAACTTTGAAAAGCTGACAGTCCAGTCAAAAGGTGGCTTGTCTACAAGTCATATTGTCTTGTCACATTTAATGCACTTATCAAGCATGCAATGCGTTTTGAATTTATTTCCGTTGGAAATAAATGACCGTTGATGATTGGATGATTTGAGGATTTATTTCAGGTGAATCGCTTGAGTGAATGAGCGCTTGGATCAACACTCCTGGAACAATCCTTTAGTGTTAGCTAGGCACTGAGAACATTCCCTTGAACGCTTGATTCATAACTCCTGAAATAGTCTTTAAGTGTTTGACAAACGCTTAAGACAAATCTTCATCTTCACTTGACTTCGGACGCTGATCTTCAACTTCATCTCTAATAGACTCACCTAGAATTCTATTAGCGACTCGGTATCTAATACTTAGTCTAAAATCTACAAAGATAAAAATTAAAAGCTTAACAAACTAATAAACTTTCAAACACTTGTACATATATTCTATGAAAGTATAAACTTACATTCTTTTGGGGTCTAACATAAAGTCCTATCTTATCATCATCAAAACATCTAACATGAAATTCCTAACAATTTCCCCCTTTTTGATGATGTCAAGACCTTAACTCTTATAACTCTTTTATAGATGAAGAGTTCAAAGAAAAGCCCAAAATAATATAAGTTAGCGTTTAGAAAGTTAAATCAGTTAGCTAAATTTAGATTAGCTTCAACAAGCTGTTTCAGTGATAAATATTCATTCATATATATGGAATTGAAAGCATAATGATTTATACTGAAAACTCATACCTTGTCTTCTTTCTCTTCCCCCTTACTTCCCCCTTAAACTGTTTTTCTTATCTTTTCCCCTTTCTTGGCATCATCAAGGGAAGGCTGCAGGATCTGCTTTAAGCGTTTGGTTGTAGGGAAAGTACTGTTGGCAAGCGACTCAAGGAGATTGTCTCTTGAGCGCTTCGGGAGGAGGACAAGTTGGTGTGGGGATAATCTTTCGGCCACTTCTATCGACCGCTCAGCGTCCACAGTTGCTTCCACGTCTGGAAGGACCATGTAAACAATATCCTCTAGCGATTTCCATAGTCGCATCCACGCCTGGAAGGACAGTGAAAAATTCTCTAGCGATTTCCACCACCGTTGATACCACTTGATGGTAAATCAACATCCAACTATGTCTGCCTTCTCAAGACATTTAAAAAAGGTTATGCATGATTTTATAAAATGTTTTTATTAAGTGTTGAAGGGAATATTCAACGCTTAACATATATCATTTGATGATACCACTTGTTGTAAAATTTATGTTAACGCTTGAAATCAAATTCTTTTTATGTTTGAGCGTCTAACATATCATGCACAAATAACTATAAGCGTTGATGATCTATGCATATGAAAACAGTTTTTGAACATTGACACTTGCACATATGTTCAAGTACAATTTTAAGGTTCTCCCTAAATTTGACAACTTGTAACATTTTTGAAAAATGCTTTTTAAATATTATAATAAAGTTAATCCCCCCTAAATTATATGTCTATTGAAAATATGATGCATAATGATCAAACGTTTAAATCATTCATACCTCATTCTGGAATGAAGAACAGGAATTTCTCTTTTCATATCTAAGAAATTTCTTGAATTTCTTGACCAATAAATCCATTTCCTGATCCTCATTTGATTTTGTCGCTTCCACCTCACTGACTGATTTTCCCATGATATTAGTTGTAGCGATTAAGGCTCCGGACTCAGTCGCTGAAGATGAGGTGTAGCTGACTTCTCCTAATTCGAATTCAAAAGCCTTTAGCTCCGAGAACACATGGTCTGGCGTAATAATGTCCAACATTTGTGATTCTCTCATTGCTATAGTCTTTATCAAATATTTTCTCGGGAGACTTCTAAAAATCTTTTTGACCATTTCCTTATTGGTCAACTCTTTATCCAAAGACGCTAACTCTGTAATAAGCGACGTAAATCTCGCATCCAATTGATCTAGCGTCTCTCTTGGCATCATCTTAAACTGCTCAAATCTTTGCATGGCTATGGAGAGCTTGTTCTCTCTCATCTGTGCTCAACCTTCACATATTATAGCTAATCCCAAATTTGCTTAGTCGTAGAGCACGACTTGACCTTATGGAATAAGTTATCATTGTCACTAATGGCTGTATAGAGAGCGTTCCGTCCAACATTATCCAAATTTGCTCTTCGACGCTCATCAGCTGACCACTCATGCTTTAGTTTCTCAACATAACCATCTGGAGTCGCTTCAGTCGCTCCAGGCGCTCTAGTGATGACTTCGAGTATTCGAATCGGTCCATCTGAAATGATATCACACATCTCACCATCACAAGCACAAAGATAAGGAAATGTTTTGCCCTTCCATGAGTCATAATTTGACTCGGTCAACTTAGGTACTTTTGAAAATGCCATGAAAATTTTTAAAGAAACTAAAATTTTAAAAAGGGATCTGAACAAGCAGTTATGCTTGGAAATTTAAAATTTCAACTTCAACCGCTCTGATACCAATTGTTGGTCCCAAGTGGCATACTAAAGGGTCTAGAAAGAGGGGGGGTTGAATAAACCCTGAAGTCTGTTTTGACTTCACAAAGTTTTGTACTAAAATAGTTTGGACGCTTGAAAATGTAAACGCTTGGTTAAGCGTTTACTAGAAGACTCTTTTGATAAAGTTAACTTAGACTCAAGATTTGAATACTATAACCACTCAGGTTTAAGCGTTCAGTCCTTTGATCAGGGTTAGCACAGCTGAATGATTTTACAAGTCTTCTCTTTGAAAGGTTTTAGCGTCACAAAGCTTTCCTTAGTTGTTTTTCTTTAAAACGTTTTGAACGCTTAGAGTGCTTAGCGCTTAGTCAAGCGCTTAAGACTGATTTGAAAGCTTAGCATTCTCTTTTGGAAATAGTCGCTTAACTGTTTTAATGCCTTTTTAAAGATATGATATGCAAATATAAAGTAAAGCAACAAAGCAGTAAGTGACACAAAATATTGTAAGGTTCACTTGGTGGTGTAATCTCAGCTACGTCCTTCTTCTCCTTTGCACTCGGAGGCAATCCACTAGATTGATTCTCGAAGAGTCACACAGAGACTTCTACAAAATAGGGAACAGTGGAAGAGATGGATGTGGATGACTTGAGCTCCTTGGTCACACGGATTTCTGCTACAAGCCACTTCAATCCTTTGCTTCTGGAAAGACGATCTCGAGCTCTTTGTTCACACAGATTTCAGCTCTAATAGAGAACTTGTCCAAGATGGCCTTGAGCTCCTTGATCACACAGACTTCAGCTCCAATAGAGACCTTTCTTCAACAAGCTTCTCTTACTCAAAAATACTGCTTGTGGAAGTCAACAATCTTTCTCACTCAGATGAAAGGTGTTGAGGGTTTATTGTAACAGATTTGTTTGATGTTGGGAAGTTCAAACGACTTGGGATATCTCAATAATAGTGTAGGGTTCTTCTTGGAAGATGTTTGAGATATCAAGTGACTGTCTGGAATGTATTTAAGAAGCTTGAAGGATTTTGGCTATGGGGTTTTGCAAGCTTTCCTCTCAAATTATTTCTCAGCTCTCTTTCACATTTACGTCTTTCACATGTGCACACACAGAGATAGCTGAAGGGTACTATCTATAGAAAATCTCCGGATTTGTCCGTTGGACACAAGTCAGGTGCGTGTACCTCACGCAGAGCTTCAAATAGTCCCTTTTCTGACATTCCTTAATTTCTGCTGATTCCGATTGGACAGGAGCAGGTTTGAACTTTGAAAAGCTAACAGTCCAGTCAAAAGGTGGTTTGTCCACAAGTCATATTGTCTTGTCACATTTAATGCACTTATCAAGCATTTAATGCGTTTTGAATTTATTTTCGTTGGAAATAAATGACCGTGGATGATTGGATGACTTGAGGATTTATTTCAGGTGAATCGCTTGAGTGAATGAGCGCTTGGATCAACACTCCTGGAACAGTCCTTTAGTGTTAGCTAGGCACTGAGAACATTCTCTTGAACGCTTGATTCATAACTCCTAAAATAGTCTTTAAGCGTTTGACAGACGCTTAAGACAAATCTTCATCTTCACTTGACTTCAGACGCTGATCTTCAACTTCATCTCTAATAGACTCACCTAGAATTCTATTAGCGACTCGGTATCTAATACTTAGTCTAAAATCTACAAAGATAAAAATTACAAGCCGAACAAACTAATAAACTTTCAAACACTTGAACATATCTTCTATGAAAGTATAAACTTACATTCTTTTGGGAACTAACATAAAGTCCTATATTGTCATCATCAAAACATCTAACATGAAATTCCTAACACAAACATTCAAACTTTGAACTCATATGAAACTTCCATTAAATTCATTAAGGCTAGATCATGTGTAATGTTTTATTCCATTAAGCTTTCTGTGACACCCATGTAGTAAGCTTTAGATCAATGACTCCCAAACTAGATAGTTTGAGGGCATTAAGTGAAGAGATACTCCTAAAGATTTAATCACTTGAGTGACAAAGGCCACGAAACAAACTAGATCTTTTATTCAATTAAACTCTCTTCTGGCTTGAGCTTAGCTCAAATTAGCATAATAATACAGTATGTAGGCATGTTACTTTCACCTCCAACACATATTAGTTTGACCACTTTGTATCATACCAAACTTCAACCTCATTAATTCATTTATTTAGCATACAAAATTAACTAACCAACTCATAACCTTTATGAAAGAATCTAAGCCAATAGTTACGAAAAAAATTCCTTAAGTGTCTCAGAATGGTTATCCAATCAACTCCTCTGCCCTCGACTTATGTGCAATGTGAATCACCTAAGAAAATCAAATCTAGTATAGGGTTTCCACGAGCAATTTCAAAGATATATATGTTCCATTAAATTCCAATTTATTCATAGAAAGAACGCCAATTTTCCAAGTTATTCAATCTCAATGCATCAATTAGAAGGACTAAATTTTTGTTTTTGTTTTTTTCATAAATTATATAAACATGTAAGCATGCAAACTCCCCCCAAACTTAAGCTAAACTAGGAACACATGATATGACTAAGTTAGGCATTATAACAAACACATGGTGATCAATCATATGAATGTATTAAAAGCATAAAGTACTACCCACATGCCTCCAAACGTAAACTCGATATTGTCTCCAATATTGTCCCACATAAAAGCATGTAAAAGGGAATAAGTGTACTGACAACGAAGGATTTTGAAAAACAATCCTTCATCTCAAATATGTTGCAAATCAAGTTCATCTCATCAAAATAAGCATCTCAAAACAACGAAAAATCTCTACTAACATGCTCAACATACTTAAAACAAAACATCAAGCATATAGAAACACATGGCAAAAGTGCATGCGCAGACAAAACAAGCAAAAACGAAAGAAGAAAACTTACAAATCTTGGGTTGCATCCCAAGAAGCGCTCTTTTAAAGTCACTAGCTTGACTTTTTGTCTGAGATTGGCTCAAGGTGGTTTATGTATGAATGCCTTGTTTGTTCTTCAATCCACAATTGGGTATTGATTTAACTTTTGGCCATTTGGAGTGAAAGTTGGTTAATTATTTGTGCTACATATCCTAGGTTTAGACCAAGCAATCATCTACTCGCTAATTTTTGTATGGTCCCTCTACATCTCGATTATTCTTTCTTGTTCATGCTTCGGGTGATGATGTGGATTTCCCTCCACGCTAGAGATAATATCTCATTTTTCTTCACCAATCACTATGATGCATTTCAGGTCCATGATGTAAGGCTGTAGAAGAATATTGGCTCATTTTTCCTGAAAAGGCTCAACACGAAAAAGATCAAAAGCATCAATATGTAAAGACAAATCAACATCAAGTGGATGCTTAAAAACCTCACAGTTATCTAAATTAACCATATCATCTTTTACATTTGCTAACAACTTTCCCTCATCGGTATCGAATACGAATTTTCCTGGGGCTATGGGAAAGGTGAAGGAACTCCAACCGGTTCAGAAAGGATAGGATTCGAATGCATATTATCTGAGCAATCAGCCTCGGACGTTCAAATGTTGAAGGTCCCCACATTTGTCTTATTCACGTTCAGACATGCGGTTTAGTAGATAAATTTTCGAACGTTCAAACATTGGCTGTCTCCTATTCGGGCATCCTGTTCTGGTACAGAATTTCAAAATTCTCCAACTTTATCTCATCGTCATCCTCAGGATATAACTCAGCTTCTTGGGCCAGTTGTTCAAGTTTTCTCCATGCAGTTTGAGCATCCAATCCAAAAAGATCACCACCAGCTCCAGCATCGAGTTAATGTCTAACCCTCGATCGAACACCATCATAAAAATATTACACAAGATTGCTCAAAGTGTAATTATGAATTGGGTATTTCCTAATCATGCTCATATACCTAGGCCATGCTTTAGCTAACGATTTCCCCTTTTCTTCTTAAATCCTGATATCTCTCCTAGAACATCATCAATCTTTGATTGAGGGAAGAATTTATCCAAAAATTTGCCAATAAGCTCTCCCCAAGTTGTGGAAAAAAAAGACTTATACCAAGCTTTTCCTTCATCCTGGAGGGAGAAACCAAAAAGCCGAAGGCGATTGGCATCAAAATCTCTGGGAGGGATCTGTATGGTAGACAGGATATAGTAAAACTCATCCAAGTGATCATATGGTGATTCTCTCCGATCCCCATAAAATGGGTGGTTTTGAACTAAGGTGATTAGGTTAGCTGGAATATAGAAATTTTGTGTATGGAAAGGTGGTAAGATAACTGGTCCTAGAGAAGTAGGCACTTGAAGAAATTGGTTGTCTCGAACGGATGGAAGATGCACTGGTGCTACTAGTTTCATAGCTTGTAAAAGATTTTATAACCATGCTTGATTCTCTGGAAGACTCATATTCGAAAAATTAGTGGCCATTATACAAACATGAAAATAAAAAAAAATTGAAAATTAAAACTTGCAATAAATATAAAACTAAAAATAAACAAGTTCCTGGCATTGGCGCCAAAAACATGAGACGGTAGAACTCTATGTGTTTATACAGCAAGAGGACTGGTCGAGTGTAGTAATAAAGTCGACAATTAAGTCTAGGGTGCCGAACCCACAGAGACTTATATTTTAATTTTATGAGAAATTACTACATGCAATAACTCAAACTAAAACTAAAGATTTAAAGATTTTAAAAAAATAAAATAAACTAAAAAGTAAAAACAAAATTAAATAAAAATATTATAAAGAAAAAAGATGTGGAAATCAAGATAGCTATGGAAGAGAGCCACTAAGACACATGTGTTGGCATAAATTAATCAATACTTGTTTAAATCTCGTTTTCATATTATTAGACTAACGCTGCTAAAGTGAAAAATTCCTTAAGATTATTATCATGCAGATCCCTCGCTCATGATAACCTATACTAGATTGGGTGTAGCGATCTCTACTGCATTCATTAAGCACTAGAATTTTCCCCAGATTTATACAGATTTATCCCTCCAAATGAACCTTGCTAACAGCATCCAGAGTATGTAGCTATCCCGAGCATCAACTGACTTAGAAGATGTTATTAATCCCTCTTGTACCTTAATTTACTTTCTCCCGAATAGATAAATTAAGCCATAATTCATACATATGTTGGCCAAACACACGAAGCATTAAGAATAAGATTATAACACAAAGCAATAAAAGAATTAATATAAAAAAATATAGATCTTCCATGCTTCTTGATTTCTTCACCTCAAGGGTTTATGTAGATCTTTATGAATATGTAAAACTAAAACTAAATCCTAATAGGGCGCTACTCTAAGCATATTTCGTCTCATATAACATGTGTAAAACCTTGGAGAACTGAACTAGTATTTATAACCAATTGGTGGAAGAATCCTCGTTGAAATAGAATTCGAAATTACCAAAATTGTTCTGCCGACATCCACGTTCGAACATTGTGTACCCTCACGTCCGTGCGTAATTCCCTGACATGCAAAAACCTAGCAAGTGCACTAGATTGTGCATGTAAACCTAGCAAGTGCACTAGATTGTGTATGTGATATAGTGGAATTTTAAGTCTGGATTATCGTACCCAAGGGACAACATATTTAAGTATTGAAACTTCTATATTACCTAATTTCATGTTAAATCAAATATGAAAGGTGATTTTTAAATTAAACTAAAGAAATTAATTATGTAAAACACGTAGAGATTGAAAAATCAGATGGAGAGAGATAACTAAGACACGTGATCCAACCAACTACTCCTTATCAATTATGAAGTGTGTTTTTCAATCATTAATTAACTTGTCATGCTATTGCGGAAGCTCCTATATTACACACTATCCAATCCTTTGGTTTAGTACATCTATATTTATTAAAGATCCCCTATATCCTTATATGAGAATTCAATTAATAAACATGCATTAACAAGATTTGTGAGATTCCCTGTTAATCAGAAGGCTACACGAATGAATCAAATCTATCCCCAGTTGACACGATAAAATCCTAGCAAGAGGACTAGGTCGCGTTAGTAGTAAAGTGGATGTTTAAGTCCGGGTTTATCGTATCGATGGGGACAACTATAATCTAAGTACCAAGATCGCTATATTACTCATTTCTAAGTTAAATCTATATTAAATTCAAGGGGTTATGCTAATTAACAAAAGTAAAGAAATTAACTAAAGCAAGAAAGTAAACCAACATGGGAGAGAGTAATGGAGAGAAGCGATTAAGGCATACTTTTCAACCAATTATGTATTTCAATTGTGATTGAGGTTACATTGGATTATTAGATTGATTTAGCTAAGGCGAAATTCCGTAACATACGTACTACCCAATCTCTTGGCATAGCAACCCTACCCTTGTTAATGATTTCCTATATATCTCTATATGAAAACCCAAACTAACAAAGATGCATTCAAGGTTTAGGAATTCTCACGCGAATGGAAAGCCACCTAAAGAAACCGAGTCTATCTCTAGTCAGTTTAACTATAGGGTATTCAATGTTTATATCTTCCCTAGGCCATTATCTCTCGATCTCTAACCGTGGGCATTTTATCGAACACTTGGTGATCAAGCAAATGTAAGCATTGAGATCAAATATTGAATACATAACTAGAACCAACACTAATCCAATAAACACCAATAAAATAACAATCAAAATAACACAAACGGCCTATCTGTGGCCTCAATCAAACGTGTTGGTCCCAAGTGTGCATACGAAAGGGTCTAGAAAGGGGGGGGGGTGAATAGACCCTGAAATCTTTTTGACTTCAAAAAGTTTTGTATTAAAATTGATTTGGATGCTTGAAAATGTAGACGCTTGACTAAGCGTATACTTGAATATGTAGATGCTTTGGCTGAGCATCTACTGAAGACTGCTTTGATAAAGTCAACTTAGACTCTAGATCAGAATACTATAACAAGATAGGTTTAAGCGTTCAGTTCTTTAATCAGTGTTAGCACAGCGGAATGACTTTATATATCTTCTCTTTGAAAGTGTTTAGCGTCACAAAGTTTTTCCTTAGTTGCTTTTCTTTAAAACATTTGAACGCTTAGAGTGCTTAGCACTTGGTCAAGCGCTAAAGACTATTTTAAAGCTTAGCGTTCTCTTTTGCTTAAATTAGACGCTTGACTGTTTTGTATGCTTTTTCAAGATATAATGTGCAATTGTAAGTAAAGCAAATAAAAAAGTAAATAACACAATAATTTGTAAGGTTCACTAGGTGATGTAATCCCAGCTACGTCCTTCTTCTCCTATGCACTTGGAGGCAATCCACTAAATTGATTATCGAAGAGTCACACAGAGACTTCTACAAAATAGGGAACAAAAGGATGTCGATGGCTTGAGCTCCTTGGTCACACAAATTTCTGCTACAAGACACTTCTATCCCAGGAAGACGATCTCGAGCTCCTTGGTCACACAGGTTTCAGCTCCAATAAAGACCTTCTTCAACAAGCTTCTTTTACACAAAAATACTGCTTGTGAGTAAACCACTTTCTCACTCAGATGAAAGGTGTTGAGGGTGTATATCACGGGTTTGTTTGGAGTTGGGAAGTTTAAACAACTAGGATATCTCAATAGGAGTTTAGGGTTCTACTTTGAAGATATTTGAGATATCTGTGACTGTCTTTGGAATGTATTTGAGAAACTTGAGGGATTTTGGAGCTTCAATAAAGACCTTCTTCAACAAGCTTCTTTTACAAAAAGATATTGCTTGTTGAGTCAATGAACTTTCTCGAGCTTCCAATATGGCTATGCTGTTTATGAGCTTTTTTCTCAAATAATTTCAGCAAAGTTTTTCTCTTTTTCTGCTCACTCTCTTGAAGGTTTTGCTGGAGGGTACTATTTATAGAGATTCTTGGAATTTGTTCGTTGGACACAATCAGGCGCGTGTCTCTCGCGCAGTGCGTCAAATAGTCCCATTCTGACATTCATGAATTTCTACTGGTTCCGATTGGACAGGAGCAGACTTGAACTCTGAAAAGCTGACAGTCTAGTCAAAAGGTGGCTTGTCCACAAGTCATAATGTCTTGTCATATTTAATGCACTTATCAAGCATTTAATGCATTTTGAATTTATTTTCGTTGGAAATAAATGTCTGTTGGATTGCATTTCAGTCCTCCATGACTTGAGAGTGTATTTCAGGTGAATCTGATCTTGAATCGCTTGAGTGATTTGAGCGCTTGGTTCAACACTCCTGGAACAGTCCTTTAGAGTTAGCTAGGCGCTAAGAACATTATCTTGAAGGCTTGATTCATAAATCCTAAAATAGTCTTTAAGCGTTTGACAGACGCTTAAGACAAATCTTTATCTTCACTTGACTTCAGACGCTGATCTTCAACTTCATCTCTAATAGACTCACCTAGAATTCTATTAGCGACTCAGTATCTAATACTATGTCTAAAATCTACAAAGATAATAATTACAAGCCTAACATACTAATAAACTTTCAAACGCTTATACATATATTCTATGAAAGTATAAACTTACATTCTTTTAGGGTCTAACATAAAATCCTATTTTGTCATCATCAAAACATCTAACATGAAATTCCTAACAATTTTCCCCTCTTTGATGATGTCAAGACCTTAACTCTTATAACTCTTTTATAGATTAAAAGTTCAAAGAAAAGCCCAAAATAGTATAAGTTAGCATTTTGAAAGTTAGATAAGTCAAGATGTTTCAGCCATAAATCATTCATTCATATATATGGAATTGAAAGCGTATATGATTTTTACTGAAACGATGAATACCTGCCTTTTCTTTCTCTTTCCCCTTAAACTGCTTTTCTTACCTTTTCCCCCTTCTTGGCATCATCAAAGGAAGACTGCAGAATCTGCTTAAGCGTTCTGTGCTCGGTGGTGATTGAGAAAGTACTTTTGGCAAACGTCTCAAACGGATCGTCGCTTGAGAAGGAGAACAAGTTGGTGTGGGGATAATCTCGGCCACTTCTATCGACCGCTTAGCGTCCACAGTCACTTCCACGTCTGGAAGGACAGTGTCTAAATCTCTAGCGATTTCCACCACCGTTGATGAAACTATTTGTTGGTAAATCAACGTCCAACTCTAGGTCTCTCAAATTTTAAAAAATGCATGATTTTTGTAAACATTTTCTATTAAGTGTTGAAGGAAAATTTTCAACGCTTAACATATACCATTTGTTGATACCACTTGTTGGATTTATGTGATACCATTTGTTGTAAGATTTATGTTGACGCTTGAAATTAAATACTTTTATGTTTGAGCGTCCAACATATCATGCACAAATAATGATAAGCGTTGATGATCTATGCATATGAAAATAGTTTTTGATCATTGACGCTTATACATGTGTACAAGTACAATTTTAAAGTTCTCCCTAAATTTGATAACTTGTAACACTTTTGAAAAACGCTTTTAGACAATCTAATACAGTGAATTCCCCCTAAATTATGTGTCTAATGAAAATATGATGCATAATGATTAAGCGTTTAAATTATTCATACCTCGTTCTGGAATGAAGAACAGGAATTTCTCTTTTCATATCTAAGAAATTTCTTGAATTTCTTGACCAATAAATCCATTTCCTTTTCCTCACTCAATTCTGTCGCTTCCACCTCATTGACTGATTTTTCCTTGATTTTGGTTGTAGGGATTAATGCTCCGGAGTCAGTCGCTGACTTCTCCCAATTCAAATTCAAAAGCCTTTAGCTCCGAGAACACATGTTCTGGCGTAATGATGTCCAATATTTGTGATTATCTCAATGCTACAGTCTTTATCAAATATTTGCTTGGAAGACTCCTAAAAATCTTTTGGACCATTTCCTTATTGGTCAACTCCTTATCCAAAGATGCTAACTCTGTAATAAGCAACGTAAATCTCGCATCCAATTGATCTAGCATCTCGCTTGGCATCATCTTAAAATTCTCAAATCTTTCCATAGCTATGGAGAGCGTGTTCTCTCTCATCTGTGCCGAACCTTCACATATTGTGGCTAACTTATCCCAAATTTCCTTAGTCGTAGAGCACGACTTGACCTTATTGAATAAGTTATCATTGTCACCAATGGCTGTGTATAGGGCGTTCAGTCCAATATTATCTAGATTTTCTCTCCAACGCTCTCAACTGACCACTCATGCTTTGGCTTCTCAACATAACCATCCGGAGTCGCTTCAGTCGCTCCAGGCGCTCTAGTGATGACTTTGAATATTCGAATTGGCCCATCTGAAATGATATCACACATTTCATCATCACAAGCACAAAGATAAACAAATTCTTTGACCTTCCATGAGTCATAATTTGACTCGGTCAACTTTGGTACACTTGAAAATGCCATGAAAATTTTTAAAGCAACTAAATTTTTTAAAACTGGATCTAAACAAGCAGTTACACTCGGAAATTTTAAAATTTCAATTTCAACCGCTCTGATACTGATAGGTGTGAGATTTACATGTTTTAAAGCCTCATATTTATGTTATTTACATTGGTTTATGCATGATTTATACCACATATGCTTGTAATTTGTGTGCTTATTGAGTAAAGGTGGAAAATCAGTGCAATTGAGGAAAACTGAACGGAAATGCAGATTTTCAGAGTAGGTAGAGATGGAATTTGACAAATGTTTCTTCTACAAAGTTGTAGATCTTTGTCTTAGCTGTATGTGGCAACTTGAATAACCTAAATCAGAGATCGGAGGAAAATGTTATGAAGGAAACCATATCGCTGCGCAGAATGAAAGTGCTACTGCATCCAACGTACGGACGTTGGGTACTTCACGTTCGGACGTTGGTTCTGACGGGAAAAATAGCATATTTTTCGAAATTTCCAAATCTAATTCAAGTTGGAGTCTTCCCCTTCCACCCTTATATATATTAGATCAGTTCTCTAGGGTTAGGAGACGAAATAAACATAGAATAGAGCCCTAACGGGGTTTAGAATTAGTTTTTACATATTCATGAAGATTTTCAAGAACCCTTGAAGGTGAAGAAATCAAGAAGCATGGAAGAGATGAAAATCGAAGTTTAACCATCAAAAATACGAGGGAGTTTCTTAGATTTAGATTTATTTTTGTCTATGAATATGAATCTTAATTTAAGTTTCTATCTTTTATTTTTTATGATCAATTAGATTCTTCGAACTAAGGCCATGTTGAGGCTAAATTATGATATTTGAGTTATAAATTGTGTTTTTCATATTAATTCTATTGTTGCTTTGTGTATTGATTTTGTGCTTTAATTCCAATCATATGTCTGATCACCATATGCTTGCTAATTAGCCTGATTTATTCATTCGGGAGAATATAGATTAGGGTTCAAAGAAATCATCACGTCATCCGAAAAACATGAGGAATTGCTCCTAGGGATAGGTATAGATTCCCGGGTGCAGTTAGCTGGATTTATCTGGGGAAATTCTAAAACATGAATGCATGGTTAATGATTTGATTCTCGGATAGACGTATTTAGAGAACCGTCACTTAGTCATAGGATTATTGCAGCCGAGACATCGGGTAGTAATTATTTAAGGTTTTTTCCACCAAAGGAACAGTAGTCTAATAATATGAGAACATGTTTATAATGAAAATTGATTAATTTGTGCCAGCACATGTGTCTTAGTTGCTCTCTTCCATAGCTATCTTGATTTTGACATCTTGTTTCTTGTATCTTGCTTCCATAATATTTGAGTTAATTCTTGTTTTAGTTTATTTTATTGCTTTTAAAATCTTTAAATCTTTAGTTTTAGTTTAATTATTGCTTGCTCTAAATTCAAGAAATCTAAAATACAAGTCTCTGTGGGATAGACAATTCGGACTTAAAAATCCACTTTATTACTACACACG
Organism: Buddleja alternifolia; assembly: GCA_019426215.1. Classification (NCBI taxonomy): domain Eukaryota; kingdom Viridiplantae; phylum Streptophyta; class Magnoliopsida; order Lamiales; family Scrophulariaceae; genus Buddleja; species Buddleja alternifolia. The sequence continues at coordinate 22,197,333 of CM033397.1, read as the reverse complement.
ACCAATCCACTAGCTGTGCAAACACGTAAAGATTTCTCGTGTCAGATACCACTTGTTGGTCCCAAGTGTGCATACGAAAGGGTTTAGAAAGGGGGGGAGGGTCGAATAGACCCTGAAATCTTTTTTACTTCAAAAAGTTTCGTATTAAAATTGATTTGGACGCTTGAAAATGTAGACGCTTGACTAAGCATTTACTTGAATATCCAGACGCTTTGGTTAAGTGTCTACTAAAGACTGTTTTGATAAAGTTAACCTAGACTCAAGATCTGAATACTATAACCAGATAGGTTTAAACGTTCAGTTCTTTAATCAGTGTTAGCACAGCTGAATGATTTTATATGTCTTCTCTTTGAAAGTGTTTAGCATCACAAAGTTTTTCCTTAGTTGCTTTTCTTTAAAACGTTTGAACTCTTAGAGTGCTTAGCACTTGGTCAAGCGCTAAAGACTATTTTAAAGCTTAGCGTTCTCTTTTACTTAAATTAGACGCTTGACTGTTTTATATGCTTTTTCAAGATATAATGTGCAACTGTAAGTAAAGCAAATAAAACAGTAAACAACACAATAATTTGTAAGGTTCAGTGGGTGATGTAATCCCAGCTACGTCCTTCTTCTCCTATGCACTTGGAGGCAATCCACTAAATTGATTATCGAAGAGTCACACAGAGACTTCTACAAAATAGGGAACAAAAGGATGTCGATGGCTTGAGCTCCTTGGTCACACAAATTTTTGTTACAAGACACTTCTATCCCAGGAAGACGATCTCGAGCTCCTTGGTCACACAGATTTTAGCTCCAACAAAGACCTTCTTCAACAAGCTTTTTTTACACAAAAATACTGCTTGTGAGCCAACCTACTTTCTCACTCAGATGAAAGGTGTTGAGGGTATATGTCACGGGTTTTTTTGATGTTGGGAAGTTCAAACAACTTGGGATATCTCAATAGGAGTTTAGGGTTCTACTTTGAAGATGCTTGAGATATTTGTGACTGTCTTTGGAATGTATTTGAGAAGCTTGAGGGATTTTGCAGCTTCAATAAAGACCTTCTTCAACAAGCTTCTTTTACACAAAAATACTGCTTGTTGAGTCAATGAACTTTCTCGAGCTTCCAATATGGCTACGGAGTTTATAAGCTTTTCTCTCAAATAATTTCAACAAAGTTTTTCTCCTTTTCTGCTCTCTCTCTCTCTCTTGAAGGTTTTGCTGGAGGGTACTATTTATAGAGATTCTTGGGATTTGTCCATTGGACACAATCAGGTGCGTGTCTCTCACGCAGTGCGTCAAATAGTCCCATTCTAACATTCCTGAATTTCTGCTGGTTCCGATTGGACAGGAGCAGACTTGAACTCTGAAAAGCTAACAATCTAGTCAAAAGGTGGCTTGTCCACAAGTCATAATGTTTTGTCACATGTAATGCACTTATCAAGCATTTAATGCATTTTGAATTTATTTACTTTGGAAATAAATGACCGTTGGATTGCATTTCAGTCCTCCATGACTTGAGAGTGTATTTCAGGTGAATCTGATCTTGAATCACTTGAGTGATTTGAGCGCTTGGTTCAACACTCCTGGAACAGTCCTTTAGCGTTAGCTTGGCGCTAAGAACATTATCTTGAATGCTTGATTCATAAATCCTGAAATAGTCTTTTAAGTGTTTGACAGACGCTTAAGAAAAATCTTCATCTTCACTTGACTTCAGACGCTGATCTTCAACTTCATCTCTCATAGACTCACCTAGAATTCTATTAGCAACTCAGTATCTAATACTATGTCTAAAATCTACAAAGATAAAAATTACAAGCCTAACAAACTAATAAACTTTCAAATGCTTATACATATATTCTATGAAAGTATAAATTGACATTTTTTTGGGGTCTAACATAAAATCTTATCTTGTCATAATCAAAACATCTAACATGAAATTCCTAACAAAACTTATCTAGCTCATATTCATGTCAAAAGTACAGATCTGAATCACACAAGTCATAGAAGAGTTAAACAAGTTTAAGAAATAAATATGTAAAAACTCCCTAATATTCATGATGATTTCGATCCCTCGTTGAATTCTACATCTTCTTGCGAATCTGGGCCTTCAATGAGACTTTTTGGTGTGTGGCTGCTACTATATGAGAGTTAGGTTAAAAAATGACCTAGGGGGTATTTATACCCCTTAGAATGGCTTCGAACGCCACGGCATTCATGGTGAAGGCCACGGTGTTCACTTTCTTCTCCAAAACACCACGGCATTCCTGGATGAATGCCAACGCCATGAACGCCGCAACCATTCATCCCCTGCTGCTCCGGCCAGTTTTGGTAATATTTGCATAACTTTCTCTACAAATTTCAGAATAATCTAATTGAAGTTTCTGTAGAATCCTAAGAGAGAGCTCTACAACGCTCAAGTAGACACTAAAGTCCAAATCAAAAGTTAAAGATGTCAAAACTGTCTCACAAATCACTGAATGAGAAGACTCCATCGTAAGACATCTGTTCCGATGGCCTTTTCACCTCCTTCCCCACATATTTGATCTTTTTCTTCAACATAATAAATGTAACTTTGCCTCTAAGATTTCCATTGGTATACCAAGTGTGTAATTTGGACATGTGTAGTGAAATCTATTCCATAAACGCTAGCACTGCGCAGACAGTATTTTACCTTATGTTGTATCTTTATGCATGAGTTACCTTCAATCCTTTTTCTTTTCATCCAAATGTTATGTTATTCTATGAAATATGAGGAAAAAAGGGTCAAAACATCAGATGTGATCAAATTATCAAGAAAACCATTAAAACCAAGTCGATAAAAATAACATATATCAACTACCCCCAAACTTAGCTTTGATCGTCCTCGATCAAATAGAATCAAGCATACACATAAAGATTGAAAATTTCATTTGCCAATTCATACACATAAAAGCAAACATTATACCATCGAAAAAGATTCTGAAGAGTTACTCGATGCTTTGAACATTCAACAATTTGAAAACCGCACGAAATCTTAGTTCCATCCCTAAGTCATGAACTCCAACACGCATATTCATGTCAAGAGAACACTTTGGACAAGATTATGCAAACTAATTGGAAAGTAAAGACATTAAAACTATTCAACATTCGTTAACCTCTCGGTGTGCATAAAGTGCAAAAGTCACAATCAAAAGGTCTTTTCAGCTTGTAACGTAAGGCTAGGTGATGGCTAGGACCGGAAGATATGGATAAAGTGACTAAGTCAAGAGAGCCTATAAATCAAAATCATCGAGCTAAATTCGCATATAAACCATATAAACTTTCACAACTTTATCACTTATCACTTTTTACTCTCTTTTGCCTTTCAACTTACAACCCCCAAGCTTGTTTGTTTTTATATCAGGATGTACAATAATTCCAAAGCCAAACTATCCAAACTGGTGCCATAGCCCAGTTAAGAGCTTCTTCTTTTTTTTTTCTTTTTTGTTTTATATATAACTCTCTCGACTATTTAGCCCATTGCTCAATTTTTTATTTTTTTTCATTTCATACCCTTTATTACATAATACTTCAAACCTCAAATTTCCCATCATAACCAAAAACATCACTATCCAACTCATATACATTCAAACCAAAACAAGGTGACCACCCATATCCAAGTCAAATAATATCAAGTTCTAAGCTCTCTTGATTGAGTGTAAGACATTGTTTTTCTTTTAGGCTAGAAGGTGGCTGTCGTAGCTTATGAAAGAAAAACGAATGGTGGTTTCTAGTGTGCTTAGCACACTCCATTCTTATCAATATGGTTCAATTTAAGGTCTAGAGATTATGCAATATAGAGAAGGCCAAAATGTAAGGCTAACGACAATGAAAGATGGCCCAAATCATTTTATGACTTCACAACATTAATTCACACTTCAAATCAACAAAACTGAAAGTTCATCGCTTTAAATCCTCAAAAATTCCCATAAGCATGGCTAAACAGGGCTTTCAAGACACAAAATATGACATGTTAACCACAGACAAGGGACTCTGAATTTGACAAAGTAGAGATAATCAAACGCATTATGCTCTTATGCAAAGATGCACCTATTCATGAATTCTAATTCAACAAGGTTGTACTTACTAATGTGTGCATAAATTGAAACAAAATGAACAGAGAAAGCACAAAAAAACACAAACGAAGCAAAAGCAAAAACGTACTCCACCCCCAAACTTAAATTAAACATTGTCCTCAATGTTCATGAAATAAATGCAAGGTAAGAGGGATATGCGATACAACCCTGAAATGGAGAGAAACAGAGTGAGCACGGTGCTGGGCTAGTACCCTGGGATCTAGACCTAAACAAGAAAACGTCATCAAAACGAGTATAGGGAGAGGAAAACAAGACAAAGGCACAAAAGAAAAATAAAGAAAGCGATAAAAGAAACTTGGGTTGCCTCCCAAGAAGCGCTTGTTTAACATCATTAGCTCGACTCCTTGCATTGCTCATAGTGGATTGTAAGGAGCAATGCCAACTTTGTAGGGATGAACTTTTTTATGATTTTTTCAATTGCGTAATGGCTTCTCCGCTCCAATCTTCATCAAAAAACCTAAAATAATCAAATGTGAGCACAAACTCTCTTCTATAAATATGTAATTGAAATGAAAAGAGTACAGTGTAAATTCTAGAGGAGGGGGATCGTCAACAGATGGATACAACTGGTGTGTGACTGTCTCAAACTCCCCTATTCTTATCTTTGGCAACCTCAATGGTGGAATCTCTAGATGATTTATATATCCTTTGATCTCCTCACATGTCTCGAACGAATCATTAAGGTTGCATACTTTGACTTGAACTTTCTCCACTATATCCTTACGGTGATTGATGGTGTTTCTTAAGAATTCAAGAGATATGGTTGTAGGTGGCATTGGGTTCTTGAAGATTTCTAATGTTCTTTCTTGACCACGTCGTGAAATGGATTCAAAAATATTTTTCTTCAATCGTGGATGCTCAGTTGTTTTTGCCTCTATTTTGACACACATAGATTCGGGAGGTGGTTCTTCTTCAGTGATAAGGTGTAGACATTGTAGTCCTAAATCAACATCTTTTTCAACTTCTGTATTGAGGGATGCGTCATTCTCTTTGGTGCTACTCTCCATAGTGCAAGGCGCTCTATCCATCCATAAGTTAAACGAGCTTCTGACTCCCTCAAACGAGCTTTTGTCCCCTTTATGCTAGCTTCTATGCGTGCACAATATCCATTCACCAAGTCCTCAAGATTAGATGTCGTCTGTGGCTCTTGTTGATGGAAACTATCATGTTGTTGGTAGGGAAGGCTACCGACATGGTCAAATCCCGATGAATATATCATTGCATCATTGTTGTAACTCCATGTTGAGCTTGGATGATTTATCCAACCGGGATGATAGGTGCGTTCATAGGTTTTCATTTGCATTGGGCTTGATGTGGCGATTGATGAATCCATTTCATGGTCAAATCCATGTGAAAATATCATTGCATCATTGTCGTAACCCCATGTTGAGCTTCGATAATTTATCCAATCGGGATGGTAGGTGTGTTCATAGGTTTTCATTTGCATTGGGCTTGATGTGGCGATTGATGAATCCATATTCTGCCATGGAAATTGAAAGTTATAAGCACTCATATCTTCAAAAACTAGAAATAGAAGAAAGCAAAAGAAAATGACTTAATATCAGAACGAATAAGAGATCTCGATATTAGATACAATAGCTGTCCCCGGCAAGCGCCAAAAAAGTGACAACAAAATCCTATCAAGAGAACTAGGTCGCGTAAGTAGTAAAGTGGATGTTTAAATCCGGGTTTATCGTATCTGCAGGGACAACTATAATCTAAGTACCAAGATCTCTATATTACTCGTTTCTAATTGAAATCTATATTAAATTCAAGGGGTTATGCTAATTAACAAAAGTAAAGAAATTAACTAAAGCAAGAAAGCAAAACAACATGGGAGAGAATGATGGAGAGAAGCGATTAAGGCACACGGTTCAACCAATTATGTATTTCAATTGTGATTGAGGTTATATTGGATTATTAGATTGATTTAGCTAAGGCGAAATTCCCTAACATATGTACTACCCAATCTCTTGGCATAGCAACCCTACCCTTGTTAATGATTTCCTATATATCTCTATATGAAAACCCAAACTAACAAAGATGCATTTAAGGTTTAGGAATTCTCCAAGTGAATGGAAAGCCACCTAAAGAAACCGAGTCTTATCTCTAGTCGGTTTAACTATAGGGTATTCAGTGTTTATATCTTCCCTAGGTCATTATCTCTCGATCTCTAACCGTAGGCATTTTATCGAACACTTGGTGATGAAGCAAATGTAAGCATCGAGATCAAATATTGAATACATAACTAAAACCAACATTAATCCAATAAACGCCAATAAAACAACAATCAAAATAACATAAATGGCCTATCCATGACCTCAATCAAACATATTTAGCTCAAATTCATGTCAAAAGTACAGATCTGAATCATTCAAGTAATAAAAGAGTTAAACAAGTTTAAGAAATAAAGATGTAAAAACTTCCTAATATTCATGATGATTTCAATCCCTCGTTGAATTCTCCATCTTCTTGTGAATCTGGGCCTTCAATGAGACGTTTTTGGCCTTCAAGACCTCTCTCCAAGCTCCCTCCCCCTCTTTTTGGTGTGTGGCTGCTACTGTATGAGAGTTAGGTTAAAAAAAATGACCTAAAAGGGGTATTTATACCCCTTAGGATGGCTTCGAACACCACGGCGTTCGCGGAGTTCATCCCCTGCTGCTCCGGTCAGTTTTGGTAATATTTGCATAACATTTTTTACAGATGTCAGAATAAGCTGATTCAAGTTCCTGTAAAATCTTAAGCGATATCTCTATAACTCTCAAGAAGACACTAAAGTCCAAATAAAAAGTTAAATATGTCAAAAATGTCACACAAATCACTGAATGAGAAAATTCCATCGTAAGATTTCTCTTCTGATGACCTTTTCACCTTCTTCCTTACATATCTGATCTTTGACTTCAACATAAGAAATGTACCTTTGCCTCTGAGATTTCCATTGGTATACCAAGTGTGTAATTTGGACATGTGTAGAGAAATCTATTCCATAAACTCTAGCACTGTGCAGACAGCATTTTACCTTGTGTTGTGTCTTTATGCATGATTTACCTTCAATCCTTGTTCTTTTCATCCAAATGTTATGTTATTCTATGAAATATGAGAAAACAAGGGTCAAAGCATCATATGTGATTAAATTATCAAGAAAACAATTAAAACCAAGTCGATATACTGGGGAAACTCGTGTAAGAATAACATATATCCCTAGTCAATTCTAAGACGTGATGTTCAATTACCCAAGCATCCTTAACCTGTATCCTCTCAGAATCTAAGTTAAGAAATTTATCGAACATGTGGTGATCAAGCACTCATAAGCATTAAACACAACAAATTCAACACATAGCATGCTAAGGAATAACTAAAAACACAAATTTTATAAACAATAATTCATAGTTTGGCCTTCACACAGCCTTAGTCAAACGAATTAGTTCATGATCGAAAAGAAAGAGAAATCATAATCTTTAAAAGACATGTTCAATAAACTAATCTCAAAAGAAAGTGAAAAACTCCCTATTACAATCTTGATTTTTCTCGTTGTTGCTTGAATTCTCCGTTTTCGTAGACAATTTCAGAGTCTTCAATCTTTTTCCTTGATTCCTATGGTTTTCTCTTGCTCCCCTAGGATTTTCTCTCAATCCATGTGTTGTAGACAATTTCGTAGTCTTCAAGTTTTTTCCTTGATTCCTATGGTTTTCTCTTACTTCCCTAGGTTTTTCTCTCAATCCATGTATTATAAAAAGTGTCTCCTCCATCAAAACTGACTTAAAACACATATTTCTAGGCTGTTGTACGTGGACAGGATGTTGTGGCATTTGAGTCGGGATGTTGCGGCATCCGGGATTCAAGCCGAAAAACTATTATACAAAGTGATGCTACGGTATCCAATATGTGATGTTGCAGTATCACTGTATTGTCGCACTTTTCTTGATTTTTCTGCCATCTTTTGGATCCAATGATGTTCTATACCTGATACACACAAATAAAACAAATCAAGGTATAATGTGGGATAAAATTCACTAGAAAAATGAGTCAAATCCAAGAAAAAAGGCGCCCGAAAAAGGCTTAAAATACGAGCTTACCAACACCTCCAAACTTGAGTTTGATCGTCCTGGAGCAAAGAAAATTGAACACACCTATAAGCTCGATGAATTATTTTTACAGCTCCAACACATAAACGCAAGACACTACCCCTTAAAATAAGATTTATGAAAAATTACTCTTTCGTAAAAAACATTTAAGATTCATATGGGCGTGTAAAACTAGGCAAGATTAAGGAAACAAATTAGACTTATTGACATAAATCAACTTCGAAATTGTAAAACTTATTTGAATGCACAATACACGATAACCATGATCAAAAGGTCTTTTCGGCTTATAATGTAGGGCTCGGGTGTTTGCTTGGTTAGGGAAAATATGGATGAAAGTGACTAAAGGTTTAGAGAGCCTAAAACTTGATATTCTCAAGCTATACTCACTAAATAAGCATCTTACTCAAGATTTTCACCACTTTTTTTCTTTTCTTTCTCTTTTTTTTTTCCTTTTCTTTCTTTCTTTTTCTTTTTCTTTTTTTTTTCCCTTTCAAACTCACAAACCCCAAACTTATTTCTTGTCGATAATGGGTTATGTACGAGTTACAATATCTAACCAATGATCATTGACGCATCACATATATAGCCTAGTCGAGATTTTTTTTTTCTCTTTTTTTTTATGATCATTTCTTTTTTCCGACTATTTTGACTCAACTTTATTCAAGTGCTTCTCACATCCTTTTCATTCATCTATTATACCTCAAAACCTTCATCAATTCTCAAAATAAACCAACGCCAACCTCCTTACTCTTATGTGTACAAGACAACAAAATCCATACCCAATCATAGCTAAAAGATATCTCTACGCTCTCATAACTGGGTAATTCATTCTTTATTTTTCTTCTAGGCTAAAGGGTAGTTGATGTGGTTCATGAAAGAAAGTCGAACGGTGGTCTATAGTGTGCTTACTCTTCTATGCTACTTTTCATAGTGTCTGATGATCTCTCTACCAATAAGTTAGAAAGCTGATTCAATTGTATTTGCATGTCCAGGATAGATGCCTCGATATTTTGAGATCGCTCATCGTTCGACTTCATCCATTGGATCACCAACTTTTCAAAACTTGGGTTCCTATCACAATGTTGCTGATAATCCCCTTGGTTCTGAAAGACAGTCGGTTGAAACTATCCCTGCATTAGAAAGACGAAACTATCTTGTTGCAAGTATGCTTGTGAAGCTCTCATAGCATAATAACTCAACAACAAGTCCTGCTGACTTCTCCATCTTTGATGGCAATAGCAACTCTGATGATCGCCTCCACACCACGAACAAAAATCTTGAACATGACTCTCATAAGCTCCTGCACTCCATCCTCGTTGTGACCAATTAAAGTTATAATAATTCATCTCATCAAGAATCAATTGAAAAAAAAAGACTTAATCTTAGAACAAATAAGAGAATCTCAATATTAAATAAACAATTGTCCCCGAAAACAGCGCCAAAAACTTGACATGCAAAAACCTACCAAGTGCACTAGATCGTGCAAGTAATATAGTGGAATTTTAAGTCCGGATTATCGTACTCAAGGGACAACGTATTTAAGTATTGAGACTACTGTATTACCTAATTTCAAAGTTAAATCAAATATTAAAGGTGATTGTTTAATTAAACTAAAGAAAATAAATTATGTAAAACACGTAGATATTGAAAAATCAGAGGGAGAGAGATAACTAACACACGTGGTCCGAACAAACAACTCCTTATCGATTATGAAGCGTGTTATTCAATTATTAACTCATCATGCTATGGCAGAAGCTCCTAAATTATACACTACCCAATCCCTTGGTATAGTACGTCTATATTTATTAAAGATCTCCTACATACCTATATGAGAATTCAATTAATAACCATGCATTAACAAGATTTATGAGATTCCCCGTTACCAGAAGGCTACACGAATGAATCGAATCTATCCCTAGTGAACTCTGAGACATGATATTCAATTGCCCAAGCATCCTTAACCTATATCCTCTCAGAATCTAAGTTAAGCAATTTATCGAACAAGTGGTGATCAAGCACCCATAAGCATTAAACACAACAAATTGAACATATAGCATGTTGAGCAATAACCAAAAACACAAATTTTATAAACGATAATTCATAGTTTGGCCTTCACACAGCCTTAATCAAACGAATTTAGTTCATGATCGAAAAGAAAGAGAAATCATAATCTTTAAAAGAGATACTTAATAAACTAATCTCAAAAGAAAGTGAAAAACTCCCTATTACAATCTTGATTTCCTCGTTGTTGCTTGAATTCTCCGCCTTCGTAGGCAATTTCGGAGTCTTCAAGCTTTTTTTTTGCTTCCTATGGTTTTCTCTTGCTTTCCTAGTTTTTCTTCTCAATCCATGTGTTGTAAAAAGTGTCTCCTCTCTCAAAACTGACTTAAAACGCATATTTATAGGTTGTTGTACGTGGAGAGAATACTGCGGCATCAAAGTCGGGATGCTATGGCATTCGGGATTCAAGTCGAACAGCCTTTATACATAGTGATGCTATAGTATCCGATATGTGATGTTGCGGTATCACTGTGTTGTTGACATTTTTCTTGATTTTTTCCCATCTTTCTGATCCAATGATGCTCTATACCTGATACACACAAATAATACAAATCAAGGTATAATATGGGATAAAATTGTCTAGAAAAATGAGCCAAATCCAAGAAAAAGGGTGCCCGAAAAGGCGTAAAATATGAGCTCATCATCCCTTCTCACGTCCATGCTTAAGAAATCTTCACGGTCGAGCGTAAAAACTGTTTTTCCCATTGAACTCACGTCTGATCGTCAAGCATCCCACGTACGAATGCTAGGCGTGTCACGTTCGAAAGTTAGGTTTCTGTCTGAGCAGCAATTTTGTTTCCTTCATAACTTTCTCTACAGATCTCCGATTTGGGTGATTCAAGTTGTGACGTGAATCTAAGAAAATCACTACAACTTTGTAGAAGGACTCTTCTTCAAATTCGGAATATAAATATTCTTGAACTCTGCTTTTCCGTCCAGTTTTCCTCAATTGCAATGATTTTCCGCCTTTACTCAATAAACACACAAATTAAACGCATATGTGGTATAAATCATGCATAAAACAATGTAAATAACATGAATATGAGGTTCTAAAATACATAAAATCACACCCTATCATCATCATGTAGGTAGGATAACTAACAAAACATCATTTTAAGGACCAAAACTCCAGATTCTTTACCTTTATCTTTTCTACGTAGGTTGGAAATTCCCATACCGTCACGTGTTTAAGATCAGGCTTCCACTTGCGCCACATCTGATATGGTGCCTTAGTAATGAATTTGGAGGGACACCTATTCAAGATAAATCTATGCGTAGCATATGACTCACTATGAATTGGGTAATTCTATATAGCTTAGCATAGAATGAGTCATGTCCAACAATGTCTTGTTCTTGCATACTACTACCCTATTGATTTGTTGACTCGCTGGAAGTGTTAACTATGAAACTATGCTATGTTCTTTTAAGAACGGGTCAAATTAGGTAATCATATACTTTCCATTACGATCAATTGTAGCGACCTAATATGATACCATATTTTTCACCAAAGACACTAGTACGCACCAAACTTTAAAACTTGAGTGGGCCTTTAATATTTTTCCTGTGAAGGGAGATTCGGTCGTCTTGCGTATGAGATAAGATTCTTGAATTTGGATAGGGATCTAATCCCAATGGGTTTGTACCTCATTATTTTTCCTAACTTGTGAATCTTATGCTCGTAAGGCATGACCTAATCTTAGGTACCAAAAAAAATCTTTTAGTTTGTTTCTAGCATACTATGTTCTCTAGTATATGTATTCACAGTATACTACACTTTCAAATCGTGTTAACAATTTTAGTGAGGAAGTATTGTTCCTACACTTATTTCCAAAATAAATGCCATGTAATTTATTACCAAACTTAAAGAAGTACCATTTCTTGACTCGGTCAGAAAATGATAGCGTTCTTAGTACCATTTGGTAAACTAATCAAGCATCCAAATGTGTTCAGAATTATAAAAGAACATAGGTGGATTATATATGGATGCACCCGACACCATGTCCAGTTCTAATATTGATCATCTCTCATTCTCCCAACTTTGTACTTCTTTCTAATTCTTCAAACATGAGCACTAGCTCTACAATGTAGAATATAAGAAGTTGAAAAAACCGGTCATAGAACATTAGTTTCTAAAACACGTAGTTCTATACCCAGTGCGCCTCATATTCGAGCTCTACTCATCGTCCCATACTTAGACTTGAATAATGCTTGTTTCAAGCATACAGTTCAATGACTCTAAACTGAGGACTTTCCTCAAGTTCCAAGTCAATTGATTTAGTTAGGCTAGTACGGACAAAATTTTTGAGCATAATTTTAAACGGGTTTTATTTCCAAGAGAGATAT